>JANRMT010062797.1:14110324-14122033 GCA_026402145.1 Polypterus bichir lapradei | reverse complement strand
ATAGATAATTAAATTTAGTGTAGTAGGCAGGATTAGATAGATAGATAAATAGATAGATGGATGTGAAAGGCACTATATGATAGATAGATAGATAGGAAAGACACTATATAAGAGATAGTTGTGAAAGGCGCTATATAATAGATAATACTTTATTTGTCCCATGGGGAAATTTAGTTAAGTATATCAGGATTTCCAAAAACGTCTCACCTTGCAGTTTGGTGCCTGCAAACTTTTGGAATTCGCTCTCGTATTCTGTCCGCATACGATAAAGAGTGCTCGAGTCTGAAATGAAGGAGCCGGGTTAACAATGTAGTTTGAACAAACTGAGGTGCCCCCCAGCACTTTCATTGCTCTCTTGTTCTACAGCTCCATGCTGGAGTTCTTATATTCCCGAATCATTAATTTTTTTTTCTGCTATCCAAAGTGTGACTCAAAAGTCTTCACAATTGACATGCTGACCATGATTTACTATACCGCTTTGTTTTCCTACAGTCTTGTATTCCAGCCCCACCTTTGCTCACCTACTACATCATGAGAGATCGAGCTGCTGGCCTTCTTGAAGTCCTCGTAGGTGCCATCAATAACCTTCTTGAGTTCTGGCCTGCCTGAGTGCTCCTCTAAGAAGTCCCCGTGCACCTGGGTGATGGACCGGTCACACTGCAGGCAGCCTCTGGCTGGGCGTCCAAGATGTAGGAGCCCAAGAAGAAGTAGAAAAGTGAAGGGGTACATGCCTGAGCCTTCCTTTAAATGGAGAAGGTTACAAGAGCTTGACACTAAAATGGTTAAAATGAATGACGTCACAAGAAACGGTAACGCGGAGGGGAACAAATGCAATCTCTAGTTTGACCAGAAGATGGTGCTCACGTACACACATGACTCCGTAGAGAGGGCAGACCTGAACAGAGGAGGCATGAAAATGGCATTCCGTTCAGCGAAAAAAAAACCAAAGAAACATTAATTAACGGTGGATAACTGCCTGCTGTAGACCAGACCTTGATAGCCACAGAGCAACGCTAAAGTTGTGCTGCCCTGTGAACTCTGTTGGGATTTACGGGATCAGCAGCCCCCCCATCAGGCACTTCAGCATCGCGGAGACCAAGGCAGGCGCTACTTTGACTTTGCTGTTCAAGTCTCCGCCCTGTCCAGAGCGAGTCCTCTGAAGAACGCGCTCAAGCGTTTAGCCCCGCCCATATCGCCTGACCCCCCCTCCTTTGCTTGAGAAGCTCGAATCTTCGCTGACAGCTGCACCACAGCGCTCTCTGCTGGCTACCGTAATATAAATCCAGCAAGGTGCGATTTAAAATGCAACCTGTGCATAAAATTTGTTTTTATGTCTACGCCAGACACACTAACTTAGATTTTAGTAGATCGCTAAAAAATTGCATTTAACTTGACCGCGCTTCACACGTTGTTAGGGCAGCAGCGCCAAATAAATCCAAATCTTTTAAAAGTAGTAATGTAGTAGTAGTAGCGAATAAAGTGGCATTCCTCTGTTATTTTTTGATCAGTGCCGAATTATTGCCATGGGCGACCTGAGCAGGTACCCAGGTTTGGATTTTGCAAGCGGCCGCAACACGAACAAATCTGGAATGGTGATTACAGTCAGAGCCGGCCAATACATTAGTGGCACCGTTTATGAAAGTGAAGGGGCGCACGCTCTGGACATAGAGGGAGACCCCAAACCCTCCCGGTTGTCAGACTCTATGAATACCCGCTATGGGCACTGAGGGGCGCCGCACCCAAACTCGTCTAGGGCTTCAAACGGACTTCCACCTGCTCTGTCCCTGATGAGGATCTTCGTGATGATCCACACCAGGGCTTCCCAAACTCGGTCCTGAGGACCCTCTGTGGCTGCAGGTTTTTATTCAGGTCAAATTCACAATTAGTGATAATAACTGATCTTATTTCTTTCGATGGTCTTGTTATCCTTCCCTTATTATGCTTTTAGAAAAGCACAGCAGTATGATTTTGCATTTATAAGACATTTAGAAATATTTCTACTTTTGCTTTAAACGCTTACCTCTCCTTTGTTGTTGTCCTATTGTTTTGTTATTTTTATTTTTTGTGCAGTTCGCACCCTTCACTGTATCCTAATAACGGTAATTAAAACAAACAGAACTGACAGCCAGAGGTAAAGAACACGGAATGATGAAAGGCTGCAATAAATTCAGCGTCAGACCCACTAAATAGTAAATCTCTCTATTATAAAAAAAAAAAAAAACCTGGAGAGAAACAGTAGGGCGACGAGATGTGATCTTATAAGATCACGGAAGACACTTTAATGACCCGCTAGACTAAAGAGATTGGCCACGGAGCATCTTGCGGAGACCTTAAACATGAGATTTTGTACCAAGAGACTGACCCCGGACCGCGTCGCGATGACGTAGAACATGAGATTCTTGCAAAACACGCCCTACTTAGAACCAATCCTTATATATAATTTGATACTATCCGTATGTATGGTGCTCACGTCAATACCTCGACTCAATACAAGTTAGAATCATACAATGGGACTCTGCCTCTGTAGTTAGAACATCACGTGGCACACGCGGACGAGGTATTGCATGATTGGCTAAGAATGTTCCACTGCTTCAGTGACGCCGCTGGACGGCCGAGTATAGTAAGTCGGTGTTGGTTTGAGCTGATAACAGTAAGTTCGGTTGGTTTTTGGAACGTTTTGGTGGGGCGTACTTTCCAGGACTAACATCATCGAGTGACTTAAACCCTTTGACAGCTACGGAACCGTAAGTAATTTAGAACGAATCGTCATTTGCTTGGTACGTCGACATCTATCTTTGGGCAGTTCGGTTTTGGCATCCATCCTTCTGACATCTATTGGCAAACTGAGTAATGACGGCTGGGTATTAACAACGGTCATTGTTTAAATTTTAGCCGATCTTAGATCTAAAATGACCAACATAATTATTACTCCGACTCTGATTAGAGTCGTAAAACACGGTTTGTTTGCCGGAAAAAAATCAAATGAGGTGCGCCGAAGAGCTGAGTTCACGTCTCGCAGCCCCGTTTAAACAGGCAGCTCTTCGTTACATCGGCCGAAAAGGTCTATTTTAAGCACAAATCCGTGCCATGATAACAAAATAATTTCAAGGACTTAAAAAAACAAATATTTTTTTGCAGAGAAAGTATGGATTTCACAAACGTAGAATTTGCAGCCCGATACGATCGGGTTCCCAGTCGCTAGTATCAAATAAGAGAACAGGCAGCAACACACTCAGTCGTGTAGAGGAGGCTTTGAGCACACAAAGCAGATCCAGGGCTGTCAGCGCATATAAAGTGTATAAGGACAGTACGTTATAAATGAGATGTAGACGACTAAGCGAAGAAGAAAGAGCAGCGTGGAGAAAAGTGACTCAAAAGCGTTGGAGAGAAAAAAGAGCAAAAAAGAAGAAAATAATCTAGGAGCAAATTCAGAAAATAAGGAAAGTAATTATCAGCCCGGAACAAGTGAAATTGAAACAAAAGCACATCCAATCCGGACATTGGCGCTTTACACATGCAGAGCAGGTTAGAGATTATGAAAGCAGTGGAATTCGAAAGGCTCAAAAAAAAAAAAAAAAAAAAAAGTTGGTGAGATACACATGTGGAGAAAGTTCAAGAATATGAAAGTAGGAAAATTAGAAAGTATAAAAAAAGAAAGTAAAGATCGCAGGAGCGCAAACAAACGGAAATTATTACTCGAAAAAGGGAAAATAATCACCAGGGACAAAGCGAGGTCAGAAATAAAAGACAAAGAGTAGAAAACAAAGTAAAACATCATAAAGAGGTTAAAAAAACAAGGGGGCCAAACACATGCAGGGCAGGTTAGAGAAAATGAAAACTGGAATTCAAAAGACTCGTAGAAACACATGAAGAGCGAGATACAGAATATGAAAGCAGAAAAAAACGACAGGGTCAAAAAAACAAAGAAAGTAAATATCACATTAGCGCAAAAAAAGAGAAATTATTATTGGGAGAAATAACGAAAAGGTGAATAGAGATCGAATATATGGACACAGGTGATATGTCAGAAGTATGTAAATATTGTAAGGCTTTGAAGTTTAAGTCAGAGAATTTCAAAAATGGAGTTTACCTCACATGCATTTATTGGTTACTTTGCAAAAAAAAAAAACGATTAACTGCTGATGATGAAGAAGATCGTTTTGTCTGTACTGAAATTCCAAACAGAGAAACCCATCCTGATTTATGGTACAAAGTCATTAAACTGACCTCATTTAAAAGATTCAGCATATTGGGACTCCAAAGATTCCAAATATTGTTTTTACAGAAGTTCTGAAATAAAAGTGAAACTAATGAAATAGCAACAATTCAAAGAAAAAAAATCTTAAAAGTGTGTATCCGGAAAAACAAACATGGGGGTTGGTGAGCGAAGTGAGCAGGGGGGGCGAAGCCCGCTAGTAATAAATGAAAACAATCAGAACACCTGGAAAAGCGGAGAGAAAATCAGGCTGAAAATAGTTAAAAAGTTAAAAAAACAAAAAAACTATCCCCTTTTAAGTGCTTAGTACATTTTCATAATCATTTACCAAACTTAGTTTTGTTATAATTTCTCCATTGACTCCAAAACACAGAAACTGGGAGATAACAACTCACTTCACTGGGCCAGGAGTCCAATTCAAAACAGAAGTTGGTTGGAACAAAAGGCCGCAGCCACCGGGGGTCCCCAGGGCCGAGTTTGGGAAGCCTGATCCACACTGAAAGTCCTCTTGTCGGATGACACCCTGCACGTACCAAGCTGTACAGTTAACCTGGTTCAAAGTGATCACCACAACAGATGCATCTTGGGGCGCTCGGGTCGGAGATGTTTTACTGAACTTCATAGCACACAAAGGACTACATCTGTTCTCTTAACTGAGAAGTCGTTGAGCGCTACATTTAAATTTAAAATAAGAGAGTATGTTGAGCAGATGGAACGAGTACTTGGAGAGGCTGATGAATGAAGAGAACGAGAGAGAGAAGAGGTTGGATGATGTGGAGATAGTAAATCAGGAAGTGCAACGGATTAGCAAGGAGGAAGTAAGGACAGCTATGAAGAGGATGAAAAATGGAAAAACATTTGGTCCAGATGACATACCTGTGGAATCATAGAGGTGTTTAGGTGAGATGGCAGTGGAGTTTTTAACCAGATTGTTTAATGGAATCTTGGAAAGTGAGAAGATGCCTGAGGAGCGGAGAAGAAGTGTACTGGTGCCGATATTTAAGAATAAGGGGGATGTGCAGGACTGCAGTAACTACAGGGGTATAAAATTGATGAGCCACAGCATGAAGTTATGGGAAAGAGTAGTGGAAGCTAGGATAAGAAGTGAGGTGATGATTAGTGAGCAGCACGATGGTCTCATGTCCATAAAGAGCACCACAGATGTGATGTTTGCTCTGAGGATGTTGATGGAGAAGTTTAGAGAAGGCCAGAAGGAGTTGCATTGCGTCTTTGTGGACTTGGAGAAAGCATATGACAGAGTGACGGAGAGGAGCTGTGGTATTGTGTGAGGAGGTCGGGAGTGGCAGAGAAGTACATAAGAGTGGACGTGCTGAACGAAAACGGTTTTCAGATTTGGAGTCAGCAAGTGAACCTGTTAAAGTAAAAGTGAAAGACTCCCAGTAGCAAAATGCTTGTGGACCAGTAAATTATCATCACGGTTCGTTCTCACCATCATCCGCACCTGCTGTGCTGGCCTGTGTCCTAAGTGGCCTCGTGTTTCGTTTGGTTTCACTGTCGCAGTGTTGGTGAATTAATATCACCGTCGGTAGAATTTGCGTACGTCACGTGTGGATTTTTAGCAGTGTTTATTTTTTTTATTTCTTCATTATATGCTTTCTCCGAGTCATTTGTGCCATTACATGCGCCTCTTGTGTGTGAGTGAGGAGCTGGTCAAGTGCTAAGTGTGTTGAACCTCCTCACCAGGGGCATCATGTACAAACGGTGCGTACGGACGAAAATGTTGCGTAAGAACGTTTCCACGTTGAAATCGCGATGTATAAAATGTAAACTTGGTGTAAACTGCACTCACTGCACCACTCGGAGTATTTATATCTATATATATATATATAGCTGACCGGGATTTATGTAGCGGAAGAACGTGGAAGTTGGTCGAACGCACAGATTTATGCATCTGGATTTTTTTGTGCGTAAGCACATGTCTGCTTTTGTCTGTACGCCATGTTATAGTGTGAATTCTACGCACGGCGTTATACATGAGGCCCCAGGTGGTCTCAGTTTGTACTCAACCCTCTTCTCAGTCTCCAAATCCCAGAAACCCACTGTAACATATTCACAGTTTAACTGGTGGCTTTCTCATCACCCATTTATTGTACAACCTCCAATGAGACCCCCCGATGACTGGTTCGGATTTGTCCCCCATTGTCTGCCTTAGTGACAGTGGCACACTGGTTAGAGATATGGCGGTGCCTTATGGTCAGTGGACCTGGGTTCAAATCCCAGCTTCTTTATTTGCCCACGTTTTCTATCACCCTGCAAGAGCAGTGCAAAACAAAAGGGCAGAAGAAGAAGAAGAAGAAGACAAGACACAACGAGACACATGCAACGGGGTTTCTACCCAACATAACGACAGTGTGGAGTGTCCTAGTAGGAGTAAATGTGAGTGTGGGCCCTGGTGGCTGGTCCAAGGTTGGCCATGACCCTCAGTGACAAAAGAAGACTAAGGAAATGTCTGGATGAATCTGAACGGACAATAAGTGAAAGCAACGTCCACCTTCATTTGTGTTCCTTGCTGAACACAACAGAAAGAATGTAGGAGGAGAAGTTGGAAGATATGGCAGTGGAGATTCATAATGTTTGTAAGAAATACATCAGCAAAGTGTCAAGAACTGAGGAGCCATGAAAAGATGGGGGTCAAGTCATGGTCTCTCACTGGTAGCAACACAAAAGCTTTCGATGGAAACCAGCATGGCATGGTGCCAATCAGAGGGGAAATATGGCCAGCATGATGCCAACAAAACAGCAAGCTGCTGAATTCCCCCATTTATCTATCCATCTATCCATGAATCCGTCTTCCAAACCTGTTTTCAAGGTCACTGTGCCATGCTGGTGTTCGGTGCGAGGAAGGAACCAGCCATGGTGGAGACACTGGCACACCACTCATTATGAGGCACCCCTGGAGAAGAGGAGCCCGCTTATTTTAAGGGTTGTGGAAGGCGGAGGGATGCTAGGACACCAGGAGCCATTAGAGGGAGTTCTAGCCCAGAGTCCAAGAGCAGGTTTATAGCTGCCTTTTATGCCAGGCTGGGGTTCCCATCAGGGTAAGAATACTCCAAAGTGAGGGATAAAAAGCAGACAAAGGGGTGAGTTGTCTAACCTGAAAAGACAGGGGTTCAGGAGCAGTTTAGGTGTGCCAAGAGTGTTCTTTATTTATACTTGGGTATTTTCCCGCTGTCCAAAAATGCCCAATTATTGATACATTGTGCCTTCTTGGCATTATTCTGAGTGAGGGAGGATGCCATAATGGCAACAATTCTCAACTGATAGTTATTGCTACTGCTGCTTCATAATTCAATAATCCTGGGTGCAAATCAGTGGTCCCTGTGTTTGCAGTCCCAGTTTTCCTACGAGATCTCCAAATCTTAGGTTAATTGGCAACTCTAAGCTGGCACCATGTGAGTTCAGCTGCATATCTCCTCAAGGGTTAAAGCACCCAGAGCTGCCACCACAACTCTACATTAAATGAACATTTGACAATGGAACATAAGGGTGACTCTGCAAACCCCCCCGGCCCCCCACCGACATTGACTTCCTGCTGCCCACATAGGCTTTTTGGGCATGATACACTTTGGACTTGACGCTTCAGAAATCTGTTATCACGTTGCCCTGTTCAACCCACTTGCTCACACATCTTACTAAGAGAACACTGGCAGTCCTATTGGGATTGTGGGCCAAAGGGGTGGACTGGGTCAGGATGAAGTACAGATGCCCACATCTCCCTCTCAATCCAGAAGAAAAGGCTAACAGAGAAAAGATGGAAGAAACCAGAGAACTCACCAGTCTCAGGAAGCCAACTGAATCTACTGGCCTTGTCACGGCCAACTAGGTCAACTCTGGGAGCTACCACTGCAGAACCCTCCCTTGCCCCGCCCTCTGCTCCACCCACCTAGTCTGGGCAGCCACGCCCAAGCTGAGTGACACCTGCTGTGCCTGACTGTCTAGCATTGGCATGCCCAGCATGCCCAAACACCCCCCCCCCCCAATGTTTATAGTGGTAGCACCCACATCTTGCTGTGCCAATCAGCTTCTGAGTTCAGCCAACTGTAGAATAGCAGGATGACCCCGAGAGTCCCAATTTGGGGTCTTAATGTTGGGCACAGGTATCGGTGCAGGGCTGGTGGTCCTGTCTTATGCCCAAAGCTGTTAGGTTTGGCCATGCCTCCCTGTGATGCTGAACTGGAATAAGCGAGTTTTTGGTAATGCGGTCTTCACTACAGAGTTATGGGGTTTATAAATAACTATGAAAGTAAGTATAAATTGATAAATTTTGACACAAATATTAAAGTTAGTTTTATGTCAGCTACTCCTACACTTTCATTTTCTTGTCCTGGTTGTTCAGGGTCAATGGGACCCTTGGGGTGCAAAAGGGAGGATACCATTCAATCACTAAGGTCACTCATAGAGCCAACTCCAGGTGGAATACCAGTTCTGTTACATGGAGTCCAACCTTGGACCAGATGCCAGTTGATCACACGGCACACTCATTTGGAAAAAGCAAAATGCCAGTTAATCACAGTGGCACAGTCACTTGTATAGAGACAACAGCGGGTAGAAGGTCATGACATTGTGGGCACACTTGCTCATACACTACAAACTCTGCACTGGTGCAGCCAGTCACTCACTGAGCACACTAGCTGATATGAAAAGATTGGCACCTGGGGGATCAGCGCATCACCGGGCACACTCATTCTTTTAATATCTGCATAGCATTTAATCACCATGGCACAAATTGAGTCCACCCTTGACAAGAAGCCAATCAGTCACAGGACCTACTCATATGGCGCCATCCCTGGACATGAGGTCAGCCTGTCAAAGGACACACATAGGCACATGGCGCCAACCCCAGATGGGCGGCCATTCCATCACAGAACACACTCGTTAACAATGAGCCAACACTGGACTGCAGGACTGTTCATCACTGAGGACACTAAGTCATTTACTGTCAACCCCTCTGGTCCAGGCCGGTCCACCACAGGACACACTCGGGCACATGGAGCCAGCTATGGAAAGGAGGCCAGTCCATCACAGGGCACATGAACTCATTTGAGCCAACACTAGATGTGAGAACATTTCTTCACAGGTCACACTAAGGCGCCAGTCCTGAATGGTTGGCCAGTGCATCATGGGAAGCACTTGCTCACATAGAGCTATCCCTGGACTGGAGGCAAGTCCATCACAGGGAACACCCAGGTAAATGGAGACAATCCTGGACAGGAGGTTAGTCCATTACTGGTCAGACTAGTTCACATGGAGCAAACCCTAAATGTGAGGCCGCTCCATGATTTGAGTCACTCACTCATTTAGACCCAACCCTGGACAGGAGGCCAGTCTATCACTGGGCACACTAGCTTAGATGGTGCTAACCCCACATATGAGACAAGTCCATCTCAAGAGACTCTCACTTACATGGAGCCAACACTGGACAGGAGAGCAGTACATTACTGGGAACACTCACTGATATAAAGCCAGTCAGTCCTGAACCGGAGGCCAGTCCTTCATAGGGCACACTAACACATATGGAGTCCATCTTGGACAAGAAGCCAATCCATCACCAAACACATTGAACTAGCCCTGGAGCAGAGGTCAGGCTTTGGCCGGACACACTCAGTCCTATCAGGACAGTCCAGGATATGAGCCCACTCCATCACAGGGCACACTCAGACACATAGTGCCAACCCCAGACAGGAGGCCTGTTCTTCACAGGTCACTCTGAAACACACAGTGCCAGTCCTTCACTGGACACACTTACTCATACTTAACTAGTTCAGAGCCTACCCAGAATGCTTTTAGGAAGGTGGGGTCCCAGGAGCTGTGAGCCCCTAACAGATAAGCAGCTGGCTAAATGGAGATCTCTATTTATCTGAGTGATGTGATAGGACTTGTGTCTTGTAAACTGCAGTGTCCTAAATCTGTGCCATCTTACCCTCTGGGTTGGCAGAGCAGCACTCTGAGTGACTCATCAGCAGAAACCCACTGAGGCACATGGCACTGGCAAAGAGAAAGAGCAGCTGCAAGTTGAAGCTCACCAATGGGTGCAGATGAACACATCATGGGGTAGACAGACACATTCTGGGCATCGACGGACACATCTCAGGGAAGATGCTTAACGTCACAAACATGACCAGAGAAATGACTCGGCCCCTCTGTGACTCCATCTCAGCAAAAATGGTACCTCATGAGCCTCACAAAGCTGTTTGTTATTAAGAAACCAAGGCCACCACACAAAGATGGACACTGTGGTGTAAAGAGCAGAAAACCTGAAATCCCTTCATCTGGTAAGTCAACCCTCACCATGCTTATCTATCCAGCAGGGGGCGCTAGCTCCCTTGTTCGAATAAGTTCTTTTGTAATTGCGGCATCTTACATAACCTGAAACTATATAGTGTGGAATAAGTGCTCTGTTGGCGCCGATCCGACACAGACTGACAACGGAGGCACAGGTGAAAATGAACAAAAATATTTATTTTTGTACTCTTCAGCCGTGGGGCATGTCTTCCCCGTGTCCCACAGGCCCTACACAGTCCCCAAAACACACAGAAAAGAAAAACATCCAAAAATCACACTCTTCTTCCTCCACTCCTCCCAGGCAGTTTCTTCATCATCATCATCCTCATTCTTCTTCTTCTTCTCCCGACTCTGGCACCCGGAGTAGTGGCTGCAGGCTCTTCTTAGAGCCCACCCAGAAGTGCTTGAGGTGATAGTTAACCTAATTCAGGCTGCACTTCCGGGTGTGGCTGAGTTACCACCCACAGGGGCTTGTTAAGCCGTGCAGCTCCTCCCAGTGGTGGCCACGGAGTCCAACAAGGCTGAGCCCTGAAGTCCCACATCTCTGGCCCTGATGTAACCCAGGAGGGCTGCCACCACGTGTTCCGGGGGACGTAGTGTGCATCCCATGGCTGCTCCCCCGGACCCAGTGTCCGCCACAATAGATATGATATTAGAAGGCGATACCCCTCCCTTAGTGATACGGCGGTGAGAAATCACATAGGAGAAATAACTTAGCTTTCTTTAACTCTTTCAGGGCTGATGTTGACTTTTGTTGAAATTCAGGGGTAGAGGACGGTAATCGGCTGTAAACTGCGACAAAACTCGCCCTTCCGTTTTAGTTCGACTCTCTTTGCTAGAAGGAAAGTTAAGTAGCTCTGTTGATTTGACCAAGATTCCCTGCGTGAGTAGCAAAGAGCAAACAATTTCTAAAATGGCATCGACATCTGGCGAGAGACTAAAGCAGATATGTAAATTAAAATACTCCACGGACGTTTTGCGTATGATCGCCGAATCGGACTCTGACTTGTCCGACTTGAAATTTGATGCAAGTGACCAGACCGAAATTGAAAGTGAGGTACCGGCATCAGCCGATCAGTCCCCAGCTGATCCCGTGGTGCTGAACACGTTCGGGTAGCTGATGCGCCATGGCAGAGTTCGCCCGGGAGGACCACCACTTATGAAGATGAGAGGTACAAACTATATTGCGT
>JANRMT010062797.1:14098846-14109924 GCA_026402145.1 Polypterus bichir lapradei | reverse complement strand
GAGAGGTACAAACTATATTGCGTCACACTGTGACTGCCACCGCTAGCCACCTGCTGTGCAGACACCCAAGGCAGCCAGCCCATCATGCATTCCTGATGCCCATCGAGGTGCCCCCCGCGCAGCCACAGAGAAGCTAAACACGCGCCAACAGCAGCCACAGCATGTAGCCACAGACGTTTTAGGTTGATTTATGTGTGAAATCATTGCTTTGTGTGCTTTTCAGAAAACTGAGTTTTTTGGAAAAAATATTCAGCCCTCAAAGAGTTAATGACGATTTACGCGGCATAACAGACGAGAAAGCCAATGCCAAGACTTTTACCGAACTGGGAGCTCGATGTATACAGTCTGCCATTTTTTTGTCTCTGCGTTGGAAGGATTTTCCGGATCGGATGACGTTATCTCCCATCCATCCGTCGGCTTCAAAGGTGTGCCGGGCAATGTTCCAAGGCTTTATACCCTTTCTCCATGTGCAGGCCCCCACTTAGGTGAATCAGGCCATTCCAAACTAGGAAAAGAGAGGACACAATGTCATGTCGACTGTGACACACAGAAATAGTGCATGTTGCCCATTTGCAGTTGTTCTTAACTTGTCTTGTCTTCTAATGCTTGCCTAGCAGTTCTAAATGATGAACCCCTGTACCTAACCTGGCTTTGTGTTAGCTGTACACGTGAGAAGATAAGAAAAGAAGACTGAAAATATTTGCACAGAGCACAGTGACATATTAAACTTATATTCTGATTACAGCTTACTACGTACATCTGGACGGGTATGTGTCAGATAAAAGCCAAAGGACATGCTCAGCTGCTTTTAAACATGGAGGGAGACCCCCCAATGATATGATGATAGCGCTTCATGGTTATGCACCAGCCAAGGACTATGAGGTCATCTCACAGGATCAGGTGCACCCCGTGGGCCAAGCATGATTGATTCTTTCTTTATGTTTCCCACTTCCAGGATGATTGATTGCCCCCATTTTCACTGCTGAAATAATTCAAGAGTGGCTTCATGAACACCAGAGCTAAACATCAGTGAACACCAAGTGTGAAGTAGATGTTCACCTCCTTTTTCCCTCTAAGATCTGGAGGTTTCTCATCTTGATGAATGGCGAGATATCCCCGTGTACCCAGTTCAAGACTGGTATGACATGAAAGACAGACTATGTGCGCAGGATGGACCAGTTCCTCATGATGTCCTTGATTTAACAAGACTGTCAGCCATTTCCTCACAGCTGACCAATTCATTAAATCAGGTTTACTCGATCATCTGGTATCTCGATTGCAGTTTTCACCGACTTCATTTTGTCACGATGCATTTGTTAGTCGCTGTCTTTGTGTGTGTTCGTGTGATTCGCAAAATCAGACCTTATCTGACTGAGCATGCAGCACAACTACTAGTCCAGGCTTTGGTTTTATCACATCTGGATTACTGCAACTCACTACTAGCAGGAGGACCTGCACGCGCCATCAAAGCCCCTGCCGATGGTCCAAAATGCATCAGCCTGTCTTGTAATCAACCAGTCACGATGGACACGTGTCACTCCACTCTTCGAGTCACCTGTAGCCACACATGTTCAGCTCACACCCTTGATGTCTGCCTACAGAATAGTCAGGGGGTCAACACCTGTGTATATGGAGACACTGGTGAGGTCCTCAGCTGTTCCCCAAACAATCAAATTATTATTTTTGATTTTTCTAACATCCTCAGTACCATCCAGTTATCCCATTTAAGGGGTAAACTCAGGGATATGCAGATGGATGAGCCTGTGGTGTCCTGATGATGGATGATCTGTCAGGCAGACCACCATCTGTGAGACTCGAGGACTGTGTGAGCAACACTGGAGCACCCACCACAAGGCACAGGCCTGTCTCCTCTCTTCACTTTGTACACCTCAGACTGGAAATATAAGAGCAGGTCAGGTCACCTGCAGAAATTCTCAGATGATTCTGCACTTATGGGGTCTACAGATAAGGGGGAGGAGAAGATTCAGGTGGGGAACTTTGAGAATTGTCTGCAGCTTCACATCAGCGAAACTAATAACTGGTTAATAACTTTGAGTTCCCCAAACAGCCTCTGTCCAGTCACTATTCAAGGAGTGGATGTAGAGGTGGTCCACTCCTACAAGTACTTGGGGGTCCACATCAATGACAGGATGGACTGGTCTCAGAACACAGAGGAGCTATAGAAGAAAGGGCAGAGCGGGATCTTTTTCGTTAGTAGACTGTGTGTTCCTGTGTGGGTGATGACGTCCTTCACATCTTCTACAACTCCGTGATGGCCAGTGAGATTTTCTACACTGTGGTGTGCTGGCCTGGTAACATCACTTCAAGAGAGGCCTGCTGAATAATTAAAAGGACAGGCACAATAATGGGACACACTCTGGACCACCCTGGAAGTCGTAGTGAAGGAGAGGATGAAAACAAATCCGAGTGCCATTCTGAACAACGCTGCACATCTTCTCTCCGACACAACAACACTGAGGACTTTTCAGCCAACAAATCCTTCAGCAGAAGTGTGTCAAGAAACACTAAAGGGGGCTCATTTATGCCAACAGCAATAGGCCTGTATAGCACCCCACTGGGACTGGGACTGCCAGTTTTTTGTTTTCTAAATTTTCTTCCTTTTTTTAGTCATCCTGGTGTGTGTTCAGACCATAGATAGATAGTGTGTGTGTGTGTGTGTGTGTGTGAGAGTATCTGTCTGTCTGTTATATAGTGCCAGCAGGTTCAAAGCAGGAGACACACAAGCTGATGTCCTACAGTTCCTCCCATTGGGGTGACATTTCCAGCAGGCACCCCTTGCAAACATCAAGCTGAGGGTGTCCTGGCTGGGATTTGAACTGGGATCCAGGAAGTGTTAGGCCGGATTTATACTTCATGTAACGCGACGCATGATCTACGCAAGCGTTGTATTGTTTATACTTGCGCACGTACTTTACGTAAACCTGGAAGACTCCACCAGGTGGCAGTGTGAGATATCATCACGGTGAGAACGGGTTCGGCTTCGCAGGGTTGTGAATTGCCTGCAACATCCATTAAATACCGAAGACACCTTACCGCAATATCTTTGAAAAGGATGTTTAATGATTACATCCATCGATCCAGGGATGCGCCCATTCCAGCAAACATCGGGCACAAGACAGAAACAGTCCCTAGATGGGGCATCAGCTCATCGCAAGGTGAATACAAGCACTCACATACACAATGGCGTCATTTTAGTGTTCCCAAATCTGCGTATCTCTGGAAGGAAACCAGAGCTCACAGTGAAAACTCACCAGGAAAACATGAGAACTCCAGGCAGGGAATACCAGCGACGTGCCTCCCAGCGAGACAGCAGCGCTACCGCTCCGCCACCGTGTCACCCCAACACGCGTAATTATTAACAGTACTCATTATTTAAATGAAATGAACGATTTATCTGTAAATTGTAACATACATACTTTAATGCATTTCATCATGAAAGTGATATCAAGTATAAATCTAAGGATTCTAAGTGTGCAGAGTATCATAAATGTAATGTGTTCTGTATGGCGATCTATTGGGAAGTCCCAGAAGCACCTAGTGATTAACAACTGGGTCGGTTTTAAGATGACGTTAACGACGATCTACTTCAATGATAAAGTAAGCTACGAGGTTAAAGTGGACATTTCATGATTAAAGCCGAAATGTCCACTTTAATCACAAAATACACCTTTTCACTGTGTTCTTAATTTTTTTTTCTCTGTGGCTCAAATACAGCCAAGAAAAGACGGCGCAGAAGATGGTGAGACTTTTAAAATGTATCGTGTCATTACGATCGGGAATATGCGACGCTTGAATATAAAAGCATTGTATGTCGACTGCATTTGTATGTCGGGATTTTGCTTGCACATCAAACATCGAAGCGCACACATCGATCTGCGTAGCGGCTTTCTGTCACATGTAGACAGTAAACAGAGACTCTGACGTCACATTCCGACTTTTATCACACTGCGCCCCCCGACTTTACTGGGACTGCAACTTGCGCACCCGTTAACTTCTGAGGACCTGCTCAGAGGACGCGTCAGATGAACGCTGGGAACACGTGCGCGTGCGCGTTCTGAGCGTGAAGTATAAACGAGCTCTAAGGTGAGGTGCAAACCTTTAAGCTGCAGGTAGCTGACCCTTTGTCTTGGCTCTTGATGACATCTCTTTGAGGATGTGGCAGAGTGTCAGCATCATTAGCTCAGGCTGGGGTGTCTTCTATGGCAGATTTCGACCCTCTGGTCAGTTAGCCATGATTTGGAGTTATGATGAGGCTGACAACAATAACTGATATCTGGTGGACACTCTTCAAGTCCCAGGTACAGTTTAGCCCTTTCTGTATTTTTCTGCTGCTGACAGGTTAAATCGCTCCCTCAGAGTTAAAGGCTAAGTCAGTGGCCGAGAGTTAAACTTGTGAGCTTTATTGTTTTTTTATAATGTCTTTTTACAGTGAAGACCACCTTACCAAACTTCATACTTCTGTGCTTGTGGAGTAAATGGAGTAAATCATCGATGGGCTGTGAACATGTAACTGTGTGATTTTATATAGTGCCTTTCAAAGTGAACACTATCCCATGATGCTTTGCAGGAATAGTAGAGTTATTTGCATAGTTTTGTTCGTGGAGGTCTGTTGGGTTAAGTCAGAGGTGACCAATGCGTCGATCGCGATCGACTGGTAGATCGCAAAGGGAGTGCAGGTAGATCGCGTTGCATTAAAAAAAAAATCATTTTAAACGTTAGTCCATCATATATCCTCCCTATGGCATTTGCCACTTGATTGACATACAGGGCGGCCAGTCTGAGATCTCTTTACTTCTAACACACTGGTCATCCCGCACGCACGATCAAACGCGCGAGATACTGCAAAACTCCGGCTATCTAAGTGATCTCGTTAGCCTTCCAATTTATATCGACTAAAGAAAGGATTTTAAAAAAATGTTTGAGGAGGGTATGGGCTGGATGTGGAATTGGAAGAGGATTTTTTTTCTCACAATGTCACAATCGAAGTGCTTTTGCCTGACACCCGAGGTTCGATCCCCGATGAGGGGTGCAGTGGAGTGTGTACGCCTGATAAGCCCAAAACACGTGTCGCGTACTCTTTGCATTATTTGACAGTTAACTACAGTATGTAACATGCTATGATCTGCTTCTTGCAACTGAGAGGGCACCCGTGGCGGATGTTTGCCGACTTGCAGAACAACCTCACGCGTTACCTGGCAGGTAACCACCCAAACAATCAGATTGTGATTCAGACTTTGAATGCTATGTATATATTTATATATATATATATATATTGTGAAGGACAGCCAGGTCCCATGCCCGGCCGGGATGCCCCTGCTGCATATGTTCCAGGGGAGCCACTATGGACAGCTCTATACCCCCCCACCCCGGGACGCTTGGTGGCAGCCTCCCTGGCCAATGTTGATTCCCCATTCTCCCGCGTGGCTCCATGGGACATGGAGTCCTCCACAGCCTGGTTGGGAGCTGGGGTGGCCGCTAGGGGGTGCTGCCGAGACTCAAGAACCCGGCTGGACGAGTCATCAGCCCCACCCGGAGGTGGCCAAGCACCTGAAACACTTCTGGGTGGGCTATAAAACGGGCCAGCCTCCACCACTCAGGGGCCGGAATCGGGAGGAAGAGGACGAGGTTGCCTGGGAGGAGTGGTGGTGCAAGGTGGAGAGTTGTTGGTGTGTTGTACTTAAGTGCTTTTGGGACTATGTTGGGCCTGTGGGACACGGGGAACTCGTGCCCCACGGCTGAAGAGAAAATAAAAGCCTGTGTGAATTTTACACGTGCCTCTGCATCAGTCTGTGCCGGGTCGGGCGCTATATAGCGCCTTTATCACTATATATACTCAGCAAAAAAAGAAACGTCCCCTGACTTTCAACTGTTTTTACTTTCAGTAGACTTAATGTGTAAATATTTGTATGAACACTAAAAGAGTCAACACCATAAGACATAAACTAAAAATGTTTCACAATGTGTCCCTGAATGAAGGGAGGCTCAAAATCAAAAGTACCAGTCAGTATCTGGTGTGGCCACCAGCTGCTTGAAGTACTGCAGTGCATCTCCTCCTCATGGACTGGACCAGATTTGTCAGTTCTTGCTGTGAGATGTTACCCCACTCTTCCACCAAGGCACCTGCAAGTTCCTGGACATTTCTGGGGGGAATGGCCCTAGCCCTCACCCTGCGATCCAACAGGTCCCAGACGTGCTCAATGGGATTGAGATCTGGGCTCTTCGCTGGCCATGGCAGAACACTGACATTGCTGTCATGCAGAAACTCACGCACTTTTTGCCACTCCTGTCTGGTCCAGCGAAGGTGGGTTTGTGCCCATAGGCGGCGTTGTTGCTGGTGATGTCTGGTAAGGACCTGCCTTACAACAGGCCTGCAAGCCCTCAGTCCAGCCTCTCTCAGCCTATTGCGGACAGTCTGAGCACTGATGGAGGGATTGTGTGTTCCTGGTGTGACTCGGGCAGTTGTTGTGGCCATCCTGTACCTGTCACGCAGGTGTGATATTCGGATGTACTGATACTGTGCAGGTGTTGTTACACGTGGTCTTCCACTGCGAGGATGATCAGCTGTCCTTCCTGTCTCCCTGTAGCGCTGTCTTAGGCGTCTCACAGTGTGGACATGGCAATTTATTGCCCATGCCACATCAGCAGTCCTCATGCCTCCCTGCAGCATGCCTAATGCACGTTCACGCAGATGAGCAGGGACCCTGGGCATCTTTCTTTGGGTGTTTTTCACAGTCGGTAGACAAGTCTCTTTAGTGTCCTGCGTTTTTAGAACTGTGACCTTAAATGCCTACTTTCTGTAAGCTGTTAAGGTCTTAACGACCATTCCACAGGTGCATGTTAATTAATTGATTATGGTTAATTGAACATGCATGGAAAACATTGTTTAAACAATTTACAATGAAGATCTGTAAAGTTATTTGGATTTTTAAAACATTATTGTTGAAATACACAGTCCTGAAAAAGGCACGTTTCTTTTTTTGCTGAGTGTATATATATAAATAGATCATTTCGACCTGGTCATTTTAAAAGTAGCTCGCAAGCCGAAAAAGTGTGGGCACCCCTGGGTTAAGTCATGTCAGTCAGTCATCGTCCAACCTGCTATATCCTAACACAGGGTCACAGTGGTCTGCTGGAGCCAATCCCAGGCAGCACAGGGCGCAAGGCAGGAACAAATCCCAGGCAGGGCGCCAGCCCACCGCAGGGCACACACACACACACTAAAGTATTATATAGCACCTTGTACAATGGACAGCCTCTCAAATTGCTTTATGGATTGTGACAAGAGATGAGGATCAGCTGGCATAAAGGACTGGTCACCCAGCCTGGACAGAGAGCATCGGTGGATGGACACTTAGTGTCCAGTTGGGAGGACATAATTGAAGGACAGGGGGTTAGTGACTACAACTGGGGGCCTGTGTGTTTCCCCCAGTACACTGGGTGGCAGCCTCCCTCTGTCATGGCTCCTGTTTGGACACCCCTGGTGGGGTCATTGGGGGCCGCCAGTGGGTGCTGTTGGGTGGTGACTCCCCTGAAAGGCGTCTTAAAGAAGCCATCTGATAAAGAGAAGAATTCCATTCTGTGGTGTATGCTGGATTGTAAGAAGAAGAAGGAGAATCCTGTATCAGGTGAGAATAAAAGGTCATTTGAACCCTGGACTGGGTCGGTGCAGTTGTTTCTGGGGCTTGGGGGTCTCTCTGGCACCACCTAATGGCCACAGGATAAATGACATCTTGTTTTTCACTGCCTTTTGTTTCCATGCCAACTAAAACCTTCAAAAGAGACTTTTGGAGACATAAGGTGAATGGGATTGATGAGCTTTGTTGGGCTGAACGTGAGCTCTAATGC
The DNA here is from genome assembly GCA_026402145.1 of Polypterus bichir lapradei. Taxonomy (NCBI): domain Eukaryota; kingdom Metazoa; phylum Chordata; class Cladistia; order Polypteriformes; family Polypteridae; genus Polypterus; species Polypterus bichir. Next base: position 14,102,058 of record JANRMT010062797.1, on the reverse strand, counting down.
TCTGAAGTCGGCTACTAAAGGCGCTATATAGAATTGAGACTTGACCGACTTTTAATGTGTATGAGTGTATCAACATACGGCGGCAGGCTTTTGAGTTGGTTGTGTTGAGTTTCTCGAGTCTTAATGCCAATCCTCCCCTTCCCTGACTGGTCTGATGAGACAGTTGACCCAGCGGGGGACCCTCGTCCCCTATACATGTCACGACTTTCAAAGGGTATGAAGATTGTACACTGCTGGCTAATGAGAAGCCTGGCCCATCACTTTCAGTCCAAGTATATGCCAAATGTTTGGAGGTGCCCATTTGGAATCAAAGCGGCAAGGCGCTACACTGGCAGGCTGCTGACGGCCTTCACGCTGGCTGACGTCATCGACTCCTTGGAAGCACATTCTTGGTCAGGTGATGAGAGAATCCCAGCTCATGGAAGAGCAGTCAGGCTGGGCGTGGGCATCCTGCAAGGCAGGCTTTCCTGCCAAGCCGTTTCCTGCCAGCTCAGGAAGGAAGCGGGCTTCCTGCTTTAGGACCCAGCTGCACAAACAAGGCTGACCCCTCCGAGCTCGCGTCCACCATTCTGCTAGCGAGTCGGGCAGGACGGGCCTTGACGGCTACGCATGAGCTCACGTTAGCTGGACCCAAGTTCAAACCAGTAGGCCTACAGCACCCCGGGGTGGCCAGCTTTGTAGGCCGAAGTCAGAATAGCAGCACAAATCAAAATGGCAGGTCACTATAATGTGCGTGGCTCTTACGGTGTACTTGTGACACACGGAGGGGTCATTTGGCCTATCTGGGCCCACCCGTTAATGTTCTTGATGGGATGTTGTGTCATTGCACACACCACACACACTATGGAATGTAAAAGGACTAAACCAGTAATGAAGTGGTGCACCAAAGGACGGCTCACTGGCTTGTAACTGTCACTTCGGCCCCCCATGAAATTAAAGAGAAATGGATGGGTTAAATTATGAACTAGTGGGTGTGTATATTATATAGTGCCTTTCATATCTGAATACCTATCTGTCTATTATATACAGTAATGCCATTCATATCTGTCTATTACAAAGTGCATTTCATATCTATCCACATATTATAGAATGTCTTTCATATCAATTCTCACACATGCGCCCCAGAGAGTCACCTCTTCTGGGCTCACCTGAAGTAAGTAATACCACCCCGGGGCGAGAGGGGGGGCACTGCCACTAACAGACTTGTTTCCTTCTTCCCACACAGCCTAGAGAAACCGCCCCTTGAGGGCACATAATTGAATGAGGCCCCTCCCCTTGAGGGCATGACTCAGAAGAGGCCCCGCCCCTTCTGGTCCACAGCATATAAACGCAGAACAGCCACAGAGGACGGCGTCACAATTTGATGTGGACCTGGCTTGGGTTAACTGAAGCCTGACCGTCCAACCAAGATGTCTCGTTAGCTCTTTAGAAACCTGCAAAGTGAAGTGCTTACCTTTCTGTTATTTTCTGGTTTTGACTGAATGAAAAGGGGTTAGGGTGGCATGGTGGCATGGTGGCACAGTGGGTAGCGCTGCTGCCTCGCAGTAAGGAGACCTGGGTTTGCTTCCCAGGTCCTCCCTGCGTGGAGTTTGCATGTTCTCTCCCTGTCTGCTGGGATTTCCTCCCACAGTCCAAAGACGTGCAGGTTAGGTGAACTGGTGATCCTTAATTGGCCCGAGGGTCTAGTTGGTGTGTGTGTGTGTGTTCACCCTGCAATGGACTGGCACCCTGTCCAGCATTTGTTCCTGCCTTGTGGCCTATGTGGCTGGGATAGGCTCCAGCAGACCCTCACGGCCCTGTTCAGGACTAAACAGGTTAGAAAATGAATGACTGAACTGTGGTGCTCTACGGTCAGCTTTGTGAGGTCTTTGACTTTAACAGCTCGACTCTGCTCTCTGAAATGGTCTGCTAGCCATTTCCCCGTTTGACATCTGTAGATGGCTGGACACGTCCTACAAGAAATGCAGTAAATACGATTTTTAAACTGGAAAGAGACCCATTGTTTAATCTTGGCTTCACTGGAGGGACCAAACACAAGGGTATTGTTGGTGACATTTTTGCGAGTGACCCAGTGGCACCTGTTACGACTCAAAGCACATGGTGAGGAACGTGGCTCTCCTCTGTAAAGTGGGCTGTGGGCGAGACCTTTGCATAGGTTACGTGGTTGATGGAAGGAGATCAAGGGAGGGTTGGGGGGATAAAGCTGTGGAAGGGTCAGTCTGCAAAACCTGGACGTTATGCTTGATGACCTGTGGGAGAGAAAAAGAGTGTTAAGGTGGAATGGGAGGACCTGCAGGACGCAGGTTTCATTACTGGGGCTCCTCTTGGAGAAGATGTTATGAGGTTTACTCCTGCCTTGATTGAGGGCCTGTGGGCGACAACATGAGAAGGGTATCTTCTAGCGATGAAGAAATTCCTCGTTCTGAGGGTTTCATTACAGAAGTCAGACTCATCACTGCATGGGAGGCGGAGTCTAAGGAACCAAAAAAGAGGCTGAGAGTTTCTTATATGCCAGGGATGGAAGAAGCTGTAGAAAAGGTAACTGTGTGAGCCAGTAGACTTGTAAGAGACTGAGGTTTGAAGTCCTGGAAAGCTGATAGAAAGACTGAGATCTAAAAATGGTACAGTTGTGCTGGAAACATTAAGTATAAACCTGAGAGATGGATGGAAAGTCGTAAAATCATTAATGAATTCTGGAGCAACAGACAACACCAACTCAATCGTTGAGATATTTTTTACTGATTTGATGCTATATGCTGTATGTACGCTAGTTGTGCTTCCCATCTAAGACAGGTTGACATCTAAGCAATCAACATAGACCCCAGCATTAATGTTTGCAGTGCACCATCTGCTGGAATGTAATTTATAATGCATGTAGTAAGAAAATGCATTGCATTTGTTTATCCAATAAATGCCCCATCACAAACATTTGCAGTAATAAAATGCATTAGTACACAAGTTTGTGATACGCCACTTGTTGGAATTACAAATGCATAAGTCTCTGTTGTATGCCATTTGGTATGGTTTTTGTAAAAGCCGTATTCAAGTTTGTGATATGCCATCTGTTAGAATGACAAATTAAATACATATGTCTCTGTTATGTGATATTTGGTATAGGATTTGTAACAGCATTTTTAATGTTTGTGATGCACCATTTGTTGGAATAAAAAATGCAATGCATGTGTCTCTGTCATATGCTATTTGGTATGGGA
>JANRMT010062797.1:14069568-14098836 GCA_026402145.1 Polypterus bichir lapradei | reverse complement strand
AAAAAATGCAATGCATGTGTCTCTGTCATATGCTATTTGGTATGGGATTCATAAAAGCAGTCTTAATGCTTGTGATGCGCCATCTGTTGGAATGATAACTGCAGTACATACAGTATGTCTCTATTATATGTTATTTGGTACGGTATTTGTAAAAGCTGTATTCAAGTTTGTGATGTGCCATCTGTTAGAATGACAAATTAAATACATATGTCTCTGTTATGTGATATTTGGTATGGGATTTGTAAAAGCAGTTTTAATGTTTTTGATGCACCATTTGTTGGAATGAAAAATGCAATGCATATGTCTCTGTTATATGCTATTTGGGATGGGATATGTAAAAGCGGTTTTAATGTGTACGATGCACCATGTGTTGGAATGACAAATGCAATGCGTATGTTTCTGTTATATGTCATTTGAAATGGGATTCGTAAAAGCAGTGTTAAAGTCTGTGATGCACCATCTGGTGGAGTGACAAATGCAATGCATTTTATTACTACAGATATTTGTGATGCGCCATCTGTTGAAATGACAGAGACACACAGACACTTATTTTTTTTATTAGGGTGGATTTATATGTATACACAATAGTATGGATGTTGCAGGCACAAGTGTGTCAAAAACTGCAAGGCCACTACCGAGCAGACACATTGGCCTTTATTGAAGACTGTGAAGAGCACAATGAGAACACAACACTAGACACATGACACAATTTACTGAGGTTACGCCAGTTAGGAACTAAATAAGCAATGAGATGAAATGCTTTTGTGAAGCACAACAGACAAGTGTATAAGGCATTCACTGTATAGAGAAGCAGCTGACCACTGACATGGGAGACTCCAAATACTATGTTATGGAGCTGACTAGAACATCAGTCCTCTGCAGTAACTCGACTCAGACAGACAAAACAGAGGCAGCACTACACAGCCGAGACGGTGCAGAGAAGGAGCTGCTCAGGCCCTGCTGCTACAGGGAAGCTCATCACCACAGCTTTCTAATAGCCCACCCGGGGGCCGGTGGTGGTGGTGTTGGGTTTGCGGCACAACATATGACTACAGTTGCAAAGCCGTGACTGTTATAGAGATGGAATAATATCATATGGGAATATATGAATCAAAATGGAGGTGAATTTGACTAGGCGGGGTTGCAGTCAAGGTAGTTGGGAAAACCAGGGTGGGCACCAGACTGTGTGGGCTTTGTAGACCAAAGCAGAGCCCCAGAGATTTTGTGGCAGAGTCTACAGGCACTTCCTAAAGAATCTTGAACCAGAGTCCTGACCAGAAAGTGAAGGCTTTATGGAGTTAAAGTGGTGTCCGAGCAGACGGTGGCAGTTCCTTACTGTACGTAGACGGAAGTTCAAGGGCTTTATGGGGTAAAATGAGAGATCTTATCAGACTTTAATGAATTTACTCATTAAAACGGAGTGCTTATCAAATGGATTGAATAAACTTTATAGAAAAATGGCAGCTCTTACCTGACCATACAGACTATGCCCAGTAAAACGAAAGTGCAGGTCAGACCATACGAGTTGTGTAAGACGACTAATCAGACCAGCGGGGCATCATGGGATAAAAGAGTTCCAATAAGACTGTGGGGACGGACGCGCAGAACAAAACTAAGTGCTCATCACTTTAGTGGAACTTTCTAGAATAAAAGAGACCAATAACCAATCTGTGGCAAGTTTATCAGACAAATGTGGATAACGGCAAGATCATAAAGGCTTTATAAAGTAGAAATGATCACCAAGATGTAGAATTTAGAGAACAGAAGAAAGCAAAGAAGGGGGGAGAGAACAGACCAGGATAAGCGAAAATTATGAGCAAGCGTCAGGAGCCTTATAGAGCAGACATGACTACCACAATGTGTTATTTATAGAGGAATACTGAGTGAGGGGTTTACAGAAGGAGCAGGGGAGACTGCGCGGGGACCTACACCAGGTCTTCAAAATTCTCCGAGGCCCTGATAAAGTTGATCCCACAGAATTCTTTCAACTTAACGGTGAATTGCATTCAAACAGTTGAAATCGAGGGGGAGTGCAGTTAGGGCACTGAGGCCAGGAAGAGCGTCTTCCGCATTTGACACCATTGATCACAACATTCTTAGAAATCGCCTTAGTCAGTGGGTGGGCCTCTCTGGCAGGGTCTTAAATTGGTTTGAATCCTACCTGGCAGGTAGAAAATTCTTTGTTAGTTGTGGTAATCATAACTCAAAGACACATGATATCCAATATGGTGTTCCATAAGGCTCTCTCCTGGGTCTGCTGCTCTTTTCGATTTACATGCTTCCGTTAGGTCAGATTATCTCGAGGCACAACGTGAGCTACCACAGCTATGCTGATGACACGCAGCTGTATTTATCAATAGCACCTGATGACCCCGACTCTGTTGTTTTACTAACACAATGTCTTACTTGTGTTTCTAATTGGATGAATAGTAATTTTCTCAAGCTAAATAAAGAGAAAACAGACATTTTAGTGATTGGCATTAATAGAGACATTGAGATTATTAGAAATAAACTTGATGCATTAGGATTAAAAGTCAAGACGGAGGTAAAGAATTTATGGGTAACTGTTGACTGTGACCTGAATTTTAAATCGCACATTAATTAGATTACTAGGACCGCATTTTTTCACTTAAGAAACATAGCAAAAGTTACACCTCTTATGTCATTGAAAGATGCTGAGAAATGAGTTCACGCTTTTGTTTTCAGTCGACTAGATTACTGTAACGCACTCCTCTCAGGACCACCAAAAAAGACATCAATCGATTACAGTGAGTGCAGAATGCAGCTGTTAGAATCTAAACTAGGAAAAGAAAATCTGAGCACATCACCCCAGTCCTCATGTCACTACACTGGTTACCTGTGTCATTCAGAATTGACTTTAAAATACTGCTTATGGTTTACAAAGCCTTCAATAATCTGGTCCATCTTATATATCGGAGTGTCTGACATCTTATATTCCAAATCGTAACCTTAGATCCCCAAATGAGTGTCTGCTTAGAATTCCAAGAGCAAAACTTAAAAGAAGTGGTGAGGCGGGGCGCGGCCTTCTGCTGTTATGCACCTCAAATCTGGAATAGCCTGCCAATAGGAATTCACCAGGCTGATACAGTGGAGGACTTTAAAAAAACTGCTGAAAACACATTACTTTAACACGGCTTTCTGATAACTTCACTTTCATCTAATCCTGATACTCTGTGTATTCAATTCATTATCATAACTATTCATGGTGGCTCTAATATCCGTACTGACCCCTACTCTCTCTTCTGTTTCTTTTTCTAGTTTTCTGTGGTGGCGACCTGCGCCATCACCACCTAATCAAAGCACCGTGATGTCCTACATTGATGGATTAAAAGCTAGAGGTCAACATGACCATCATCATCAAGTCCTTCCAAGAGAACCCTAAATACGAAGAGGACTGTTTCATTGATGTTAGGTAGAATGCCCAGAGGGGGCTGGGTGGTCTCGTGGCCTTGGGACCCCCTGCAGATTTTATTTTTTCTCTCCAGCTGTCTGGAGTTTTTTTTTTTTTGGTTTTTCTGTCCTCCCTGGCCATCGGACCACCTTACTCTTATTCTATGTTAATTAGTGTTGTCTTATTCTAATTCTTAATTTGTCTTTTATTTCTCTTTTCTTCATCATGTAAAGCACTTTGAGCTCATCATTTGTATGAAAATGTGCTATAGAAATAAATGTTGTTGTTGTTGTTCTTTATGCAAAGAGTTGTGGGAATGTTGGACACCTTGAGGACCTTTAAGGTGGATCTGGATGAGATTTTGGAGCAGATTTGCTTGTAGCTAAACAAACAGGCCTGATAGGGGGGGAATGGTCTCCTCTCGTTTGTCAAATCTCATACCACCTTAGAAAGAGAGAAGTGACCTGACAATCGGGGGACAAAAAGGAGGGCCGACCGGAGTATGAGAGCTTCTCAGAGGGCACAAAGGAGTTGAACTGACCTGGAGGGCTTTGTAGAGTGAAGGTGAGCGTTCAGCAGATGCTTTGAAGAGTTAAAGCGAAAGCAGACGAGACCTTGCACACCACATGGAGGAGAACTGCTACCTGACCCAACCATTTTTATTGACAAACAAGGGTGTCCAGATGGTGTGTTCCAGCTCCAGCTCCATGTTAAGCAGGAATGACATGGGCTACTGGCTCAGCCAAAAACACGGGAGGAACGATGTGGATTCCATCCAGGCTGTGGAGCAGTGGTGGAGCAGCTCTTCTCCCTGGCGAAGTTTCTGGAGGGTGCATGGGAGTTTGACAATGCAGTCAACACGTGTGTTGTGGATTTGAACAAAGCATATGACCGCGTCCCTCAGCAAGTGCTGTCGGAGGTGATGCAGGAATATGGAGGTAACAGGGCCGCTCTTGTGTGCTCTTCAGCAGTGTGAGCTGTCTCTGAATACTTGGCATTAAGTCAAATTTTGGTCACTTTGGGTGGGGGGGCTCCATCAAGTCCATCACATGTCATCGCTCCTGTTTGTGGTTTTCATGGAGGGGATATCAAAGCACAGCCGAGGACGTGAGGGTGTCCAGTTTGGGGAGGCTAGGACTGGCATTGTTGCTTTAGTCAGATGATGTTGTCCTCTTTGTCTCTTCTGACTGTGACCTTCAGCACACAGTTTGGGGGGATTCGCTGCCAAGTGTGAAGTTGGTGGGATGCGGACCAGCGCCTCCAAGTCTGAGGTCATGGGTCTCTCTCGGAAAAGAGCGGATTGTGTTCTACAGGTGGAGTGGGGACAACAGCCCTGAGTGGAGGAGTTCAGGTATCTCGAGATCTTGTTCACGAGTGACGGTAAAAGGAAACGTGAGATCGACGAGCGGATTCGAGCAGCAGCTGACCTGCAGGCCCTGTGCCAGGGGTCTCATGTCTTGTCTTTTTGTTTTGTGTTGTTCATTTCTGTGCCATTTATTTATGTCAATATTATGCGCTTTGTTCTTTATGTTTCATCTTATCTTTAAACTGCCCTTAGTTATGTCCCGTGTGTTTTGTGGGCGGGCACCTGCCAATCACTGCCAGGAACTGCCCCCCACCTATACATCTGGAGGGTCTCCCACAGTTCCTGACGGTTCATTTCGAGTGCGTCAAGGAGTTATGGCGAGTTCTTGTGTTGTTCCTACGCTGGCGCTTCTTGATAGCTCTGGACCTCTGTGCTCTGTTTTTTGACTTCGCCTTGGGATTTCTGCATTGAGACTGCGGTTGCCGTGCATTGCCTTGTGTTTCAGGCAGTTCCAGTTTATCTATTGTGCTCCTTGGAGCTTTCATCTGTTTAAGAGCATTTTGTGAGGATAAATATTTTATTTATATTATACTAGGGGGCGGGCGGCACGGTGGTGCAGTGGGTAGTGCTGCTTCCTCGCAGTTAAGAGACCTGGGTTTACTTCCTGGGTCCTCCCTGCGTGGAGTTTGCATGTTCTCCCCGTGTCTGCGTGGGTTTCTTCCCACAGTCCAAAGACATGCAGGTTAGGTGCATTGGCGATTCTAAATTGTCCCGTGTGTGTGCTTGGTCTGTGTGTGTGTGGGTGTGTGCGCCCTGCGGTGGGCTGGCACCTTGCCCGGGGTTTGTTTCCTGCCTTGTGCCCTGTGTTGGCTGGGATTGGCTCCAGCAGACCCCATGACCCTGCAGTTAGGATATAGCGGGTTGGATAATGGATGGATGGATGGATACTAGAGGGCTTCGCCCCCTGTTCACTTTGCTCGCCAACCCCCCAGCCTGTGCTATGCGCCAGCTGTTTTGCATATCTGCCGCTCGCGCGTTTGCATTTCACTTTCACCAAATAACAAATCTTTGAATTCTCGCGGATACGCCTCTTCACGACTTTTCCCTGATGGCAACACGAATTAGACGATCTACAACTCTCCGACTTAAAGTTTAAATCCAAACAATATATCAATTTCTTTTTTGCTGTTCCGTTATTTCACCGAGTAATAATTTTCCATTTGTTTGCACTAATGCGATCTTTACTATCAGTTTTTTGAGACTTTCCAATTTTCGTACTTCCATTATCTCTAACCAGCTCCGCATGTGTTTCACATCAGAGTTTTTGAATTCTTTACGACGTTCTACTGTCATCTACTCTTTGTCTTTTATTTCCGGCCCCGGGCGTGGTTAAAACCCTTGGCAAGTCTCGTCTCGCGTGATGTGAAAGTATATCTCTGAAAAAGTCACGTCTCATCTCAGGCTAAAAAGTCTTGTCTTGTTTATTATACGAGTAATAGAGTGATTTATATTTTGTGTTTGTCCTTTAATCTTGCCGGGGTTTGGCGGTATATCCCCCTCCAGTGTGCATTTTTGGGAGTGTTGTCCACTGGGACTCCTTGTTCATAACACTACCAGTTCAGGGTGGTGAAGCAGGAGTGGAAACTAAAGACAAAACACTCGGTTCACAGTTGAGGCTACATCCCCATCTTCACCTACGGTGATGAGCTGCGGGTAATGGCCGATCGAATGAGAACAGAAGTACAAGCAACAGAAGTGAGGGTTCTTCTCTGGGTGGCAGGGTGAGAAGCTCAGCGATTCAGGAGAACCTCAGAGTAGATTCACAGCTCGTCTGGATCAAGAGTTTGGTTTGGGCATTCTGTAATGATGACCCCCCCCCCCCCCCCAAACACACACACAAGGTGGTCCCCCCTAAATCTGCTCTGGGCACATCCCACCAGGTAGAGACCCTACACCAGACCTGGGACACGCTGGAGGGATTCTATCTCTTGGCTGGCTTGGAAACGCCTGGGAGTTCCACAGGAAGAGCTGGAATCTGGTAGGTGGGGGACAGGGAAGTCTGGGCTGACTTGCTTGGCCTGCTGCCACCGTGACCCTCACCAGGAAGAGCGGCTTCAGAGAAAGAGATGAGGTTAAGCAAAATTTTGAGGAATTACTGTAAATAAATGACCGCATGATCGGGGCTTTATACAGTGAAACAGAATGCAGAATACGGACTCGACGGGACTTCAGAGCAGAAGCGAGTTCTGGTTAGACCACAGAGGTTTCACAGAGCACATGCTGTGAGCGCTTTACAGAGTGTAGGGAAGGACGGATGAGATGATAGGACTCACCAAAATTAAAGAGACACATGACAGGACACACAAAGGACAATAATACTTTCTTAGGTTTAGAGGGGGACTTGACAGCCCCTACACAGTACAATAAGATACAAGCCTAACCAGCATGAGCCAAATTTAAGATGTCCTGCTAGATCTTCTGATGAGGTGCACAAGAGCACACGTCCTTCAATGAACAGGCTCTAAAATGCTTGGGACCTTTTAAGAACAAGACGGGCAACCTAACAGAATCATTCAACATACACAGAGCAGGATCAGGAATTCATTTGAGTAATTAAACATTATAACGTGAAAGTAGATATTAGCCGAGATCTATCCCACTCATGAAGAATTAAGACGACTAGTAGCATGCATAACCTACAGGCATAGTCCTACATTGACAGAACTCCAGAACATAGTGAACGGTGAAATATACACACACACTGTACACCAATGTCTCGCGAGGAAGACAATCAAGTGGCCTTCAGACAGAAAAGTCTCGTGCATCGGGGAATTGCAGCACTAAGATACACACCCTTGTCTCAGTTCACGTGAAGCCTACAAAGAAACTGGACAAAATATTCGGTCCATTGCCCCACCGTTGCGTTGACACTGCCATTTCTCACAGGTGGATCCTCTGATTGGCTGGTAAAGACTCCTGTTCCAGGTTCCACAGGAAGGTTCTGACCCGTTGGACCTCTGAGTAGAGTTCTTCTGAAGGGATGGGCACAGAGAGCTGCAGCTGAGACACCTCACTTGGCAGTATGAGAGGGGGGTGGTCCAGGAAGCTTTCAAAGATATCTAAATGAACAATGAGATGACAAGTCAAAAGATCCCTTTTGTTGTAAACACTTGGGTTTCAGTTTCCTTCCCAGAGGTGTTTGGAACAAAAGGCCTCCGTAGGAAGGATAAAGGGCAGGCCCGGCTGGGCAGTGAGGCCATATTTAAGGTAAGTTCAAGTAGACAGCAGGAGATCAGTCAGTGTGGGGAACAAGGCACGGCTAAGGTGGGTTCATTTTTTGCTTGTGTAACCTGCCACCCCAGAAATAATATTACAGGAGATCTCAAGCAGGGCTGTCAAACTCAGTTTTATAACACTTTATACCCCCAACGCGGGCCCAACATTTTCTTTACAAACCTGACTGACAGATGTCTCTCTGCTCATCGTAATTGTATGTTCTGACTCACGTCCCTCCTCATAAGCTTTTATTTTCTTGGACGTTGCAGCGGGTTAAGAAAGCTACCAGCAGGCACAAGCACCGAAATTAGCTCTGAGTAAAAAAAATGACAACAGTGCCTAAAGTCGATCGAAAACGGACCAGAATTTATAAGTAAGGCAAAGTCCATGTGTTAACTCCTGCGTGCGTCACGATCAGATGGCACTTGACCACATTAGAAAATGGGTGTAAATGCACTGGTGGTGCCATCACACAGACCACATGGAGAGGTGGTCAGAACAGGGAGAGCGACCACATTTAACACAAGTGGAAATGCAAATGTGTCTTCTCTCCACATACAACAGTCACATCAGAAGAAAAATCAAAAGAATGATGTTGGGTGCTGGCCACCACAGTCAGGTAAGCTGCAGAAGGCTGGCCCAGCTTTGTCACTTGCCGAGCTTTAAAAAGTGAGAAGAGTCGGTAAAGTAGAGCTGCCCTTTCCTTCCCGTGGCACTCGTACCAAAGTTCTTTACGGCAGTGTGGCACGTCACCTGCTTTTCACTTGTTCTTCTTGGTATTATTTATTTCAGCTAGGGTTCCTCCTCTGACTGGGGTTCAAATGTCCGTTTTGTTCATTTTTTTTGTGTCATTTATTTGTGTCGGTTGTTACAAATGTGCACACCTGGGGACCATATTCTGGGCTCTGAAAAGGTAAGCAGTTCCAGTCCAGAATGAGAGTATATATTCTCTTTTCCTTGCAGCTCCAAAAAGCTGCTGGAGGACACGGCCTAGACCTGCCCCTTTTGGCACCAACGCTATAAAACCGAGCCACTCCCAGAGAGTGGCATCATGTACCGACCTGGCATTTGACGAGGACCGAGCTCCACGTCACGTTTATTCTTGTATACAGCTGACTGAAGCCACCTTGTTTTATTGTATTTTGTTTCTGGGCCCGGATGGATGTCTTTTTCACTGAACGTAAAAGAGATGACCCCAGTTTTTGTTCACGGTAGTCTGGTCTGCTTGCTGGCCACACTACACAGTGTTACTTTGTTAATTATCAGCTTTGTTCACCTACGTCTGTGTTATGTGCACCTTGTGTCTTGTGGGTGGTTCCCCAAGAGGAGGGACCACCTACCCATCACCGCCAGGGACTGCCCCCAGCCCTATAAAGGTGAGGGTTTCCCACAGTTTCTGGTGGCTCAGTTGAATACTCTAGGGAGTTTACATATTTACATATGGAGGAGCAGCACGGTGGCACAGTGGGTAGCGCTGCTGCCTCGCAGTTAGGAGACCCGGGTTCGCTTCCCGGGTCCTCCCTGTGTGGAGTCTGCATGTTCTCCCCGTGTCTGCGTGGGTTTCCTCCCACAGTCCAAAGACATGTAGGTTAGGTGCATTGGCAATTCTAAATTGTCCCGTGGGTGTGCCCTGGGGTGGGCTGGCACCCTACCCGGGGTTAGTTTCCTGCCTTGCGCCCTGGGATTGGCTCCAGCAGACACCTGTGACCCTGTAGTTAGGATATAGCGGGTTGGATAATGGATGGATGGGTGTTTCTGGATTTCGTATTGGGACTGTGTTTATCTTGGATTGCCTTTGCCTTTGAGGAATCCCTTGTGCCTTTGGCGCTCCACGGAGCTTCTGTTTATGCATCAGAGCATTTCTGTGAAAATAAACATGTCTGTTTTGCTTTTGCCCTTATGTCTAGGTGGGAGGGTGGCACGGTGGTGCAGTGGTAGCGCTGCTGCCTCGCAGTTAGGAGACCCTGGTTCGCTTCCAAGGTCCTCCCTGTGTGGAGTTTGCATGTTCTCCCCGTGTCTGCATGGGTTGCTCCGGTTTCCTCCCACAGTCCAAAGACATGCAGATTAGGTGGATTGGCGGTTCTAAATTGGCCCTAGTGTGTGCTTGGTGTGTGGGTGTGTTTGTGTGTGTCCTGCGGTAGGTTGGCACCCTGCCCGGGATTGGTTCCTGCCTTGTGCCCTGTGTTGGCTGGGATTGGCTCTAGCAGACCCCCGTGACCCTGTGTTTGGATTCAGCGGGTTGGAAAATGGTTGGTTGGTTGGTCTAGGTGGGACTTGATGGGAAATTCCCTACGTAGTGGACATTTTGGAGAACTGCAGGGCTCTTTTTGTGCTTTTCATAACAGTTGGGTCATTATGTGAGCAGCCGGTTTCCATTCTAAACATCCACAGCGCACTTGAGACTTGAGATGTATTTTAATGCCAGGTGTAAATGTAAACCACGATCTCTATATGAAATGCACACTAAAGGCTGTCTTTGAGAATACTAATGGTCGCCACAGGCCGTTCATAACATGTTTTGAATACTGAAGAAGGAGGCCACTTTAAAAAGGGCCATCTTAGGGGTGAGGATTGATTTGTTTTCGATCCTATTTTTGTAAAAAATGATTTATTTGTATGGAATGTTGTGCTATTTCAATAAAATCAAAAAAATAAATAAATAAATAAATAAAAAGGGCCGTGGGCTTGAGTTTGACACCCCTGACCTGGTGAAAATAATAAAGGGGTTTGGCAGAAGAAAAGATTTCATTCATCTTCCTCACAGGAGCAAGCACCAGAAATGAATTAGCACAATAATAACAGAACAAGCAGATTTGGGTAAATGAGGGGCAAGAATCAGTGCCTGGGGGTCTCCTTGGCATCAGGGTGAGGCCATACAATTTAAAAAGGACGCATATAACATGGAGGTTGCAGCCCCTTTGTTCATAATCTTGGTGCTGGCATATGAAAGTAGCGTATAAATGGTTATTACCTGAAAAAACATCTCACACCTCCGCTGCTGATGAGTGATATAAAATCAGTTACCTGTTAAATATCCTCTTTACAGAGCATCCATAAATCAAGAATCATACCTGTAGTCAAGTTGGTACCCTCTGGTGGTGCCCATGAAGCAGGGGGCTCCCTCGCAGGTCCCAGTTTATAATGTTGGAGCAGGTGATTTAGCTGCGTAGGACTTAACAAAGGATAGTCCTCTTGCAAAGTAGACCAGCTGGACTAAGAGCAAGAAGTTGAGTAGATATTAGACATTTGTGCCATCCATGCCACTATCCACACATCCATTCCTTTTTCTTTTTACTAACAGCTGCCTATGGAAAACACAAACATCTCTCTCAAGACTAAAATCCGCCTGTACAGGTCATTAATCCTGCTGATTCTTCTATACGGATCTGAAACGTGGACTATGCTCAAATCTGAGCACAATAAACTTAAAGTCTTCCAAATGCATTGCTTACATCAGATTCTAGGCATCACTCTTCGAGATCAACTTCAAAACGAAATCATACTGAAGAGGTGCGATAGTCAACTGACAGTAGACATGGACATCCCACCTAGGCGATACAAATTGTCATACAAATTGCTATGGCGAAAATGACCACTGAATTGGAAGGTGTAAAGATTAGCACCAAAAAATAGTTGGAAAAAAAAAATTGAGGAGGACTTGAAGAACCATCAATTAAGCCTCCTGGACGCCGGCACCGAAGCCATTGCCTTGGACCGCCCAGCTTGGAGAAATGTCATTAGTGAAATTCGAACCCTTGCAGCACCACAACAATGTACGTTCTACGGAAGAAACCTTTCCACGTCACCAGCTAGGGAAAAAAGAAGACGAATAACAGTTGTTTGGTGTTTTTTGCAGAGGTCTGTGAAGGAGTTAAATATGCCACCTCCACCTCTATGAGAGATCCTTCAATGACCTACTGAGTGATTCAGTGGTGAAATCCTGCTCTACAAATCTAAAGATTACATCAGATCTAAGTAAGAGGCAATTTTTAGGAAAGGACGACGATCATATCGATTTCTTGAAGTGGGCCGGTACTCTCCAGTACTCAGTACCAGCACTTCTGTTTTGATGATCGCAATACCATTTCTTTTCTGTGTGCTGGCAGTTTTTAAAGTCAGCCAGTACTCACTTTTTATTCTTTGGAATTTGTTCACTTTTGTTTTCAGTACTCTGTAATGGCACTTCTCTCACCATTTCAGTACCATAATGCCACATGTGCCAAATGGTACCTATCTCCTGAGAATTGTGGCAAAAGGGAAGTCTCCCTTACCCGCCGGTCCCCTACCTAAATCTCTCCATGTCTTGGCTTACATATGTATGATAGGGGAGGGCTAAAGAAGTTGAAGTACCTACAGTAGCACCTCTTCATTGTCTAACTTCAAACATTAATAACAACACAAATTTTTCTAAGATCAAAACAAAATGTACAGACAGCAAAAGGTTAAGCAAAGATTTTGGTACACAAACAAATCTTTACGAAATATTATTTAGAAAATAGTGAAAGAAAACAAACTCAATAAGAATCTATGCTCTCAGAAATGCCAAAAGAAATAAGAAAATTGAAAATCCTGGGTGAGGACGTCTTTGACAAGTAGTGTAGTACCATGAACTGTTAGAGGATGAAGGTTTTATTTTCCCCTACCTGAATGAGGAGAGTCTTTGGGATACAGAGGAAGTTCACAGTGATGGACAGCTTGCGAAAGAACTCATTGGCAATATCTCCTAGTCCGGCACCTTGTAACCAGTCTAGCACAAGATCAAGGTTCGTTCGGATCTGGACAGCACGAGACCATGAGAAGAACAAATCTGAACTGGAGCCTGTTCAGAAAAGACAACATGAGGGGAACTGGTAAAAAGAAAGGCCGTAGAACATCTATACTAATAAAAGGCAAAGCCCTCACTGACTGACTGACTGACTCATCACTAATTCTCCAACTTACCGTGTAGGTAGAAGGCTGAAATTTGGCAGGCTCATTCCTTACAGCTTACTTACAAAAGTTAGGCAGGTTTCATTTCGAAATTCTACGCGTAACGGTCATAACTGAATCCTACTTACGTACATATATACGGCTATAGCCTGCAGCTCAGTCGCCGTGTGAGGCGGAGTTGCGTCCCGCATCGTCACGCCTCCCAAGTAATTGAGTGCCTGCCCATATAAGGCCGTCCGTCAGCAGCAATCCAATAGACACGCTGCCGCTAAATATTTGCGGGTTTAGGACTGTGCTTATGCAAACGAAGATGAGATGGTCAGGGATAGACTAGTGTTTGGCACAAAGTGCGAGAGAAACTTTTAAGTGCCCGGTCTTAGCTAACATTGAATAAAGCCGTGGACATCACAAGATCGCACGAGATAGCACAAGCACAGCTGAGAACCTTCGGTGCATGTACTCCGAGCGGCTCACGTGAACTGACTGTGAACGCAGTACGCAGAGAACAAGGAAGAGCTCCAAAGAGCGCTGAACAAAAAACGCATTACACAATTGAGACGGCAGCAAAAGAATATGAAGCGAGTGACGCATACAAGCATATTCATAAGTGCAGCTACTGCGGAAACAAAACACACGGTGGAAAAAGTCAATGTCCAGCTAAAGGAAGACAGTGTAAAAAATGTGGTAAATTGAAGCACTTCGCTAAAGTTTGCAGGACTGGGAAAGGTAAACCCGTGCATGCAGTGTGTGATGTCTCAGATAAAGAGGAAGACGAGTTGTTTATTGATGCAGTAAGAGAGGAACAACCCTCTGAATCTGAACAATCCTTTGTAGACATATCAATAGGAAAGCAAGGTGTAAAGCTTAAGTTTAAATTAAGTTCGTAGACACGCTGCCGCTAAATATTCGCAGGCAAATCCACAACTCAATACAGGGAATGCCTTTTAAACATCTTAGATTCACGAGTACCGATTTGGGTAGTGAACACTTCGATGAATGAAACCTGTTATCTTTACAATGGTTGACAACGAAGATGAGATGGTCAGGGACAGACTAGACAAACACGGAATGTAACTTGAACACAACACATCCTCCAAATACGAACCTGATTGAAAGAAATAATGATAATCAAATCCTTGATGACAGCAACACTCATAACAGTCACAAAACAATTACATTGACAATCAGGTTACGTTATTTTTAAAATGTTTCCTTTTCTTTTTCATAACTTCTTTAACACACTACTTCTCCGCTGTGAAGCGCGGGTATTTTGCCAGTCTATGATAAAGGAAACACCTAAAGCCCTCACTCGACCCAAATTTAGCTATGAAAAATATAACCTGCATGAACATTGTGGATTTCGTGTCCTGAGAGATCTAAACATTGACTGAATGAAGAAAGGATAACAGACGTACCTCTTTCCATTAGGGTGTTGAAGAGGGATGCGTTACTGAAGAAGAAGAGGTAGCCAAACGTCTGAGACACAAGGTCAGGGTGCAGTTGACAGGTTCGGGTTAAATCCAGGGTTGATCTGTACACCTCTAGGACTCTGGCTACACCTGGTGGCATGGATGACAAGTCTTCATCTGGAGCATCTTCAGATGATTTACTAGAGAATGGGTTGGAATCCAGCAGTGCTGGGAGAGCCGAGTAAAGGGTCTGTTGAGAAGCATAAGAGTCAGTCAAGCTGTGGTAAGGTGGACACGTGATCAGATTGGAATATAAATCTAGAGTAATGTTAGAAGCTTTCAAACCTTAGTTAGATAGTAAACACACTGCTGGAAGGTATACATGATGACGTCATCAAGCAGCGTTAAAGCCTCTGACCCCATCTCCAGGTCAGCTGACAGGGCTGGATCGCACAAGTCTGCCAATTATAATAATTCACAACATTTACACTGGAAGACCTTCCCCAACTAGGCTCTTAGTCGAGTTCCTCCTATTCAGAGGGTAGGTAACATTAAACACTTACTCTCAAACTCCCAATCCTTTTCCATATCCTGGACCTTGAGCTGAATAAAGTTGAGCAGCTCTGTAGCGTTGGACATCCAGAACATGAGTGGCTGCAGCTCGGTGGTCACAGCCTCGATGCTGAGAGTGCTCACCTCATGGCTGTCTTGCTGGCTGTTCACACACAGAGTAGACACATATGGAAAGGAGACAATAGACAGAGAGAAGCTAAAATGTACCCACCACCTGCAGCAGCAGTTCTCCTCATAAAAAGACCCTCAACCCATCTCTCCATAACACCTTCGACCATCCATTAGAAATGCCCAATAAAGCTACTTACTTTTCCGGCTGCTTGTCTCCAATCTCCTTAATCTTCTCCTGTAACACAGACACGATGTAAAATGAACATGTAAGAAAAAACTGTCATCAAAACTGGGTACTGACAACTTAACACACTGTCTGGGGGCATCAACCCCAGAACTGGAAGTGTCAAACTGTTTTCAGGTCCTGGACGGTGTCTCTAAAGATTCTAGGGTGGTAGGCAGGGATGAGGAGCCCCAACGGGCCAACTCAAAACCAGCTCCCAGAAAGAGAGAGGTAGTGATAGTTGGGGACTCAGTCATTAGCGGGGATTAAAGCACAGGTTTGCTCCAGAGACAGAGTGTCTCACACCTTGTGTTGCTTTCCGGGAGCACACGTGGAGGACCTCCCTGGAAGGGTGGATAGGCTCTTGGCCAGAGCAGGGGTGGATCCAGTTCTCTTTGTCCATGTTGGAACAGTTGACATACATAAGGGTAGTCTGTCAGTTCTGCGATCCAAATTCAAAGAGTTAGGTGCCAGGCTGAGAAGCAGAACTGACAAGGTAGTCTTCTCTGATGTTCTGCCTTTGCCAAACACCAGTCCAGGTAAGATTGAGGAGATTAGAAGGCTTAATGCGTGGCTCAAATCTTGGTGCCATAAAGAAGGGTATAGGTTTATGGGGCAATTGGGACTCCTTTTGGAACTGAAGGGGCATGTTCCCCCGTGACGGGTTGCATCTGAACCGGAAGGGCACCAATGTGTTAGGGAGGTGTATGAGTAAGTTAGTCGAGGATTGTTTAAACTAGGGAATGGGTCAAGGCGTTTAGGACAGGTCAGGTTTAGAACTGTACATGGTGGAACAAACAACATTGTAAAAATAAAAATGCATTGTAATGTAAATTCTAACCCAATGTTTAAATGTAACAATAAAAAGAGTAACACATTAAAAATAGCTTGCCGTAATGCTAGAAGTGTCAAAAATTAAACAAGCGAGTTGGAGTTGTAAGGAGCAGAGCATAATTACAGTATGATATTTGTGAGGGATTGCCGGCCATGTATCCCAGCCAACAACCCCAAACCGCCAGATGGAGCCATCCCTGCAATATGGAAGGGCCCCGAATTCCAGCAGGGCATCACGGAACTTGGAGTTTTTCACCACAGCCTTGCTGGATACCATGGGGGCCACCGGAGGACGCTGCAGGGAGGCCCAGGGACTTATACTTTCCTTGTAGCCCGGAAGTATTTCACAATCGCGGAAAAGGAAGGAATGATATACTTCCGGGCTGAAGAAAAGAGAAGATTACCCGACCCGGAAGTGTTGGATAATCACATGGACTGAGGGCTCAGAAACACTTCCAGGTCAAGGAGTATAAAGGACGGTGGGAGATCCCAGACAGACGAGCTGAGTTGGGAGGCAGGGTGGCTAGGCGTCTGGGAGTTTGGAGGATTTGTTATTGTTTATTGGTTTATTGAGTATTGTGGAGAGAAGCGTGCTTAGTGCACATTATTATTATAATAAATTCTATTATTGGACTTTTATCTGGTGTCTGACGTGGTGTCTGAGGGTATAAGGGTGCGAGAAAACCCTAATCTGTCACATAATATAGCAATAACGGAAACCTGGCTAAATAAAAGATGGGAATAAGTGTAACATTGAGGGGTACACATTTCTTAGGAAGGGTAGACAGAACAGAAAAAGACTTGGGGTTGCTGTTTATGTCAAAGAGAATTTAAACGCAAGTCCTCTTCAATTGGACGATGAGCCCCATCTTAGTGACGACATGTGGCTTTGCCTGAAAAGGTTTAGGGAAAGCGGCCTTATTTTAGGAGTGTGTTATAGACCACCCAATACAGACAGTAATTTCAACACACATCATTTTAGTAATATCAAAAAGGCAAGTTAACTGGAGGATGTTATAGCCATGGGGGACTTTAACTATCTGAATATTAACTGGGATAACCTTTGAAATAGTGGAGTTTTTAGAAGTAATCAGTGACGTTTTTTTAGCTCAGTATGTTAAAGTACCACCACGAGGTGAAGCCTGTCTGGATTTAGTATTTTGTAATAACCACAATAAATTGAGG
Source organism: Polypterus bichir lapradei (assembly GCA_026402145.1). Lineage (NCBI taxonomy): Eukaryota > Metazoa > Chordata > Cladistia > Polypteriformes > Polypteridae > Polypterus > Polypterus bichir. The sequence goes on along the minus strand of JANRMT010062797.1, from coordinate 14,081,578 downwards.
GTGTAGAGGTGATTGAAACACAAGGGTCAAGTGGCCATAATATAATAAAATTCTCAGTGTTTTGTAAGAGCGCAGATGAAAAGACTAAAACTGTTAAGTTTAACTTTGGTAGGGCAAATTTTGAGCAAACGCCGCAAAGTCTAAGGAGGATAGACTGGCATGAGCTGTTAAGAGCGGATTTCTGCATGTTTGGGGTTTCAGTGTGGATGAGGATCTTTTTTAGAAAATGATCTTGTGAATGGAAAACTTTTAAAATGAAAACAGTATTTTAAGATTTATCAGTGTTAGTGGAGAATAAGTCTAATAAAGAGTTGCACGATGATTCGGTGGCAGGGAGTCAGTCTGTGAGCTTGTGGTTTTATGTAACGCCATTCTGAGGAGTACACAATAATCGGAATTGTCCACAGTAATCAGTCCACCGTAGTTGGCAGACACTTTTTTTATCTCTCAGGGACACTTAAAAGACCACCGAACCAATATAATCCACTCCAACCTTGGTTTGTTTCTTCTTCCCCGTTGACTTTAATGCATTTCACCGAGTCCAGCATACACTTTCTCGCCAAAGTTGCAGCAAAGTGAATTCCATGGCCGGTGTGTGCTCATCTCTAGTGGGGACTGAACTGGCAACCATATGGTGTACAATTCACCACTTTAGCCACTAGGGGGCCATACATGTGTTAACTATTAGTGTGCGACCACAAAGCCACTTATGCATATGTAACTTATTCAATTTTTAACCATTGGATGGTCTTTATATATATATATATATATATATATATATATATATATATTGTGGAGCCGACCCGGACACAGACAGACGGACATGTTGTTCTTCAAACCACCACATGTTTATTTACACTATTTACAATTAATTTGGTCACTCAGACCCAGAATAAAGTGCACAAATACCCCAACACACAGTCCTGGCCACAAATGCCTTCTTCTCGGGCCGCCTCCACTCTCCTTTCTTGCCTTGTCCTTCTGAATGAATGGAGACGGCCCCTTTTATCCAGTTCCCGGATGAGCCCCAGGTGTTCCCGGCATTCCTCCCTTGGCCACGTCCCAGCGTGCCGGAAGTGCCGGCTGTCCTCCCGGCAGCTCTCCGGGTGCCGTCCTAAATCTTCCCCCCAGCACTTCCTGGTGTGGCGGAAGTGCTGGGGTAACAGGTCCCCAAGGCATTGGGGCGCCTCCTGGCGGTGACCACGGGCCCCTACAGGGTGGAGCTTCCATGCCCTGTACCCGTGGCCCCCAGAGCAACCAGGAAGGCGGCCCCCACGTGATCCAGGGTGGGCTTTGACCCTCTTCCGGTCCCTCACGGCGTCCCGGCCGGGTCGTTGCCCCTGGCATCCCTGACAATATATATATATATATATATACTGGGGGCTTTGCCCCCTGCTCGTTTTGCTCGCCAACACCATGCCTGTGCTACATGCTAGCCCTTTTGCGGTTCTGCTGCTTGCGTATGGGGATATGGCTGTACAATTTAAACAGATTTTTATTTTCTTGGGAATTGTTACACATACATAATAGAACTATTTTACATTACGGCAAGTAATTAACCATAGTAAAAAAATAGTAAAACACAATAATTTGAAACTAAATTATGTTTCATGTTGTGTTAGTGTTATTTGTTGCGTAATACGATTTTGTTCTGTTTGGATTTAAAATTACAAGCAAATACTTTTTAAACTTACACTTTTACTATAAAACTTCAGTAAAAACAATCTTTTGAATTAACTATTCGTCAATATCGCATTGAATTTTGTTTCTGTGTTTGGACTTACATCGTGACAATGCAACGTATAACTGCCAGTGAGTGAATTTCGTTTCTTTCTCTCAATTAAATAAAACGACATTTTTGAATGTTTATCTCTGAGATTTGTTAATTGTCTTTGCAAAAGCTATTCTAACGGGAAACTGTTAACGTTTTAATACAAATGGCAAATCAAGATCTCCTTTGGTGTCTAATGTTATTATCCCCTGAAGATGTCCTACATTACCTTTCTTGGATACATCCTTTTTTCAACAGGCCGAGGAAGACCAGACGGTGTTAATGGTTGTAAATATTATCAGGATATTGTAAGTTGATGTTTTCATCTTCCGCACCATCACCACCAACTGTTTCAGCGAAGTCTATTGATACGCATTTAACCAATTTGCTGTGTAACCGATCGACATTTTTCGCATTAATTCGTTTGACTAGGATTGCCTATATACTCATTTTTTTCTGTTGATAACCCTTCAGGATGAAATTCTTCAGTAAGATTTGGACGTAATATATCTTCTTTAATTGTGAACTTAAATTGAGGAAAACGTTAAAATTTATAAGAGCTGAGAGCGCAGGAACTGAGTCTGTCAAAAGCATTCACACGAATGAGAGGCGAGAGGACCGTGTGCGTGGCAGAATATGGTTGAGAGGAGGGCGGGACTTGAAAAAATCTTCCAAAAAGTCTTGTCTCGTCGCAGGATTTTTTTTTTATTATAATAGAGATATATACACACACACACACTAGGGTGCTGTGCCTCCCTGGCCGCCTATGGCAGTCCAACGCCCCCCTCAGTAGCTCACTTTGCTCTCTTTTGGCCCACAGGTATATTCCAACACAGTCCAACTCTGGCCCTGAGATTTACTTATACTCTATGCAAAAGGACGAATGACCAAGTCTTGAGAGTCCTGGTGCTTGTCTTGCTATATGGTTGTGAGATATGGACGCTATCCAGTGACCTGAGACGAAGACTGGACTCCTTGTGTCTTCCTGGAAAATCCTTGGGTTCTGTTGGTTTGACTTTGTGTTGCTCATGGAGCCCCGAATGAGGCACATTACTTGCATTGTGAGGGAGCGTCAGTTACGGCACTACGGCCATGTGGCGCGTTTCCCAGAGGGTGATCCGGCTCGTAAGATCCTCATTGTTGGGGACCTGAGTGCCTGGACCAGGCCAAGGGGTCGCCCACGTAACACCTGGCTGCGGCAGATAGAAGGTCATTTCCGGTGGGTGGGACTGGACCGTGCGTCTACCTGGGGGGTTGCCAACGGGGATCCCGAGTTGTTTCGTCGTGTAGTGGGTGCGGCAACACGCAGTACCAGTGCATGCTCCCCGACTTGACTTGACTTGACTTATAGGAAATGCTAAAGCTGTTGGAAATCATTGTCTATGTAACATGAATGGTAATCTACTTGCTGAATTATCGCCAGTATCTAACTTAATACAGAAGGTAACTGACTTCTCCTGTATGATCACCAGTCATGATTTTGTCGGCAATTGAATTTTATTCAGTTTTACAGTTTGTAAGCAGTTGCTATCACGTAGGCTTTCTCTGTCGCCTCCTACACAACACACAACTGAACTACCGCTGCTCTTAGCGGAGCGGATGTATACGAGGTATTCTGCTTGACGTGTGTGCGTTGAATTAGTCGTATTGATATGAGCAGCGTTTCTCAACCTTTACGTATTCGCGACCCGAGTTTTCATAACAGTTTTAATCGCGCCCCCCTAACGTTTTTTTGAAAGGGTCCCACTAATACCAATTTGTTCTTTTTTAATTAATGATATATCATAGATGCATATTTTATTACACCTACTTAACTTTATCGACATTTATCTAACTCTATATTTATTTTTCTAGTATCAAAATGTAGTTTAAGTTAATTTGTTTTGGTTTCAATAGATGTATTTTTCATATTTTTCGATTCTTGTTTTCTTTTTTTCACATCTTCGTGCCCCCCTTTTTGTTACTTCGCACCCCCCTTGGGGGGGGGGGGCCCATCCCACAGGTTGAGAACCACTGGATATGAGAGTATCATTGTTGTATTTTCCCAATTAAGATAAAAAAATGATACACCACATGACATAAGTTTTGAAGAAAAATGAGTGTTGCATAAAGACATCACATGAAAATGTTGCACGATTTTGCTAATCTTTTTATATACACAGAGTAGATAGACTCTGGTGACACCAATTTGGCTTTATTTGCTTTTGATCGGGTCACCTCTGCCTTGTATAAGTGGCCATATTGTTTATTGTTGCTACGCTGGTTGTCAATCACATGACAGGTTGTGTCGCCACTCCCCACACATCCAAGATGGCTGCTTCAGACATCCAGAGAGAGATGTTGGGAGTACACACTGACAGAGCGTACTGATGCACCCACCACCTCAGGATCCCAAATTAGGACCCGAGCTCAGCCGGGCGACGGGCGACACCTCAGTACCACACTCATTCTAATGCAGTGGAACAATGTGAGGTTTTTCACAGAGGCTGGAGTGCCAATCCTGCCACCAAACCCCTGAGTTTTCCCTGCACATCGGAGGACCTGCTTGCAGGTTAACATTGTGGCATATGGCCGGCCATTCATCTCGGCCAATACCCCCAGGCCGCCAGATGGAGCCCTTCCTACAGCATGGAGGTGCCCCGAATTCCAGCAGGGCATCATGGGCAATGGAGTTTTACATCACAGCCCTGCTCTGGATACCATGGGGGCCTCCAGGGGACGCTGCAGAGAGAAACACCAATTATTTTCCCTACAACCCAGAAGTGCGTCCTAGTCACATGGACAGAGGAAATGATGTGTTTCCGGGTTGAAGAAGAGGAGTTTTTATCTGACCTGGAAGTGTTACCAGTCACATGGACAGAGAGAGAAACACTTCCGGGTCAAGGACTATAAAGGACTCTGGGAAATCCCAGACGGACGAGCTGAGTCGGGAGGAAGGGTGGCAACGCGTCTGGGCGAGTGAAGGATTATTGTTATTGTGGATTTGTTTATTGATGTGAGTATTGTGGAGTGTAGGGTGCTTTGTGCACTGTTGTGTCCAAATAAACATTATTATTGGACTTTTATCAGGTGTCTGGCGTCTGGTCCGAGCGTTCAAGGGGACGACAACGCCCTCTATCTGTCACAACATCCAAAGCATTGACTTTGGGCTCGAAGCTCCTTTTTGTTCGTTTTGGCTTTTTGGCCTTTGCTTTGTCTTTTTTTGCTCTACATTTGGTTTAGTTTGCCTTTTTCGAAACAACCTCTGCCTGTCCTACTGTATATTCAGCCTGCCCCCTTGTTGCCCCCTTTAGGTTCTTCAATTTATACGAGGTGTGGCAGAAAAGAAATGAGACTGATTTTTTATTTACCAAAGTTTTTATTTTTTTCAAACATCAATGTTATCCCCTTCAAAGTAGTTCCCTTGGGCAGCTACACACCGATGGAGACGTTGTTCCCACTGTTGGTAGCAGCGCTGGAAGTCTTCAACCGGTATGGTCTTCAGCATGTCCGTTACACTCTTTTGGATGTTTTCTAAAGTCCCGAAATGACGTCCTTTGAGGACATTTTTCAGTTTAGGAAAAAGTCACACGGACTGAGGTCAGGTGAATAAGGGGGCTGGGGAACCACAGGAATGCCTTTTGAGGTCAAAAATTCTGTTATGGAGAGGGCAGTGTGACATGGGGCGTTGTCATGATGGAGCATCCATTTGTCTGCAATGTCTGGTCTCACGCGAATGACCCTTTTTCTGAGCCTTTCAAGGACGTCTTTATAAAAAACTTGGTTGACAGTTTGTCCTGGAGGAACAAATTCTTTGTGGACGATTCCCCTTTTGTCAAAAAAAACAAATCAGCATTGATTTGATCTTCGATTTGCTCATTCGAGCTTTCTTTGGTCGAGGAGAGTTTGCAGTGTGCCACTCCTGACTTTGCCTCTTGGTCTCAGGATCGTATTCAAAAATCCATGATTCATCACACGACTAAAGAAATCTTGCTCAATCTTGCTCATTAGCGATTCTGTCAAGAAGATCAAGACACTTGTTTTTTCGATTGTCCTTCTGCTCAATTGTGAGGTTTTTCGGCACCATTTTGGCACAGACCTTTCGCATGTGCAAATGTTCAGTCAAAATTTGATGAACGGTAAATCTGTTCAGATTTAATTGTTCGCTCAACATCCTTAATGTTAAACGACGGTCTGATCTCACAAGAGTGTTCACACGTTCGATGTTTTCATTGGTTTTCGAAGTTGAAGGCCTCCCTGAACGGTGTTCATCTTCAACGTGTTTTCTGCCTTCCAAAAATGATTTGTGCCAGCGAAAAACTTGAGCTCGGGATAAAGAATGTTCCCCATAGGCCTGTTTTAACTTTTCAAACGTCACACTTGCCGATTCTCCAAGCTTAACACAAAATTTAATGGCACAACGTTGCTCCAAATTCCACTGTTCCATTTTGCGTGACGCACAACCGAAAACACAACTTCGCTAATAGCAGTCGCAAAAATCACGTAGTTAACGGAAGGAGTTGAAACTCGCACTGAGCTATGGGAGGGTACTGATACACGTGCTCTATCAAGGACAACAGCGCAGCGTTGCCAGATCGCTTGCAGTGTTGCCAGTCTCATTACTTTTCTGCCACACCTCTCGTATATGAAAATTAAGGGGGTTCGCCCCCTGCTCGCTTCACTCGCCAACCTCCCGCCCTGCACTGCACACCAGCCACTTCACGTCTCTGCCGCTCGCGTTGTAAAGAGGGGGGCTGAACGCACCTCATGTAGACGTGGTCGCTCCTCCGAAACCCCCTCTTAAATGGTGATACAATGGGAAACAAATACAGTGTTTTTTTAACCTCCTCTTTGCTCGATCAGCTGCTGGCTTGCTGCTGCTGCCGTGCCGTGTGATAGCATCTCGCGCGGCACTTCGAACATTTAAAAGCCTGTACAGCAGCTGTCCTACTCTTTGTCTTTTATTTCCAGCCCCAAGCGTGGTTAAATCTCTTGGCACAAAGTCTCGTCTCGCGGGACGTGAGTTCTTGATATTTTTTAGATGATAATTTAAAAACGGAATAAGAATCTGAAAATCTAACAACATCACATTAAAGTTCAATAAGTTCTGAAAATAATGATACCAAACATATATATACAGTATGTAGGTTTTAAAATAAGCCCGATTTAAAGGGTGACAAAAAACATATAATAAAATTGATGCACAAAATCGTTGCACTTTTCGGCTTAGCATTTTATATAGAGAGCAGAAGTTTTTCCCTTTTTTGCTGCCTTACTATTTGTTGTTGATATCAATAAAAAAATCGATTACAAAAAAAAAACAAAAGAAATGAGGAGACTCACCAAGACCAGAGATTTGATTAAATTGGCCGTTTTCAGTAGTAGGACGGGCAAGTGTGACGGCGCCAGGTGTCTGGAGGAGTGGTCTATGCAAAGTGCCAGTAGGTAGGCGGGCGCCAGGGCTCCACCCTCACTATGCAAGGAGTCGTTCTTCTCTACAATCTCCTAAACAGATGCACAAGTGGATCAGTCAGACGGGAGGAGCGAATGAAGGAGGTGGGCGCACATGCAGAGCGGCTCGACCCAGCCTACCTTTAGCAGCTGCTCTTCAAATTTTGGGTGGTATCTCAGTATTGGTTCTCGGGACTGCAAGTAATCCCGTAGAGCTGCCTGCCTGTCCACAATGGAGCGCCCACAGGCCCCACAACAGAATGCTCCACTCAGGTTGGGTGGGGCGTAGATCTGGGGCAACCAGGGCAATACAGACGGACGAGCAGACGTAGGATCCTTGTAGAGAAAGAAAAAGTGTTTCCCCAGGCCGATGATGTCTCCCGTATTTAATTCGGCCTCCCGGAGCAACTCGGCGCCATTATGGGTCACAACTCCACCCCTAAATGGTCGGATTACAGCAGACTCTGAAAGAACAAAAAGATAAAAATCAGAAGTAAGGAAAATAAGAAAATGGGGGGAATGTGGAGCATTTCACAGAGAGACCACCCTGGGATCAGGCTTTCAAAATGTAGAGACGCTGTCATTAATCTTCACAGGGAGCCAAAACCTATTCTAGCAGCACAGTAACAGAATATTGAAAGATATGGGTCTGCTGGGCCTCCCCTCCATTTTTTGTAAATTATTTTGTTATTAAGCAACATGTGGACCCCCCGGTCCTCAAATAAAAGTGCTTCATGCAGAGCAAGCTGAACATTTCCATGTTGGCTGCACATTTTTTTGTTTTCATTATGAAAATATACGGGCCCACAGTGAGCACATCTCTGGTCTAACATCTGAAAGAAGAACCAAATGCTGATGTAACGATGATGAAAAAGCAATGCTTCCATATGGGCGGATGTTGCGAGTACTTGACGACTTGCTCGTTAGTCGGCACACATTTCTCTGTAGTTGTCATTCTTGCATTCTGTGACGTGGAGTATGTGTGGCGTCACGACAAAGACACGTGAGTAGCCAGCAGCTCACCGGTCAGTTTGGCAGGCCCTTGACTGTGTTTGACCCGCGTGCATTCTGTTTCCTTCACTTGATGCTCAGCGCCGCTGTTCTTAATCTTCTTGCTATGAGTCGCCACAGCAATACACTTGACCCTCAGCAGATGTCATTGCTGTTCTTTTCCTTTCTGCCACGTCACCCTCCAGAGGGGCTTGCCATTAGAAAGACAGAAACCCCAATAAACACAGAGGTTGCCACTACCCTCCATTTCTTGCTTCACCAGCATGTATCACATCATGAGCTTTTAACTAACAGCAAAACCAAGCTTCTAGCCCAAGTAGTTTGTGAGTAATCATGTGGCAGACCATCACAACCCTTAGCATTTTATATATATAAAAGATAAAATATAAAAATATAGGGTGGAGTGGTGGCTCTGAGGCTAAGGATCTGCGCTGGCATCTCGAAGGTTGCGGGTTCAAATCCCTGTCACTGCCAAAAGAGATGCTACTCTGCTGGGACCTTAAGCAAGGCCCTTAACCTTCAATTGCTCCAGGGCACTGTACAATGGCTGACCCTGCGCTCTGATGCCAAGAGGTATGCGAAAAATCAAGTAACTTCCTTCGGGATTAATAAAGTATAATAAAATAAACTAGCTGTGCTACTCACCTAAGATGGGTTGAAATCTAAGTAATCAATGAAGACGTCAGTGTTAATGTTTGCAGTGCACCATCTATTGGAATGCATTTTTTAATGCACGTAGAAATGAATTGCATTACATTTATCATTCTGACAGATGGCTCATCACAAACATTTTTAGATGCATTACTATGGGGACAAATAAAGTTCCATCTCTCTGTCTATCTATCTACAAATGTTTGTGAGGCACCATTTGTAGGAGTGGCAAATGCAATGCATACAGTCATATGAAAAAGTCTGGGAACTCCTGTCAGCCTGCATTATAATTTTTTTTTTCTACTTTCAACAAAGAAGATAACAGTGGTATGTCTTTCATTTCCTAGGAGTACTGGGGAGTGTTTTCCAAACAAAGATTTTTAGTGAAGCAGTATTTAGAAATTTCATCAAATGTGAAAAACTGGCTGTGCACAAATGTGGGCCCCCTTGTAATTTTGCTGATTTGAATGCCTGTCATTGCTCAATACTGATGACGTGCAACACCAAATTGGTTGGATTAGCTCGTTATGCCTTGAACTTCATAGACAGGAGTGTCCAATCATGAGAAAAGGTATTTAAAGTGGCCAATTGCAAGTTGTGCTTTCTTCCCTTTGACTCTCCTCTGAAGAGTGACAGACAGCATGGGATCCTCAAAGCAACTCTTAAAAGATCTGAAAACAAAGATTGTTCAGTCTCGTGGTTTAGGGGAAGGCTACAAAAAGCAAACTCAGAGGTTTAAACTGTCAGTTTCAACTGGAAGGAATGGAATCAGGAAATGGAAGGCCACAGGCACAGTTGCTGTTAAACCCAGCAGGTCTGGCAGGCCAAGACAAATACAGGAGTGGCATATGCAGAGGCAGGATTGTGAGAATGGTTACAAACAACCCACAGATCACCTCAAAGACCTGCAAGAACATCTTGCTGCAGATGGTGTATCTGTACATCGTTCTACAATTCAGCACAATTTGCACAAAGAACATCTGTATGGCAGGGTGATGAGAAAGAAGCCCTTTCTGCCCTCACGCCACAAACTGAGTCGCTTGTTGTATGCAAATACTCATTTAGACAAGCCTGATTCATTTTGGAACAAAGTGCTTTGGACTGATGAGATAAAAATCGAGTTATTTGGTCAGAACAAAAAGCACTTTGCATGGCGGAAAAAGAACAAGAAAGCATTCCAAGAAAAACACCTGCTACCTCCTGTCAAATTTGGTGACATCATGCTGTGGGGCTGTGTGGCTAGTTTTTTTTTTTGTCCACCCTGGCCATCGGACCTTACTTATTCTATGTTAATTAATGTTGACTTATGTTTATTTTTTATTGTGTCTTCTATTTTTCTATTCTTCATTTTGTAAAGCACTTTGAGCTACATTTTTTTGTATGAAAATGTGCTATATAAATAAATGTTGATTGATTGATTGATTGATAGTTCAGGGACTGGTGCCCTTGTTAAATTTGAGGGTCTGATGAATTCAACCCAATATCAACAAATTCTTCAGGATAATGTTCAAGCATCAGTCACAAAGTCGCAGTTACTCAGGGGTTGGATATTCCAACAAGACGATAACCCAAAACACAGCTTGAAATCTACAAAGGCATTCATGCAGAGGGAGAAGTACAATGTTGTGGAATGGCCGTCACAGTCCCCTGACTTGAATATCATCGAAAATCTATGGGATGATTTGAAGCAGGCTGTCCATCAAACTGAACTGAACTGGAGAGATTTTGTATGAAGAATGGGGTCAGCAATACCTCAATCCAGAATCCCGACACTCATCAAAGGCTACAGGAGGCGTCGAGAGGCTCAAAGGAGCAAAAAGAGGCTCAACTAAGTATTGATGTCATATCTCTGTCGGGGTGCCCACATTTATGCACCTGTCTAATTTTGTTCTGATGCATATTGCATATTTTCTGTTAATCCAATAAAATTAATGTCACTGCCGAAATACTACTGTGTCCATAAGGCATGTCAGATATTAAAAGGAAGTTCAGCCAATGATAAACAAAAATCCAAAGAATTAAGAGGGCTTCCCAAACTTTTTCATATGACTGTATGTCCCTGTTATATGCCATTGAGTACTGGATTTGTAAAAGCAATGTTAATGTTTGTGATGCACCACCTGTTGGAATGAAAAATGCAATGCATTTTATCACTACAAATCTGTTGGAATGACAGAGACATAGCAGCCGGACAGACACACAGACACTTATCCTGTTTTAACTTTTGAGGTGGATTTTTGTTAAAGAAAATGTTTTTGCTAATTTATTTGCTTTAATATGTGTCTTTTACTGACCCTTTTCTTTTCCTTTAATTATCTTAGAATTGACCACATTGCCCTGTTGGTTTAAAGGTCACGACTTGCACTTCAGAGTTTACAGGGTTAAATGCAAAAAGACAGATGTTATGCCATGCTGGCGCATGATTTCAGAGGGCAAATGGCACAAAAAGCTGAAGTGAGGGTGAAAACCAGGAGAACAATAACCACAATCATAAGACAAAATCGAAGTTTAGAACGACTGTGGAGAATTCAAGAACCAAACAAAGAAAGCAAAGCAAATCTTCAAAAAAAGGTGTAGTCGGATGAGGTGGTATACCCATTTAAATGAACTTTTATCCTGTCATGCCATGATTGACAGGCCATGACCTCTGAGGACACGCCCACTCCAGGACAATCCTAGCAATGACAGCGTCCTCAAAATGGCGGCGATTTAAACACCCAAATCCAAAAATCAAAATCAAAACCATAAGCATATTTCAAAAATAAACGAAACCCAAGGATTCCTTAGGGTATAAAACCCCCAAAAGATGCAAACGATGTTCAAAATAAAAGACCCTTACAATACTTTTCTTTAGTTAATGTTGCTGGCAAAAAAAATAAAAAAATTGAAGTACTACATTTATTCAACTATAACTTTGCATTTCGATTTGCATCTCTTCTTAGACTAGATAAGATAAACTTTATAAATCCAAAGGGGAAATTCACAAATTCATAAATTATTTAAAAAAAAAAATCTTCTCTGCCCTGTCTGTGGCAGAACACAAGCAGAAAAACCCTAAAATGGAGAAAAATAGACACCGGAAAATAAAGAGAAAGGTCAAAATACATTAAAGAGAAGTCCAAATCATAAGAGAAGAGGGCTTTGGTT
>JANRMT010062797.1:14056248-14069468 GCA_026402145.1 Polypterus bichir lapradei | reverse complement strand
TGTCGTTCAGAATTGACTTTAAAATACTGCTTATGGTTTACAAAGCCTTAAATAATCTGCTCCATCTTTTATATTGGAGTGTCTGACATCTTATATTCCAAATCGTAACCTTAGATCCTCAAATGAGGGTCTGCTTAGAAATCCAAGAGCGAAATTTATAAGAATCGGTGATTCGGGTGGCCTTCTGCTGTTACGCACCTCAAATCTGGAATACGAGCTGACCGATAGAAACTCGCCAGGCTGATATGGTGGAGCTCTTTAAACAAACTGCTGAAAACACATCACTGTAACATGGCCTTCTCATAACTTCATTTTAATTTAATCCTGATGCTCTGCATATTCAATTAATTATCATTACTCTTCATGGTGGCTCCAAAATCCGTACTGACCCCTACTCTCTCTTCTGTTTCTTTACCCGGTTTTCTGTGTTGGCGATCTGCGCCATCACCACCTGATCAAAGCACCGTGATGTCCCTACATTGATGGATTAAAGGCCAGAAGTCCACGTGACCGTCATCATCAAGTTCTTCTATGAGAACCCTGAATACCATGAGGACTGATTGAGATCATTGATGTCAGGTAGAATGCCTAGGGGGGGCTGGGTGGTCTCGTGGCCTTGGGACCCCTGCAGATTTTTGTTTTTTTCTCCAGCCGTCTGGAGTTTTTTTTTTTTTTTTCTGGCCATTGGACCACCTTACTTTAATTCTATGTTAATTAGTGTTCTCTGATTTTCATTCTTGCTTTGTCCTTTTTTCTCTTTCTTCATCATGTAAAGCACTTTAAGCTACGTTATTTGTATGAGAATGTGCTATAGAAATAAATGTTGTTGTTGTTGAAAGTTTGCATTTTGTATTGCCAGACCTTTTGTATTTTTTGCCCTTTAAGTATTATTTTTTTGTGTATTCAATTTCTGGCCTTGTCATGATGACTGGGGCTTTGTTTTTCCCTTTAATCATCGTTTTACTGCCTTTTCCATGGCCTATAAAAATAATGACGATTGTTTGGTGTGTGGGGTTAGAGGCCAAATAATTTAAGGGTCTGGTCTGTGTTTTCATTTGGGATTGCGTTCATTTCGATTTGAGTCTTCACCAGGTGCCATTTTATCTTAGTATCAGTGCCGCCATTTTCTCCTCTTTGTAATGCACAGATGCCAGAGAAGACATCAGGGAGGGTGCAACAAGTGACATAATTACCACAGTGTGATGAAGGTCAGCATCACGCACTCATTTACTGTACCAGTGTCATCGTTGTGTGGTTCCTTAACCGGACAGGAGGCCAGCCCAATGCCACTCCAAGAAACTCGCCCAGAAGACAGGCAGGCGATGCCGATGCCAGAATGAATACACTGGCGCCCCTGCTAGGTTAGATCCAGGAACGATACCAGGCTGAGAGGCCCATATTTGGCATTTGGATTTGGCAGGACAATTGATCCGCTACATTTCCTCCCCCAGGACGTTAGGTGTTTAAAGTTTCCACATGGACTCCTGCAGGTCATGCTAGAACCTGTAACTCCTTGATGCTCCCCATAATAGAGGACACTCGACCTCATCCAGTCGGGTGGAAGTGGACCACGCTCACCAGGGAGGTGTTGAGGAGGAGAAAAGAGTGCGGATTGTGCTTTGGGAACCTTTGTGAAAGGTAACTGTGGAAATAAATCGATTTTATTTGAACGCGTCTTGTGTCTGTGAAGTTGTGGCTCTCTAGCGCCACCTGATGGTTCCCAATTGTTAAAGATCTCTCTGGCTGCAAATTGTTTTCTGTTCTTCGACTTTGATTTACACCTTGTGTTTTGGCTTAGGCTACGTGAAGCACAAGGTGTGATCAAACAATATCAATGCTGCTGCCGAGCGCCATCCAACGGAAGGGCAGGGATCTTCAATACGGGAACCGGTACATCGAAGCTTAGTAACAGTGTGTGATGAGTTTCAACTGCTTCATTGCTGTCAGTCAGTGGTGAGCTACGGTTGAAAGAAGGTGTGTTTTAAAGTGGATCGCAACACATTAACATGAAATTTTGTTTCAAACTGCAAAAAAGGGCAACCTTTTCAAGGTTGTGTTCACTAATAGCCTATAGCAGCAGCAACAAGCACAAGGCAGTGTACCACCCTGCATGGGGGATGCCAGTCCATCACAGGGCACACTCATTAATGTCAGCAGTCAACACAAAAGGACGTCTTTTGAAAACTCTTGTGAACATGGAAAGAGGAATCAAACTCCACACACAAGACGGAAATCAAATAGGAGTCCTAGAGAAGTGAAGCACCGACACATTTGTACCGTGTGTCTAGAAGTCAGTCTGCCGCACTAGGAATGGGCGAGTCCTGAAGGAGTCGTTCTTTTTGAATGTCTCTTTTCAGTAAATCACACAAATCGTTTTGTGAACACAAACAAATTATTTCAGTGGTGCTCAACTGGAGTGCAAACGCACATTCTTGTCCTGCAGGATGTCATAGAGTCTTTTATTTTGCTGATGCTGGTAGATGTTTAAAGTGTGCACAAGAACCGTCTGAACCACGAGTGTCGACTCAACTCGCTTCACTTACAATTCTTTTGAGTTCAAACTAAATCAATATTAGCAAATGAAAACCAAAGATTCACTCTTTCATTATACAAGTACAACACAGTAACAGTCAGTCATTGTCCAACCCGCTATATCCTAACTACAGGGTCACGGGGGTCTGCTGGAGCCAATCCCAGCCAACACAGGGCGCAAGGCAGGAAACAAATCCCAGGCAGGGCAACCACCCACACACCAAGCACACACTACGGAAAATTTAGGGTTGCCAATGCACTTAACCTGCATGTCTTTGGACTATGGGAGGAAACCCACGCAGACACGGGGAGAACATGCAAACTCCAGGCAGGGAGGACACGGGAAGCAAACCCAGGAGTCCTTACTGCGAGGCAGCAGTGCTACCCACTGCGCCACTCACACAGTAACAACACATTTATATTATTAATAATAATTATATACATTTATATTAGAATGTACTAATTGTTTTGTTCTGTATAATTTGTTATTTAATGCACTGAACATATGCCATTCACTGATTCTTTTGAGTTCAAACTGAAGCATTACCCGAGAATGAGTCACACGATTCTCATTGATTTGATTTGTGAAATGAACCATTACCCAAGAATGAGTCACATGCTTGTAGCGGTGCTACTGGAGCGCAGTAGCTCTGATTGGTCTCCTCCTGAGGGTGCAGGGACTGTTGGGGTCAAAGGAGGCCAGTTCGGCTTTTGAAAAGGGGTTGGTGATGCCATCTGCCTGTGTACATGAGGACTGTATGTGGATTTATGGCCATCCTGCGAAGTAAGGAACGCTCCTGAACCCATCAACCTGTCTTCATTTCATCAGGAAATACCGGTAGGACTATCTTTACATTCCCATTCAACGTGTGGATCGCTGGACTATCTATCTTCATTATTACATTTCATCTGTTGCCGTTTTTCATGGACTTTACTGTGTGTGGTTATTGTTGGGGTTTGTTTTTGTAAAATCACCATAAGGGGACCTGGGCTGGGATCGTTGTTTTCGTTTATTATTAATATATTCTTTATTTGCTGTTTTATTTCTGTTGGCTTTTTGTCTCTGTGAGTGTGTGAGGGTCGGGCAAAGGCTGGGTGCGTCCCTGGAATCTCCACTAAAAAAATAAATAAATCACAGTCTCTTCGACGGTGTGAATCTTAGCGGCACCGGACCGATACACTCTCCTTGCACATTAGATTCATGAAATGAATGATTACCCGAGAACGAGTCGCACGATTCTCAGACCTCTGATTCACGAAATGAATCATTACATGAGAATGAATTGTATAATCCTCGCACATTTGATTCATGCAATAAATGATTACCCGAGAACGAGTCACACGATTCTCTCTCATTTGATTTGTGAACTGAATCATTGCCCACGAATGAGTCACACGATTCTCGCTCACTTGTGATTTGTTTTAAATATGCATTTTAAATGTCTTGTCATGCTCTGTGTACTGAAACGAGACAATGTCATATGAATTGTCATCATCTCAAATATATATTTAATTATATACTATATACATAAACACATACAGTATATATAAAATAATGTATGGAATATCAAATTATATAATAGTGATCAGGGTGGAATCCCCAACCACCCTGGACTTTACATATGCACCAACATCTAATCCTAACAGTGAATCAAACAAATTAAAAATAAATCAAAAGAATCAAATCACTTAATTGGGCAGTTTGAAAGAATTAGTTTAGTAAAATGAATCGAAATGCCCATCGCTGCACTCACTCACTCTCCATACTCAACTAAAGACAAACCAAATTCACAATTCCAGTGTCACACGTCAGCAATGCCTACCTGACGAGGTAAGAGGCTGGCCTCGACGTACCAGCAGGTGCCAGGGCAGGATGTCAGGAGCAGAAAGAAACGTGTCTACTTGAAGATATTCCCTCTTCCTCCGGTTCTTAGCCCCTTCTCTCTCTTTCTGGCGCTCAGCTGCTGTCATTGTGCGGCCAAAAATGTGAGTGGAGCGAGACATGATGTAGAGAACAAAATCCTGTCAAACATTTTAACAAAGAAAGAAGCAGAGAATGAGAGGCTCTCACCATCCGCTAGGTGGCACTCAGTAAAGTACAGAAGATGATCCCATCGGGGGACAGTGGCTTAGTTGATGATGATAATTTTAGGACCTTGATGAGAAAGCAGACATTCCAGGGCACGCTAAAACAAATATTTTGTGGTATGGCATAGGGATTAGCAGTGCTGACCTAACTTCCACATCCTCCCCTTGTTGGCTGTGTGGCCACCAGGGGGCGCTCCAGCTCCCCAAACCTGACACAGACAGGCTCTAGATACAAATCTCAATAAAACAAGAGGATTGTATTCTTAGGGAAACTCTTATAGTAAGTGTCTTCCACAGCACACGCACAAGTCCAAAGCACAAGCACACGGTAATTCTACGTCTTTGTCTACTTCAGGGGTGGGCAGCATTGGTCCTGGAGGGCCGCAGTGACTGCAGGTTTTTGTTCCAGCTCACTTTCTTAATAAGAGGTCAATTATTGCTGATGAAGCACTTATTGCTCAAGTGACATTTTTCTGCTTTGTTTTAGTGGTCTCACTTGTTAAAGCCCCCCCACCCTTATAATTGCTTATTTCAGTCTTAATCAGCTGCATTCTGTTTTTGGTGGCTTCTTATCAGCAATAAAATCCAAATGACAAAGGAACCGGCAGTTCTCCATCTAACTTGTTTCCATTTACACCTATGTGGCTTCATCCTGCAGTATTTGGTTTAATAAAACACTTTGTGACAGACTGAAAATGATCCGTTTTTAGACTTCAAGTCATTTGGATGATATCCTTGGAAAGGAGAAAAAGTCTACGATATAAGAAGCTAACATTGCAGATTAACAAGCCATACATTTCTGAGGTGAGTCTGAGATTGGCAAGGATTGGTTTCTAATTAAATAAATGGGTTGGAATGGAAACCTGCAGCAACTGTGGCCCTCCAGGACTGACATTGCCCACCCCTGGTCTACTTCTTTCTCTTGCTCTCTCTCTCCCTCACCCTTGCCCTCTCAAGTCTGGCTCTCTGAAAGAAGGCAGGGGGCTTCTTTTCTGTTGCACTCAGGGGTACTTCCGGCAGCCTGTTGGCATGGTCCAGAAGCACTTCTGGGTGAGGTGGAAGCCCAGTGGAGTAGGGCTCTGCAATCCCTACAGCCCACCCTGGCAGCATTCACAGAACCCAACAGGGCTGAGTTGGCAAACTCCAATTCCCATTACACCCTGTGGGAATTCGTGGTGCTGTAGTAGCCCTGGGGGGGCTGCCATCTAGTGATCCAGGGCAGATAATGCCCTGTGCACGCTCTCTTCCCAGGTCCTTCCATTATGAAGGTGTCCAGGCCGGGGCTCTTACCCAGCCATCCGCCACAGCTGGCATTACCTCGAGGGATTTCACCGTCCTCTCACATCCCAAAGGCACACATTAGGTGAACTGGCATCGCTACATTGGCCCAGAATGAAGAAATGTAGATGTGCACAAGAATGAGCCCTGAAGTGAACTGTTAATCCTTCCAGATCACATTTCTTTCATTTATGGTCTGTTATGTATTAATGTGTTTATGTGTTTTATTGTTTTTATATGCATTTTCTGTGATGTTTGTAATTATGTTCTATGTATTTAAATGTTACGGATGGAGCCCCGGGAGGCGGGGCCACTCTGACATCACCACTCCTGAGCCCTTCCATGCCACTATTTAACCAGAGCAGGAGGTCCGTCCTGCTCCGTTTGTGAAGGAGTTGTGAGTCCTGCTGTTTTCTTTGGATTTTCTTCTGCTCTTGATTTATTTTTCCGTCTCTGGTTTTCTCTTCTGGATTGCAGAAGGCAGCTGCTAGAATCCTGCTTACGGTTTACAAAGCCTTCAATAATCTGCTCCATCTTTTATCTCAGAATGCCTTTCACCTTACACTCCAAATCACAACCGTAGATCTTCAAATGAGGGTCTGCTTAGAAGAGCGAAACTGTAAAGAAGTGGTGAGGCGGCCTTCTGCTGTTAGAGCAGCGTTTCTCAACCTTTAAGTATTTGTGACCCGAGTTTTCATAACAGTTTTAATCGCACCCCCCCCTAACATTTTTTTGAAATGTAGATGTATATTTTATTATACCTACTTAACTTTTATCGACATTTATCTAACTCTATATTTATTGTTCTAGTATCAGAATGTAGTTTTTTTTATGTTTTTTCATATTTTTGATTCTTGTTTTCTTTTTTTCACATCTTTGCGCCCCACCCTTTTTGTTACTTCACGCCCCCCTAGGGGGGCCCGCCTCACAGGTTGAGAACCACTGTGTTAGCCACCTCAAATCTGGAATTAGATAACCAATAGAAACTCGCCAGGCTAATACGGTGGAGCACTTTAAAGAACTGCTAAAAACTCATTACTTTAACATGGCTTTCTCATAACTTCATTTTAGTTTAATCCTGATGCTCTGTATATTCAGTTAATCATCATTATCATTCATGGTGGCTCCGTAATCTGTACTCACCCCTACTTTCTCTGCTGTTCTTTTTCCGGTTTTCTGTGTTCTGTGTGATCTGCGCCACCACCACCTGATCAAAGCACCATGATGTCCCTCCATTGATAGATTAAAGGCCAGAAGTCCACTTGACCGTCATCATCAGGTTCTTTCATGTGAACCCTGAACACCATGAGGACTGATTGAGATCACTGATGTCAGGTAGAATGCCTAGAGGGGGCTGGGTGGTCTTGTGACGTTGGAACCCCTGCAGATTTTATTTTTTTCTCCAGCCGTTTTTTTTGTTTTTTCCGTCCTCCCTGGCCATCGGACTTTACTTTTATTCTATGTTAATTAGTGTTCCCGAAATTTAATTCTTATTTCTTCTCATGTAAAGCACTTTGAGCTACATTGTTTGTATGAAAATGTGATATTTAAATAAATGTTTTTGTTGTTGTTGCATTGAATTGTCACAAGAATTACCTAAAAACAGCCGAACTGAATCACATTTGTCATAAAACCATGAAAACAAACACGATTTGCAGTCATAACAGTGCAAGATGTTATTTTATATATATGTATATTGTCACAAACGTGCGCATAGGAGGGTCTCAAAGGACTTAACTGAGGGTGAGATGTCAGCTTGACGGTTGATAAAGTGCACTAACCTCTCTTTTCCCTTTTCCACAGATCAACAGAAAGGAAAACCAGTTAAACCGCACCAGCTTCCGCCCTCCTATCCAGGCCACGCCCTTCTACTGACCCCACCTCCGCGGTCCCTGACTCGGACCCGCCTCTTACTGCCCAGCCACTATAAAAACCCACACCCTTGTTTCCCCAGTTAGTCAATTTGGACTCAGTCTGTTGTGGCTACCCATTGAGTTTAATTGGTGTTGCCTGTCAAACCTTTTTCGTTTTCTTGTTTTTCATTATATATATAATCATTTAAACATTTGAGGCTAGATATTAACAGGGAATTAAATCTGAAAAAGTGTCCAGTCATGAACATCCAATCAATTATTCTGCCAATGCATTTCAAAATATACCTTCCTTCTTCAGGGCCAGAGCTGACCTTTAAAATGTCTTTTAATGTCTAAATGACCTTTAACCTTTAAAAACACTTTGTTTACACAATTATATACAGATGTAAATAACAGTAAGTACTCATTGAGGTACTCACAAAGTCAAGACAATAATTCACCACAATGTGTCTTCAGTCCTAAACTGCCCATAAAATATTTGGTTTGGTGCCTTTTGATCCCTGCTTCATTAAGCTCACCTGATCACATCACCGACTTCAGATCAATGAAATAACTTAAGGGCATACAAGGCCATTTGTATAAGTTAGATTCATAGATAGAAAAGGTGCTATGTGATTGATAGATAGATAGATAGATAGATAGATAGATAGATAGATAGATATGAAAGGCACTATATAATAGATAGACAGATATGAAAGGCACTATATAATAGATAGATAGATAGATAGATAGATAGATAGATAGATAGATAGATAGAACTTTATTTGTCCCCAGGGAGAAATTTTTTTTCATGATTTTTATTAACGTCATAATTTCACAGTTTGAACCGCATTAAAACAACACCAAACAGTTTTTCACATTCAGTTCCCTGATAATTTCAAGCTTCAGATGATCAAATTAATAAAACATCTTGCACTGTGATGATTACAAAACCCAATGAGAGGCCTGAGGGCTCGATATTAGAAGCTGCAGAGCTCAAATGTATTGTGTGTTTTGTGTGTTTCCGTTTCTAATTGTAAATTTATTCTCGGTTCTTGGTAATTGTTGCTAATACTGCAGTGGGTTTCTTTAACAAGACGGCCAGTGGATGGTTGGAATAATAAAACACTGTTGTGGATGGCTGGGGATTCTGCCCAGCCGGGACTCCTGGAAGGACTGGGAGAGGGACAATACCTCCTCTGGGCCACGAGAGGGCAGTCACCCTGGTCTG
This sequence comes from Polypterus bichir lapradei, assembly GCA_026402145.1. Lineage (NCBI taxonomy): Eukaryota > Metazoa > Chordata > Cladistia > Polypteriformes > Polypteridae > Polypterus > Polypterus bichir. The sequence continues at coordinate 14,060,486 of JANRMT010062797.1, read as the reverse complement.
CGTCGGGGCCACGGGATCAGAGCTTAGAAGCTGAACCCTGTTGGGGTCTGTGGCCACTGTCAGGGGGAACTCGGAGGATTGCGGAGCTTTGGATTGCAGCACTTCCGCCACACCAGGAAGTGCCACTGGAAGATCATCACAGAGCACCTGGAGCACATCCGAGAAGTTATAAAAGGGGCCGCCTCAGTCAGGAGTCAGGTGGAAGAGGATGAAGCTTGCAAGGAGAGGAGTAGAGGCGGCAGAAGTATAGAAGAAGAGGAAAGAAAGGACTGAGTGTTTGTCTAATTTGGACATTGTGAGGTACAGTGTATAGAAAAGAAATATTAAACGTGTGTGTTTTGGACATTTGATGTCTGTCTGTCTGTGTTCGGGGGCTAATTCTCCACAACGTGTAAAAAGAAAATTATAAGTTTATAGATTGGTTTATCCATCCATCCATTATCCAACCTGCTATATCCTAACTACAGGGTCACAGGGGTCTGCTGGAGCCAATCCCAGCCAACACAGGGTGCAAGGCATGAACAAACCCCAGTCAGGGCGCCAGCCCACTGCAGGGCACACACACATCAGAGACAATTTAGAATTACCAATGCACCTGACCTGCATGTCTTTGGACTGTGGGAGGAAACCCACGCTGACACGAGGAGAACATGCAAACTCCATGCAGGGAGAACCTGGAAAGCGAACCCGGGTCTCCTTACTGCCAAGCAGCAGCGCTACCCACTGCGCCACTGTGCCGTGGTTTACTTTCGCAAAAATGTTTATCGTGTGGCGATTGGTTATGTGGAGAAAGAAACAGAGGAATAGGAACTGGGGGTTAGTATGTTTGATACGACAAGTTTAATTATTCCATCCATCCTTCCAGGGTCAGCAAGCATGGGGCGCGAGGTAGGAACAATCCCTGGAAGGGGCGTCAGCACATTTTATTCTTGTCTGTGGCCCTTACACTTCAGTAGTGGAGAGATGCCCATGTCATCTATCCCTTTGCTGCTGACATCGCCCGACATCCTAGTGTGTACGTTGGAGGATGCAGGTACTGTATGTGCTACTTCTCTATAGTCAAGCATATATTGTGATAATCATCTGTAGATTGTCTTTATTGAATCGGTTTGAACATACGTTTTAAGTTATGTTAAGAATGTTTAATCTGGCAGTATGGAAGTAGGATAAACCGGTTTTTGTTCAGAGTATAATCGTGACTCACTAGATCAGATGGATAAACTGACTTGTGTGGAGAACAAAGAATGACAAGCTGGTTTGATCTGGCCAGGGATAGAATGGAGTATGGGTCTACACCCCTACTGGTCCAAGAGGTGCGTCAAGGACCACAAGGCAAGCTAACGTGTAGGGCCAGGAGTCCATGCTGAGTTTCTGCTATTCCATCCATCTAGATCAGGGGTTCTCAAAGTCGGTCCTGGGGACCCCCTGTGGCTGCAGGTTTCAGTTCATAATCAGTGACAACAATGGATTACGCTCAACTCATTTAGTTAGCTGGCATTTTTTTTTCCTCTTCTCTTATTCTACATTCAGAAAAGCACAGCAGCATGATTTTTACATTTGTAAGACGCCCGCGTAGTAGTGAAACAGACCAAAGTTTAAAAATCAATACAACAAACAGGTATCGCTAGCTAAGCGGAGGCAAGGAACACTCCAAAACGTGGCCAGAGGTAGACTGACTCAAATGGAGGCTGGCGTGTCAGTGAGGGTCCTGCCAGGCTCCCCACTCCTGTGGTCACGCTTCCCCCTCTCCTCTCCTCGGCCCGCAGCCTCTCTCTCTCTCGGATTAGTGCGAATATGACACTCCTGCGAGAGAACCATGACACTTAGGGCGATGTGAGGAGTCGCAAAATCAACTGGAATGTTCAAGCAAATGATAGAAAAAAACCCAATCTAAATCCGTTCAGTCGTTTTCTCGTCATTAGCGGACAGACATTGGATTTTACATAGATATAGATTTAGAAATATTTCTGTTATAGCTATAGATTGAAATGCTTAACTCTCTTTTGTTGGTTTCATTATTGTTTGCCCTTTCTCTGTGCAGTTTGCTCCATCCATTGTATCTTAATAATGACAAATAAAAACGAGCAGAGCAGACAACAATGAATCGTGAAAGGCTGCAGCTACTTTAGCGTCAGACCCACTAATAAGTAAATAACGGATTCATTAAACAATGAGAACACCCGGAAGAGTAGAATTCAAATCCAGATGAAAATATTACTAAAAACTAAAAAAGTACATTATTCCACTATAACTGCTTACTATATTTTACTATATTTTTGTATACCAAACTTTTCGAATTTCTATATTGTTCCCAAAACACAAAATCTGGGAAATTAACAGTTAACTTAATTAGCCCAGGAGTCCAATTAAAAACAGAAGCTGCTTGGAACAAACACCTGCAGCCCCAGGGGGTCCCCAGGACAGAGTCTGAGAAGCCCTGATCTGGAGATCATGCTGGGTCTCTGCCATTCTACCCAGAGGTGATGCTGCCAGCCCAGAGACTAATGAACCTGCTTAGACAAAGAGCCACCTAGTAGTCTATGGACTGCTACTCCACCAGCTTATATCGGTGTTATTCTGCCAATTCTCTTTTTATTCTGCTCATATTTTGAGCACAATTAAAAGCCTTAAGTGAATTTATGTATGTATAAAAGTATAAGCCTTCTCTCCTGCCTGTTTTGGAACTCCATCTTGCCGCGTGAGGTTACAAATATAAAAGTGAGTGTAAACATATGAGGGCTATAGTTGGGATTATTAGAACAGTCTGGACGAGAACAGGCCGTTCAGTCCAACAAATCTCGCTAGTCCTGTCCTCTGAATTCTAACATAACATCACGTCAAGTTTTGAAAGTCCCTAAAGTCCTCCTGTCTACCGAACACTACTTGGTCACTTATTCCAGGTGTCTGTGGTTCTCTGTATGAAGAAAAACTTCCTAATGTTTGTGTGAAATTTCCCCTTCACAAGTTTTCAACTGTGTCCCCATGTTCTTGATGAACTCATTTTAAAGTCACCGTCTCGATCCACTGGACTAATTCCCTTCATAATTCTAAACACTTTAGTCAGGTCTCCTCTTAATCTTCTTTGTTTAAACTGTAAAGGCTCAGCTCTTTTAATTGTTCCTCATAACTCATCCCCTGTAGCCCTCAATCAGCCTCGTCACTCCTCTCTGGACCTTCTCTTGTGCTGCTTTGTCTTTATGGAGTCATAAACTGCACACAGGACTCCAGATGAGGCCTCACCAGTGTGTTATAAAGACTTGAGCAGACCCTCCTGTGACTTGTACTCCACACGTCAAGGCGCTATATAACCTGACATTCTGTTAGCCTTCTTAATGGCTTCTGAACACTGTCGGGAAGTCGATAGCTTAGAGTCCACTATGACTCCTAAGTCCTTCTCATGTGGTGTACTCTCAGTTTTTCAACATTGTGTTTTCAAACCTCAGTGGTTTAAGTGGGATTCAGAATGTTATTAGAACATTAGAACAATCCAGACGAGAACAGGCCAACCAGCTCAACAAAGCGTGCCCGTCCTATCCTCTTAATTCTCCAAAATAACATCAGGTTGCATTTTGAAAGCCCCTAAAGTCCTACTGTCTGCCGCACTACTTTGTCACTTACTCCACGTTTCTATGGTTTTCTGTGTGAAGAACTTCCTAATGTTTGTGTGAAATTTCCCCTTAACAAGTTTCCAAGTGTGTCCCCGTGTTCTTGATGAACTCATTTTAAAGTCACCGTCTCGATCCACTGGACTAATTCCCTTTATAATTTTAAACACTTCAGTCATGTCTCCTCTTAATCTCCTTTTGCCTAAACTTTCCTCATTCTTCATAGTGCTGGAACCAGTCTAGTCGCGGGCTTGAAGATTCTGGTTGATTTTGCGGCTCCTCTAATTGCGCTAAGAATCATAGTTCGCTTGCAGGAGCGATATATACTCAGCAAAAAAAGAAACGTCCCTTTTTCAGGACTGTGTATTTCAACAATAATGTTTTAAAAATCCAAATAACTTTACAGATCTTCATTGTAAATTGTTTAAACAATGTTTTCCATGCATGTTCAATTAACCATAATCAATTAATTAACATGCACCTGTGGAATGGTCGTTAAGACCTTAACAGCTTACAGAAAGTAGGCATTTAAGGTCACAGTTCTAAAAACGCAGGACACTAAAGAGACTTGTCTACCGACTGTGAAAAACACCCAAAGAAAGATGCCCAGGGTCCCTGCTCATCTGCGTGAAC
>JANRMT010062797.1:14016758-14040113 GCA_026402145.1 Polypterus bichir lapradei | reverse complement strand
CCATCTATCTATTATATAGTGCCTTTCATATCTATCTATCTATCTATCTATTATATAGTGCCTTTCATATCTATCTATCTATATTCTGGAGGATTGCAGGAATCATCGGGTAGAGGGGTCCTTTCATCGGATTGGCTGGGCCAGCACTGACTCAGCTGTGGAATGGCCAATAGGGGGAGGCAGTTTGATGGCCGAGGTCTCCAGACTTTGAACAAATCTAAATCCTATTATGGGATATCACCTACTGTTGAATTCCGCTCTGTACTTGTACTATTTCTAGTGCACTATTATATTGAGGATTTGTTCTGTTCTGTGTATTGTGTTGTATTTACCCCTTTTTTTGACACCCACTGCACACCCATCCTACCTGGAAAGGGGTCTCTCTCTCTCTCTCTGAACTGCCTTTTCTCAAGGTTTCTTCCATTTTTTTCCCTACAATGGCTTTTTTTGGGGAGTTTTTCCTTGTCTTCTTAGACACTCAAGGCTGGGGGGCTGTCAAAAGGCTGGGCCTGTTAAAGCCCACTGTGGCACTCCTTGTGTAATTTTGAGCTACACAAAAATAAATTGTATTGTATTGTATTCTATATAGTGTATATTCACAAATGTGGGCAAACCAAACTGAGTGCCACTATGAACAAAGCTGCACATCTTCTCTGTGACACACCAACACTGAGGACTTTCAGCCAGCGATGTGTGTCACTTTTCACCCGCAGTTCTGAGAGGCAGCCCAAGGACAGTCAACTCAAGTGAAACTTTATTTATAAAGCACGTTTACAACTGCAACTGAACCAAAGTGCTGTGCACGAAAGGGTCAAAGTGGCAGTTCAAATATTTATATACATATCACAGAACTGCAAACATGACCGGCCATTACATAAAAGAGAAACTCCAAACACCCACACATACATACACCGTATTGCCAAAAGTATTGGGATGCCTACCTTTACCCACACATGAACTTTAATGACGTCCCATAGGCTTTAATATAGAGTCGGCGCACCCTTTGCAGCTCTGACAGCTTCATCTCTTCTGGGAAGGCTTTCCACAAGGTGTAGGAGTGAGTGTGTTTATGGGAATTCTGGACCAGGAGAGCATTGGTGAGGTCAGGCACTGATGTTGGACGAGAAGGCCTGGCTCCCTTGCAGCCTCTAGTTCATCCCAAAGGTGTTCTGTCAAGTTGAGGTCAGGGCTCTGTGCAGCCAAACCAAACTCACTCCTCCATTTCTTTATAGACCTTGCTTTGTGCACTGGTGTACAGTCATGTTGGAACAGGAAGGGGCCATCCCCAAAGTTGGGAGTATGAAATTGTCCAAAATGGCTTCGTATGCTGAAGCATTAAGAGTTCCTTTCACCAGAACTAAAGGGCCGAGCCCAACTCCCTAAAAAGCAAGCCCACACCATAATCCATCTTTCCACTTGGCACAATGCAGTCAGGCGAGTCCCGTTCTCCTGGCCAGACTCATCCATCGGATTGCGTGATTGTCACTCCAGAGGACACGTCTGCACTGCTTTCAAGTCCAGTGGTGGGTGGTGGACTTTACACCACTGCATCCAAGGCTTTGCATTGCACTTGGTGATGTCAGGCTTGGTTGCAGTTGCTCGGCCATGGAGACCCATTCCATGAAGCTCTCTCTCAATGCTGCACTGTTCTTGGACGTTTGGAGGTCTGTAGCTATTGACTCTGCAGAATGTTGAAGACTTCTGCCCACCTCAACGTGCGCTCTCCCCACTCTGTGATTTGATGTGGCCCACCACTTCATGGCTGAGCTGCTGTTGTTCCCAATTTCTTCTACTTTGTTGTAATACCACTGACAGTCTGCATGCTGAGGGGCTCAATGTTATACACCAGTGGCTATGAAAGTGATTGGAACATCTAATTTCAATGATTTGGAGGCGGTGGTCCCAATACTTTTGGCAATATAGTATCTTTATGATCATGAATGTTCATGAGCCAACATATACAAACATACAGTCAACCTCTTGCAGGGTCAAATGAGAGCAAGAAGAAATAAGATATTAACGATGATTTAAAAATGGCCAATGTCGGGGCAGCCCTAATATGATAAGGTGAGCCATTCCAAAGAAAAGGAGCAGCCCCCCGCAAAAGCCCAATTTCCCCAAACCTTATCCCGTTTTAGCCTCAACCTCAGCACAACAAAGAGCATCTGGCTAGCAGACCGCAGTCCTCCTGTTGGCGCATACAAGTGACGAAGTTCTAAGACGTAAGATGGGGCTCCTCCATTCAAACTTTTAAAAAAAAGTAATGGAACTTTAAAATTGATTCTGAAGCGGGCTGGAGGCCATTGGAGCGAGGTCAGTACCTGTGAAATAGGGAGGCGCTTACGAGAGCCGCAGCATGCTAGACTAATTGTAGGTGTCCTAACAAGGCCTGATCAACACCTACAGTGCACACAAAGAACTGCATTAAGAACTCCAAACGAGATGTTACAAAAGCATGGATGGCCTTTTCCAGATCACTAAAAGAAAGAAAAGCCGCTACCCCAGCTAAACACCTCAGCCGGAGGAAAACTGCACACAATGTATCAGTCGGTCGAGTCTGAATGAGCTGTCAAAGATCACACCCAGGTTCCTAGCTGAAGCTTCAGGATATACAGTTTGGGAAGGGGTCCGAGGTCCAACATCAGGGACTCTCAAGGTTTTCCGAGCTTTTGAAGACTACAATCTCAGACATCTGGCGCCCGCAATGCCACCTTCCGGATGGAACACTATAAAAACAGGCAGTACCCAGGACATGGCAGCTCTTTTAAAAACTAACTAGCAATGCAGGCGAAGCTCTCTTTTTTTTTGTTTTGGTTAGATGCCCACATTTAAACGGGGTAGCCCGGCTAGTAACCCAACTATTTATGCTGGCCCATTTACAGTCTGTCCACCGGTCACAAGGTGCCATCATATGAACACTGGCATCCGCCCTTGGGAGGGCAAGTCACAGCTGCATATTCCCAGGCCCATACTATACTGTGTTATGCATAATAATCATAACAATAAGAATACTTTACGGTGATATGGCACTTTTTCTCACTTCACATAGTGAATGGGGAGCCACTTGAGCCACCACCACCAAGGTGCCACATCCTCCTAGATGATGCAATGGCAGCCATTTGTACGCCTGCCCGCTCACCACACATACATGTAAAAACAGAACTGCTGTTGGAAATACCCGCACACTTACTCCACACAGAATGCACGTATAACATTATACAGCATGTAAAATGGGCACACACTCCACGATGGCCCCCAGCCCTGCTTTCCTCCTTATTCCCAGGCCGTCCCACTCTCTACTTCCTCACATTTTCACACTCGTTCCCTGCCCTCCGCTGCTTGATACTGGTATCCCGATATGACAGCCGCACCTCGACGACTTAAAAACGAGGCCTAAAAAGAGACTCACATCAGCCGCAGAAAGTCAAAAGTACGTCGAGTTAAGGCAGGGCAGCTTTAACACCCCTCTCTCCCCACATTGTCACCGTCAAAGCTCTGAGGCTGGTAAGACCCTCCAACGCTTGGCGCTACTGAAGATGAATAACAGCTTTAAGGAGTTCCAGCTTACTCGCCCTGATTGAATCAGCGCCCTTCATCGACCTGTCAACATAAAGCGCCATCCATTTTGATGTTTAAAATCCCGGGTGAATCATCGCACCCCCCCATTGGTTACACAAAGCACATTGGGATATTGCTCACTTTGAAAGGCGCCATATACACTACATGTAGACTGACCCTTCCTCCGCTTTAACATGAACTGCACCTTCTTGCTTGTTGACCCTTCCCACTCGTAGCTAATCTCAGTTATTTGACCCTCCAGGGCTAGACTGGTAACATCACTTTAAGAGGGGTCCACCAAATCAAAAAGCTAATTAAAAGGTTTAGCAGGCCCAGCTCGTTCAGATGGTCTCACACTGTGGTTATGTGCTTTTCTTTTTTTTTTTGGCTGAAATCAGCTTGCCAATTGGGACCATCTAGTACAGAGTGCAGAGTATCAAATGTATAAACAAAGAAAGTGGGGCATACGGGCTGGCATAGAAGACACAATGGCAACTGTGCCCTAAGTCTGTCTGAACGTCGGGCTGTGGCTTCAGACAAACCAAGCACCCAGGGCCAGCGTTACAACTATGGACCCCCTTAGATCTTCTAACGCTGACAATTTTTTATTGCAGCTCATATCTGCTCTCAGACAATTACTCCTAGGTGAGGTAACTGATGCCATGCCTGTCAAAAAGACACCTTCACATGCTGCTCACTTAGCGTCACCCCATTCTCCTCTACCTTTTATCATTTTTAGTGCTACACATCAACCAAAGAGTCAACCATCGAGTATGACTTACCTGATCTCTGTCCTGTAAAGGGTGTCCCACAGGGTTGCACTATTTGAGACAAATTCAGGGGGTGTCTAAAGTTATTTCCAAGCTGCTGGGAGTACAGTCTGCCCACTCTTGTGCCAGCGTTATTGACCCCCTCGGAATTCGTGGTGATTTGATCACCACGTAGGACTCACTGTTGGGATTGTCCGTGTGCAGCTGCAGCCTAAACTGGAAACTCCCACATCCTTCCCTTCCTCTCAGTCCACCTCCCATCCTCCCCCTTTCGCATTTTCATCTCGGCCCCATACATCCCTCCCCACCCCCCAACCACCACCCCTGCCTAGAACCTGGGCATTATGGAGGCTGGTGCTCTTCAGGGGATTATTTTTATTGTTCAACACTGGACGTTTGAGAGATGACATCATTAACTGTCCAAACAGGACTACCATCACCAGACCAGCACCCCACCTTTACCAGGCATCACCCTGGCTGCCTCTGGCCTGAACAAGGCGAATCTGCAAAACAAGAACAGATTATTCAGGGATATTCATTCATAAGAAAAGAAGTGTAAACAAATAATCAAGACAATGAAAGGAAAGTGGGAATGGATAAAGAGGAGACGACTCAAGGTTGAGATACACAAGCCCCATATCAGGAAAGAGCCCAAGACTGGCAGAAACTCTTTATTGTCCCTGAGCGCAGCAATCACAGGAAACAGATCTTGGCGGAAGGAAACTCGGCTTTTTTATGCTTGTATTGGATTTAAAGGGGGGAGCACAGCGTAACAACTGCGGCTAAATGTTTGATCGAATCCCTAAAGGCTGATTTACACTTCCCGCGTGACGTCCGCGCGAATGCAAGGCGAGCGCGCGCGCGCTGAGACAAATAAACACGTTTATACCTGTTGCGGCCCGTTCGATCTGCGCGCGACAGTGTCTGGTCAATGTCGCATAGTTAACAATGTCACAGCAGAGGATGTGAGACTCTGCTGATGGAAGAAGAGCTGTGCCTGCGATTGCCGACTTTAGGAGGGAGGAAAGGAAAAGGTGAGAGTGTCAGATCCATTAACCAAAAGCGGTGAAGGAGGGGCGAGTGAGTGCTGAGGTAAACCACACGATGAGCAGATGCATTTCATAGGTGTTGCACGCCTTCCTGACCTGTTGCGTCATATTCATCCTTCCTAATCATTTAACCAGCTTCTCCTTGAAATTCACTATTTTTAATACACGCCGGACGCCGCGTCACTCCGAATCGTCGCGTAGTTTGAAAATTTTCCCTGGGTAGCGCTCGCTGAGTCGCCCGCGCGCTGGGTTTTGGGGGCGTTTTTCCAAATATGACGTCACTTTCTCCGCCCATTCCTCGCGACAAGCGCATAAACCGGGCGGTGTTTCTTAAAACTACGGGCTGCGGCCAAATCTGTGTCTGTGATGGGTCGCCACACGAATGTGTCGTAAAATTGCGGCAGTACGTGAAATAAAATGCTATGATGTGTCACGGTAGCCCTTTCGTTTCTGTCCCCACCTCCAATCAGTATGAGAAGACTTGATAGCACATACACGAATAAGAAAGAAAGAGAGGGGGAAAAATGACAGACGAGCTTGTGAGGTTCATAAAGACACCGCGACGCTCATTTGAAATATCGAAATGAACATAACGGAGGCGGCACAAGAATGGGACGCTTTTCAGGGAGTTACAGGGCGAGTATAATGGGTGGGAGTGTAAATGTATATCAGGCGTGTCCAACTCCGATCCTGGAGGGCTACCGTGGCTGCAGGCTTTTCTTCCATCCACTTTTGCAACATTGACCGATTCTGCTGTTAATGGACTGTTTGCCCCCATCAGTTTAATTGCCTTGTTTTTTAAGATGCAGTCCTCCGAATTGCTTCACTTTTTCCTTAAACAGCACTCAAACAGAAATGAGATTTGAAGTAAGCCAACGGCTGCCCTCTAATCGAAATCAGAATTTGAATCAGGATCAAAATGTATTGGACACATACATTTATACATGTATTAGAAATACAGTATGACGTGGTGCGCTAGGTGCAACATACATGATAAGAGAAGGGCACTCTTTGGAGGCTTAGGGATGGACTGTACAGGTGACAGAGGACAACACCACAAAGTGGAATGAATGAAAGTTGTGCCATCTGTAAATTGAGATTATATTAGAGATCTTTATTCTCACATGGACTATGACAGCATAGTGATGATGATGTATACATAAAGACAGAAATAAAAAAGCCAGTCGACCATTTTCTAACTCACTTAGTCCTGAACCGGATCACTGGGGGTACTGGAGCCTGGATTCTGAATACTGGATCCCAGCTAGCATAGGGCACAGTGCAGAAACAAACCCTGGATGGGGCACCATCTACACCCACACCTCAGCCAGACACTCGGGCCAGTTTAGGATAGCCAGTTCACCTAACCTGCACGTCTTTGGGCTGTGGGAGGAAAGTGGAGCACCAGGAGGAAACCCACGCAGACATCGGGAGAACATGCCAACTCCATACAGCAAGGACCTGAGACACAATCTCAGGTCTCCTTACCGCAAGGCGGCAGAGCTACCACTGTGCCACCCTTAATAAAAAATTACCAAAGATAATAAATATCGTGTCAATTTGTAACCCTCATAATACAGACCAGGGTTGCGAGGATCTGGAGCCTCTCCCAGCCAGTAAAGGGCTCATGACAGGAAGAAAGTTTGGCCAGGGTACCAGTCCATCACACACACAAACACACACATGAATTTCTCCATGGGATTAATACAGTTTATCTAATCCACACACATGGGCCAGTTTATGATCACCAATTCACTTCACCTGCATGTCTTTGGACAGTGGGAGGAAATACACGCGGACATGAAGAGAACATGCAAACTCCACACAGGGAAGTCCCAGGATGCAAACCCAGGACTCCATACTGTGAGGCAGCAGTGTTATCACTCTGCCAGTCCTAAATAAATAAATACACTAAAGAATGAACAGTACACTAACACACAATTCTATTACTAGCAATAATCCCTGTTGCCAGTGTCTAGCGTATATTCAGTGTATACAGTACAGTATAGCGACACACCTTAAAGCCTCAGCCAGCCGCTCCACGCAGTATCCCGGCATTCTCAGCCCTCACCCAGAATGCTTTGCGTGGGAACGTCCGCTTCTCGAGAAGACCGGCGCCAGCATCGCTAGGTAGGCTGTGAGGGGCGGGTTGCGCGACACCTGGGCGCTTCATATTAAATTGATTCAATTTAGAAAAATGTTTTGTAAGAGGGTCGCCGAGAGAGCACAATTCCAAATGCGTGTTTTTCATGTAGAAAAACAAAAAGAAGAGGGGCTGTCCTGCGAGTGGAAAGCTTGTGGAGGGGCGAGGTCAGCTTTCCGTTAGGTCTAAACTGCACGGCTGGTGTTGCCATTAAGTGGATAATTAAGGCGCAGGCGATGGGCTTTCATGGAGGCAGGAAACAGACCTGTTTTCTCCTGTGTGTACGTGTGGAGAACGAGTCATAAAAGGTCCCTGTAACATTTGCGTGTATTCACCAAAGTCATGTAACTGTTCTTTTTACTGCAGGATATTATCGGTTTAGTCGAGCTTTGTTTTATTGATCCTTGTATGCACGTGGTGCTGCCAATAATCCTCGATAAGGTAAGTGCATTTCATACAGAAACGTGTTATAACAGCGGACAAAACTCAAGTACAGGGGTTCCCAGGTTCAGTCTTGGGGTACCAGAGTGGTTGTGTGTATTTATTTATAAAGCACTTTAAAAACAACATCAAAGCTGACCAAAGTGCTGTACAATCAAACCAAACACATCAGACACACAATAACCAAAGGGTAAAAGAAACACTTAAGAGCTGAAGAAAAACTAAAGTGTATTAATTTATAATAATTTATTCCCACCAGTTTCACAAGTAAATGGTTCTGTCTTAATTCCATTAAATGATTAGTGATGAGCAGCACAGACAACGGGTGTAAATGACGCTGAATACTAACAGCAAGCAGCTACTTCAGTATACAATTCACTTGTGAACTAAATACTAAGACCAGGCTTAAATGACCAGAACACAAAAAAAGAGCAAAATCATTAAAAAGCACACACATGCATGCTATGTTCCCCTTAAAAAAATAGCATTCTGTAATTATTTATTGACACAAAAAACAGAAACTGGGAAATAATTGTTTAATAAAGGCAGAAAGCAGAAGATGGATGCAATGGACACCTACAGTTTTGGTGGACTGAACTTGAGGACGACTTAGTTACATCTTTTATTAATAGCACACAAATTTATGTAAAATTGAAGCTGTAGCTTTTCTAACATGCAGTGTCATTTGCACCCGCGTGTGCGTTTGGATACAATTTAAGTAGCAAACTCCACAGAAATAAAATGAAATAAAAAAGGTAAAACAAAGTGCTTAAAAGTACAACAACAACAAAAAAAAAAAGAAAATGACTTCTGAATTTCTTCTAAATGTAGATATCATACGAGAGCCTAGACAAGGGATTCCCAAACTCTCAAAATCTCAAGGCAAAAGTCTCGTCTTGCAGGACTTGAAAAAAATCTCTCTTCCAAAAAGTGTTGTTGCGTCAAAGGATTTTTTTATATAATAGAGACAAAAAAAATCCCTAAATCCTGTTTATGGTTTGCCTTTCTGGGAATATTGACTGTTTTTTGATGTGGGGAAGCAAGCTGCAATACAACGAGATGTAAGAACAGTGTCTGTATGCATTCTGAACACACTGTGCGTGTTTGTGTGTGGTTTTTTTTTTTTTTTTTAAACCCAGTGTGCGCGCACTCTGAAATGGATCCATCTGTAAGGCCAATAATGAGCAGTTCATTTAGATTTTTTGTCTGATGCCTGTTAATGTCTTAAAGATATATGTAGTAGGAGATGATATATCCAGGTTACGTGACAACACAGACATCACAAAGTGAAAAAAGTGTGTGTTGCGATGGGACGGACTTAGTAGTGTTGAATCATAAGAATGACCCACAATTATTCAGAAGCAGAGCTCTATGACTGAGCCAAAGGGCCTCGGCGGTAGCAGCAGCAGCAGCTCCACTCAGGAGAACATGCGCCGCTCAGGCAGTTAAGTCTTCTTAGCTAAAGGCTCAGCCTCCAGCGCTTGTTTCATTTATGTGAAGGAGACCTCCAGCTGCAAATAGGCTGTGCAGTAAAGTAATGAGGAACAAAACCCTTTATTTACAGCGTTGTGTGAGGAGGAGTGCTGTAACACTGGCACTAAACACGCAACACAGAAGTCTGTACAGTTATTAAGAACGGGGCCAAGTTATTGTACTTCTTTGTTGGAGTTATGAGTCGTGCTGCTTTATTTTGAATTAACTGTAGAAAAGTACATGAGATTTGAACAGCATGGACAAAAAGCACCACATTAGTCAGCTCTTTTTATTAAAATGAATAATCTCACTTTTTAAGATCTGGCAACTTACAAAACTGCTTTAATGGTACCATCTGTCTACACTGGTAAAAGATCAATGAGATGTGATGACCATCAGTTACACCAGAGCTGACTTTTACTATCCCAGAGGGACATTTGTCAAAAGTAACACCATCATTTCAGGCATATTTTTCGATGTGGTGAGAAGTTAAGCAAAATGACCTCTTTTATCGGCTAACTGGACAGATTACAATATGATGCAGGCTTTCAAGGCAAGTTGTAACTGAAGTTAAAGGCATTTGAGTTGCCATAGTCAGTGTTTCCTTACTAATGAGAGTTTTAAATAAAACTTTTTTTCCAGATTTAAATGCAAACATTTTTCAGTGATCTGCTGTTTCACATCAGTAAAGCATTAATTAACCTCCTTAGCGTTACTTTTTTTCTCAAAAAAAAAAAAAGTAAAAAGCGTTGCATTTTTTGGGTTGAAAAATTACATTTTCATTAAATCTCTTCTTTCTATTGTAAACCAAGCAAAACACAAAAAGTACAAAGTGAAAAGTATTGAAAGTTTAATAATCATATACATAATAATAATGAATAATAATGTGAACAGCACACTACACACATTTTTCAATTTCACTGCCTGAAGACAAATTCTCTTCGTCATCACTGCTGATAAGGGTCATTTCTTATTGGACGCCATTATGAAGCTAGGAGAAGACACGCCTACACCACTGCCTGGGTAACACTTGGGCCTGACGCTTACACTGGACACGCCTTTGCTCACGATAGACACACCTACACCGTTGCCCGGGTAACACTTGGGCCTGATGCTAACTCTAGACACGCCTACACTGTTGCCTGGGTAACACTTGGGCCTGATGCTCATGCTAGACACACCTACACCATTACCAAACCTGACGCTCAAGCTAGACACGCCTACACCGTTGCCTGGGTAACACTTGGGCCTGATGCTCATGCTAGACACACCTACACCATTACCAAACCTGACGCTCAAGCTAGACACGCCTACACCATTGCCCAGGTAACACTTGGTCCTGACGCTCACTCTAGACACACCTACACCGGTGCCCGGGTAACACTTGGGCCTGACGTTCATGCTAGACATGCCTACACCATTGTCCGGGTAACACTTGGGCCTGATGCTAACCCTAGGCACGCCTACACCGTTGCCTGGGTAACACTTGGACCTGATGCTCATGCTAGACACACCTACACCGTTACCAAACCTGACGCTCAAGCTAGACACGCCTACACCATTTCCCAGGTAACACTTGGTCCTGACGCTCACTCTAGACACACCTACACCGTTGCCCAGGTAACACTACGGCCTGATGCTTACACAAGACATGCCTACACCGTTGCCCAGGTAACACTAGGGCCTGATGCTCACGCTAGACATGCCTACACTGTTGCCCGGGTAACACCTGATGCTAACGCTTTTAGCTGTATTTTTACAACCTGAGTGACACTCGGGTCTAACGCTAAGGAGGTTAATAAAAGGAGTACTCCATCTAATAGTATTTTTTTCATATTCTACTTACCCCATGTAGTTTTTAATAATGGCTGAGAACATTTTTAACCTTGTAGTTTTCATGCAGAATGTAGATAACAAAGTTTCTGATAGAACGGGCATCTGTAGTGACCAACGCTCGATAATCGCACATACTGTCAAAACATCTATTAAAAAGTTGTGTAATCCACATGTCCGGTCGCCCAGTCATATGCTCACAATGTCCGAAACACCTCTACTTTTATTAAAATATCCACCATAATAAAAGGACAAATGTTTGTTTATCTGTGTGTCTGTCTGGTTTCTGTATTTTTGTCATTGCAACAGATGGCACACCACAAATATTTGTAGTAATAAAATTACATTTCTAGAAATGTTTGTGATGTACCATCTGTTAGAATGACAAATGCAGTGCATTTGTTTGCTACAGATGTTTCTGTTCAGTCTTTTGGAATGACAAATGCAGCACATTACATGCATTATAAATACAATCCAACAGGTGGCACACTGCAAACGTTAACGCTGAGGTCTACTTTGATTACTTAGATTTAATTTGTTTAAGAAGCCACTTTTAGGAAATGTACCCATTAACAAAAGTGGAACATGCTGAGACCCTTGTTTGGTTTCGACAATGGTGTACAGCTGAGTGTAAGTGGCTGATGAACTCAAGTTAACATTGTGTTTCTGAATTACAGCTTTCAATGGTTACACAGACAGCGAGAGAGAAAGAAGGGAAGAAAGAGAATTGGCCAGAGCAACAAACAATGACAGACACAACGCAATCTGTCTAACTAGGACAGATTTGAGGGAGTACAATCTTCAGACTTGTTCACATATTAATTTGATACATGTGAGGTAAATCACCGAAGAGCTGTACCTGTTAGGCCCACTACTGTCTATCTATCTATCTATCTACATTTTCATCTCTAAGTAGTGGAATGTTATGATGAAAAGTATAAATGGTGGTCCTTAAATCTAAAAGCATAATTATGGTCGCACTTCCTGCATCAGAAAAGAGAAGACTACCATGCACACCAGGGTTGGGCAGCGTCGGTCCTGGAGAGCCGCAGTGGCTGCAGGTTGTTGTTTCTTAATGATAAGTCAATGAAGCACATATTGCTCAAGTGACGTTTTGATGCTTCATTTTAGTGGTCTCGCTTGTTTAGGTTCCCCACCCTTAATTGCTTATTTCAGTCTTAAACAGCCACCTTTGATGTTTTTAATGGCTCCTTATTAGCAATAAGATGTGAATGACAAAGGAGTCAGCAGTTCTCCATCTGACTTGTGTCCATTTACACCTGTGTGGATTCATCATGCACTGTTTGATTTAATATAAAAACTTAATAGAAAAATGTGATGGACTGAAAATGATCAATTTCAGGCTTCAAATCATTTACATCAGGGGTCGCCAACCACCGTGGCTGCAGGTTTTCATTCTAACCCTTTGTTTTAATCAGAGCCCTGTTTGTGCTGCTAATTAACTTCTTATGAATTCAATTTAATTTAATTGCTTTTTTTAAGATTTGTTCCCCTGAATTTCTCCATCTCTTTAGTTAAATGGCACCCAAATAGAAATGAAATGTGAAGTGAGGGAGCCAACAGAAGACCAACCAAGTCAGGGCCTCAGACTCCAACCACTTTCACTCCAACCAATGAGGTGCCAGTTCTCGTCGTTAATTAAACCCGTTCTTTAATTCCATGGCTTGTTGCTGCTCTCATGGTGCTTTAGCAAACATTTCTGAAATTGTTAATTTTCTCTTTTCTAAGAGCACCCGTAAAATGTTTTGGGGACCTGAGCAGATCGACATTCCTGGGACCTTCACCTTTCTTTATTTTCAGATATTGTGTGATGGTCGCCAGTTGTTTTGGCTCATTTTGTATCTCATTATTGTTTGGCTGCTAATAAAGGACAAAGAAACAATTAAGGGGTCTGAGTCTTCAAGAGCAAGTCAATTAAAATGAATTCAAAAGAAGTTAATTAGCAGTGAAAACCGGTCACTCATTAAGAACAAGGGTTAGAATGAAAACCTGCAGCCACGGTGGTCCTCCAGGACCGGACTTAGCGACCCCTGATTTACATGACATCCTTGGAAAGGAAAAAAATCTGCACTCTAAAAACTTAACATTGCAGACTAATGAGCCATAACATTAACTAAGGTCTGAGATTGGCAAGGACTGGTTTCTAATGAAACAATCGGGTTGTTAAGAAAACCTGCAGTCAATGCGGCCCACCCAGACCGACGCTGCCCACCCCGATAACCACACCAACAGTTAAAGTAGTCTGAGTGCTGGGACTGGGCCGGGGTGATAGCCAGGTTAGAGTTTCTCATAAAGGCTTAAATACGATAAGGTACAAGTTGTATAATCAAAATCGTCATTGACTTTAGAAATAAAATCCAAATTGCAGATTGGTCAATAATTGTTCAGAAAATTTGGATACACGTCTCATCTCTTTAACAGAAATCTAACAATAAATGAATCAAAGATGGTGCCAGGTAGCAATGATTTATTAAAGATATCCAGTATTGTTTAACTTCTCGTTTTGTCGGGCAGAGTGAGCCCAGCATCTCTCAACAGGAGCTTCATTTCTGTTGCTACGCTACTGCAAAATCAGAGAAAACGGTCCAAATAAATCACGCCGTGCAGTAGTTCAGTTTCAGTAAAGAGTAAATCAGCTCCTGCTGCAGAGTGATTACAGTAGAAAAGTTATAGTGCTAAGTAAATGTACAGTAAAGCGATTAAGGCAGAAGATAGCTCAGTAGAGTTACAGTAAAACATCGATCAGCATGTACAGTAATTATGTTTATTCATACAGTCACCCGTGATCTAAACAGCATTGTCCAAGAGTGCAAACTAAATCACAAAGTTCATTAATGCAATTACAGTGCAAGATAAGTCTGGATGACGGAGTGGTGACTGTCCAATGTCAGCCGTGCAGCGGCGTGATTACCGGACCAGCGTTAGTCAAACCTAACATGAAAAATAAAATTGCAGCAAAGTCAACATCCAGTAAAAAAAAAAAACGTCATCCCTGCTGGGAAGGAGGATGGTGTATGACATGGGCGGGAGGCTGGAGCGGAAAGACTGACGGACAAAAAGATAACGTCATGCCCAGCCAGTATCGTATAGTGGATGGACCAGCCGAAGCCGAGCGTCAGGTAGCTGTTCCAGCCCCGATATGCCATGTGACAGTAATCCTCGTAATGCAGCTCAGTCAGGGCGCCCACAGGGGTACTTGGGTGTGCAGCTCTTGTCGGGGTCCCTGGGTCTTGATAGAGGAGGACCTCCCTACTTTCTTTGTGGCCAAGATTTGCTTCCATTGTGACACGGCTTAGGACCGAATGCAGTCCCAGGTCTGGCTTCAAAGGCAGCAGACGGGACCCCAACAGGGCTGCACTTCTGGACTCCTACTCCCAAGTACCCCCACGGGTGTCCCAGCTAGGCAGCAATACTAGGACCAGTGCTACCTTGTGTATGGGGAATGGAACGGCTCTCGACTTCCGCTGGTCCGTCCACTATAGTATACTGCCAGCCCATCCATCTGTCTTTCTGCTCTGGCCTCCCATCTGGGTGATAAACCATCCTCCTTCCTGGCCAGGATGCCCATTCTCCTTCTACAATAGATAGATAGAACTTGACCCCAAGGGGAAATTTGGCTATTTATAATGTTAATTACAAGTGTACAGATGAAATATCAAAATGGTTGTCAACTTAGAGTAGGTACATTCCTTTCTTAAGGGAAGGTTATTAGTATTTCAGTCTTTATGGTGCCTTTCATAGCAATCACACAGTGAAACAGAAATCTGCGGAAATCTGTAAGCATGATGTGTAATGTACTGTTATTTCTGATTTACAGAGGAGCTTAATTAACGTTGCATTTGTGTTTTGAGATCGCAAAGAGTGCCTGAATAAAGAAGGTTAACAAAGTCCAACTGAATTGCTTAAAACGGCTCTTGGCCTACAAGAAACGTTTGTAAGAAACATTCATTGTTGGATTTTGCTTTACGTTGTTTGTTGTAATTGTTTTTTAATATGAACTTTTGTTACAGAACACTCCAGAAATATAAATTTGTAGTGAACGTGAATACGATCAGATTCTGACTGTTTTTTAAAACAGTGGTTTGTTTGTTTTATTTTGGGGACCACAGTAGTGCACCCAGCACACTCTTACACAGAGACCCATGAGAAAGTGTTTCAAAATTAACGGATAAAAAATGTATCTCTCTATTATATAAAAAAAATCTTTCGACGCGACGAGACCTTCTAGGATACAAGACTTTTTGGAAAAGAGTTTTTCCAAGTCCCGCGAGACGAGAATATTGCCATGATATTTTTTCAAGTCCCTCCTTCCTCTCAAACATTTTCAAACAAGACCACGGCCCACTCAATGCTTTTGTCAGACACAGTTCCTGCTCTCTCAGCCTTTATAAATTTTAACATTTTCCTCACTTTAAGGTCCCAAATTAAAGAAGATGTATTATGTCCAAATCATTTTGAAGAATTTCATCATGAAGGGTTATCAACATAAAAAAATGAGTACACGGTCAATCCTAGCAACGACAAACGAGGAAGTCAAACAAATTTACGCCAAAATTGTCGATCGGTTACATGGCAAAATAGTTTAATGCGTGTCAATAGACTATGCTGAAACAGTTGGTGGTGATCATGTGGAAGATGAAAACAACAACTTACAATATCCCAAAGAATATCTACAACCGTAAACAATGTCCGGTCTTACAATGCACGAATTTGTGTAGAAAGAAGGATGTTTACAAGAAAGGTAATGTAGTACATCTTCAAGGGATAACATTAGACACCAAAGGAGATCTTGATATGCCATTCGTATTAAAACGTTAACAGTTTCCCGTTAGAATAGCTTTTGCAAAGACAATTACCAAATCTCAGAGCCAAACATTCGAAAAAGTTGTTTTATGTAATAGAGAGAAAGAAATGAAATTCAAACACGGGCAGTTATACTTCGTGTGGATGCAAATGTAACACTTCACATGAAAATTAAAATCTGTTCAAATTGTACATCCACATCCCCATACGCAAGTGGCAGAACCACAAAGAGGCTAACACATAGCACTGGCTTTGTGGGTTGGCAAGCGAAGCTAGCAGGGGGCTAAGCCCCCTATCTGACTAAATTAAGAAAGCAAAAAAAAAAATTCAACAAACAAATAACGCATTCGCAAACTCCCACCCAAACTCCCCCGCGGCGATAATTATTTAAAAAACTGCACTAATGAAACCAAAACAGAACATGATAAACACGACATGAGCCAAAACAGTCCAGGTGTGGGTAATGATGGGGAGTAGAATGAAATGTATAGTGAAGATTTGGCGTGAAGGGGAGGGCTCTGTAGATGAAGACGTATCCAAGCAAGATGAAAGTGCACAGCACAAGCACATAAATCCAACAAGAACTGCAATCCATACAGTGATTGATTTGTAATCCCACAGAGCGTGAAGAGTAAAAACAAATAGATATGGATGATCACGACTTCACCTCTGTGCCTTTCTGGTTCCTTATTTAAGAAAGCGCATAATTATCCCTCTTCCCAGCAACACTTGCGCCACTCTGAAGGTCTCTAATGGTGTAACTGCTGGCTGCTGGAAGGTGTAGGCCATTTAAGTAGCGCTGCTACAAATTGTTTCGTAACTTGTGTGTTATAACCCTGCCAGATGCAAGTTTAAAAACTTCATTGTTTTTTTACATTTGTTTACTTATAGTGTTATAACAAAAACTTTTGTTTACAAAACAAAAAACAAGAATACATAAAATTAGATTTTTTTATTACTTTTGAAACATTACTTCTGTCGCAAAGTTTCTAATCTCAGAGAGGGTAGTGAATGGAGAAGCGTTCTCCGAGTTATAACATGCGAGTACCATTCTTTCCATAGGATGTGAGTACATGAAGGCAGGAAAGCTGGGGTATGGTAAAAAAATACAATTCCAAGAAGTTCTTAAAAGCTGTGTCTGCCAGTGATAAAAAATATGGTGTTATACGCTGTGACACTAGAGGGCACTGTCGCCTCTCTTACCCGACAGACAGACAATGACGACATGCGTTAAAAGCACCAAGAATTGATTTATTTCTTTTATATTCTTTGCAGTGCTCTCTAGTCATCACAGCTACAGGCAATACAGCATCACATTGACACTCCATGTCAGTCATGGAGAATCCACTGCATTCACTAAACAGGATCATCTCCAGACAGAGGAGCAGCTTCAGTGACCGACTGCTGTCACCGTCCTGCTCCACTGACAGACTGAGGAGATCGTTCCTCCTCCACACTATGCGACTCTTCAGTTCCACCTGGGGAGTAAACGTTAACATTATACAAAGTTATTGTCTGTTATACCTGCATTGTTATTACTCTTTAATTTAATATTGTTTTTTATCAGTATGCTGTTGCTGGAGTATGTGAATTTCCCCTTGGGATCAATAAAGTATCTATCTATCTATCTATCTATCTATGTAATCTATCTATCTATAAATTATATAGCGCCTTTCATATCTATCTATCTATCTATCTTATAGTGCCTTTCACATCTATCTATCTAGCTAGCTAGCTATCTATCTATCATACACCACACAATTATTTCTTTTCTTTCTCCCCCAGTCCTCCCAGCAAGCTCTGTCCTCTGCCTCCCGAGGACAGAGGCAGCTGCTGGGTGTTTCACCATCCTTTATATATTGTCCAACCCGGATGTGCTTCTGCTGTTCCGTCCACTTGCCAGCACTTCCAGTCAGATGGAGAAATCAAGATTTCCATTAGATCAAAAGTACTTCTGGGCTTCCGTCCACATGACTCAATAGTACTTCCAGGCTGTGTAAAAAGTAGAAGTCCCCAAGTCCTCCTGCAGCGTCTCTAGGTGGCACCCACGGAACTCAGCAGGGCTGTGGAGCCGAACTCCAGATCTCATGGTGCCCTTCAGAAATCCAGGGCACTGTTATTCTGCAGGGAAGTTACCCTCTAGTGTCTCGGGGAAAGCAGTGTCTAAAAGTAGCTGCCTTCCCCCATCCTTCCATTCTCTGGGCGTTTCAGCTGGGTTGAGCTGCTGGCAGTCCCTTACAACACAAAACCTAAAAATGTTATCGTTTTAATAGCTTCTGGTTTAGATGTGTTTAATTAATCCGAAATGTCATCAGCGGTTAACTTGATGGTCAATTGTGTTCTGTTGAAAGAGTAAAGACAGTTGTAATTCTTTTGTGCAGAGAGGCAAGTTAACTCATAATTGTATTTTTTCCTTTTCTTTACTTGATTTTATAGATATCTGAAGATATTTAAAATACTAACAACCCAAAGATCTGACAATGTCAGAAGCTATGCAGGAGAAACTGAAGAACTACAGAACGGCTCCATTTGATGCCCGCTTCCCCAACACCAATCAGACCAAACACTGCTATGAGAATTACTTGGGTGAGATGTTTTTGGTTTTTATTTTCATTCTGAGAATGTACAGCATGTCACTCTCAAGTGGGCTGGCGGGGTATGGGGCACAGGTCTGGTGTGTAATGAGGCCCTATACAAGACTGGAAGGATCGAGGCAGACTGTTACAACTTAGATGCTTATATGCTCAGATTATACAATGCTTTGTGAGTTTTAGACAAAATGGCAAATTTTAAACTGGTGGAACAGGAGAGATGAGTTTAGAGTTGGCATCTCTAGTACAGCTTCAGCTCTTCAAATGTCACAGTTCTTGCTGTACATACATCTGGAAGAAATGGGTTGAGAAAAGATGGCAGCAGACTATTCAGGTAAGGGACACTGCAAAGAGAGACACATGTAAGAAGGCCGCGACTGATTGGTGAGACGCACATCATTACATTAATCTTCATTCTGAGGTCCTTTCTACTCCAAAAGTGCTTCTTGCAGAACTGGTAGTCTATCTTGGAAATGTTTCATTTTGTTTTTTTCCAGTGTGGACATTGATAGTCGGGTCTACTGCATGAGTTGAAAGAAGGTAAACTTAACATGCACTGAAATTCTCTTAACTGTTGTGAACGCTGGCCCCGGCACAGACAGACGGACAACATTTTTGCACCCACACACCGTTTATTTACAATATATACAAGTCCTGTGCACTCACGAACCCCAGTGCCTCTTGCACCGATTTCCCCAATGTCCAGGGCCCACAGTCTCTGTGCCTTCCTGGCCGCCTCCCGTCCTCTCTCTCCAGCTCAGTCTACTGCCTCCCGACTTCCACCTCTCAACTGGAGAGAGGCGGCCCCTTTTATGGGAACCCGGATGGGCTCCAGCTGCTTCCCGGCATTTAACGCTGGCCACACCCCTGTGTGGCGGAAGTGCCGGCTGCGCACCCGGAAGCCGTCCGTGTATCCCCTGTCGTCTTCCCCCCGGCACTTCCTGGTGTGGCGGAAGTGCCGGGCTCCCGGGATAATTAGGCACTGGGGCGCCGCCTGGCGGTGGCTACGGGTCCCTACAGGGCTGGGCTTCCAAGCCCTGTACCCGAGGCCCCCTGCATAACCAGGACGGACGCCCCCACTCGGTCTGGAGGAGGCCCACGCCCTCCTCCGGTCCTCCAAGGCGTCCCGACCGGGCTCCAGCCCCGGCCGACGACCAGATGGGATAAACCGGCACCGGGGCGCCGCCTGGCGGTGACCACGGGCCCCTACAGGGTAGGGCTTCCATGCCCTCGACCCGTGGTCCCCAACAGAACCAGGACGGACGCCCCCTCACGGTCTGGAGGAGGCACAAGCCCTCCTCATGTCCTCCTGGGCGTCCCGGCCGAGCTCCAGCCCCGGCCGGGGACCACACTGTCCACGATGCAGACAACTCATTGTGCCAATCAGAGTGTTAGTCCTGCTAAAACTCAATTTAAAATTCAACTTCATAGTCTGTTGACAGGGGTGCCCAACTCCAGTCCTGGAGGGCCGCACTGGCTGTAGGTTTTCATTCTAAACCCTTTTCCTAATCAGTGATCTGTTTTTGTTGCTAATTAACTTCTTTTGAATTAATTTTAATTGACTTGGTTTTTAAGAAATGTTTCCCTGAATTTGTTCATCGTTCCTCTGAATTGCTTCTGTCCTTAAATGGCACCCAAACAGAAGTGAAATGTGAAGTGAGTGAGCCAACAGAAGACCAGCTAAGTCAGGGACTCAAATTCCAACCAATTTCACTCCAGCTAGTTGTTTAATTATGCGCCGATTCTTGTCGTTAATTAAACTCGTTCTTTAATTCCGTGGCTTGTTGCTGCTCTCATTGTGCAATAGCAGACATTTCCAAAATTGTGGATTTTCTCTTTTCGAAGAGCAGATCAGCATTCTTGAGACCTTCACTTTTCTTTATTTTCAGATATTGTATGGTGGTCACAGTTTGCTGGTCCTGTTTTGGCTCATTTTGTATCTCATTATTGTTTGGCAGCTAACTAAGGAAAAAGAAACAATTAAGGGGTCTGAGTCTTCAAGAGCAAGTCAATTAAAATGAATTCAAAGTAAGTTAATTAGCAGCAAAAACAGGTCACTAATTAAGAAAAGGGTTAGAATGAAAACCTACAGCCCTCCAGGCCTGGAGTTGGGCACCCCTGCTGTTGAGATTCTTACTTGTATGATTCCCATAGACTAGTGACAGTACAGTAGTACTCTAAACAATTGACAGTCTTGAGCATCATCCCGTGTTAAACATGACCACACACATCAGGTGCACGTCTTTAGGTAAAAACTGTACCTGAATTTAGCGGTGCCAGTGCTCATGGTCTTGTACTGATAATAAGTGGTCTACTCCATCTGGTAAATGGTTTATCAGTGGCTTGCAGAGGTTTGGCCTCGCATCCCAAAGGTATGTTAGATGCAACAAGCCGATGACAGCAACTGATTGTTTCTAATTGTGGAAGTGATACCTCTGGGCAGTGTGCCCCTCTTCACCTGCATTGATGCCTTTGTCTCTGACTCTCTGAACTAGTCTCCTCCAGTGTTAGTATTGGGGTACACACTAAGTGATACTGTTGTAAGTCACTCCCGTGGTCTAGTACCGCCCAAGTCAGTGTTTTCACTCTTGAAGTGCTCTCAGGTATAGTCTCCTTGGACAGTCTTTTCCAGGAATCAAAATATCCAATGTGGACAACAGGGAGCGTACGTTCCCCAAACCTGGACACAACAGACACGTAGCCCAGTCTTGCCACACAGCACCTGTTTATTTTAAGTGGAGAAGTGCTTTTCCTTTGATCCCCGCTACACAGCACAGCACCGTACAAAGCACCAATGCACTGTCCCTTTCTTTTTTCTTTTCCCTTCCTTTTCTTTCTCTCACCTCCACTCCTGCTCCAGCAAGCTTTGCCCACCTCCCGCCGACTCTGGCTGCTCGAGTTGTGGCCGCTGGCTGAGCACCAGTGCTCCAGGTGTCCCATGATCTCCTTCTGGTTAAACTTCCGGGTGTGGCGGCAGCCCTGCAGAGGAAGACTCAGCCATTCTCCATGCGGTGGCCACAGGGTTGAGCTTCAATGCTCCAAACCTGTGGCACTGTGGCACACCAGGGGGCTGTCCTCTGTTGTCCCGGGTGAGGTATTTCCTTGTGCAAGCTTCTTCCCCTGGTCCTTCCGTTATGGAGGCATCCCTGCTGGCTGTCCGTTACACCACCAATTCTGACACTTGCAGAGGCCTTAAGAATCAAGAAATAAAGTAAAAGCAAAATAATTTTGTTTACTGCGAGTCATGAGCAAATAGAGCATATGTGTCTACTGTAAATATAATTACTTTTGGCTTTTCCTTAGCAAGACCAATTCATTTGAGCTCCTAGAGCCAACCCTCCCAAGCACTAAAATCCTACGACCGTTGTATTTGATTGTTTTTACTCACGACTTTAATGTATGTTCCATGCCGGCTTGGACCCATGTCTCTATTTATAGCAGATTACAATATACTGAGGCTGCCTTTCTAGCAAATCTTTCCACATGAACTCTGGCAAGCCTTTAGATCACCAGTCAGCCTTGTCCTGCGCTTAAAACTTTGACCTTTAAACATAATCAAACACACTTTTTTTTTTTTTTTGCATTTTTTTGATTTTATTAAAATCAAATAACATTCCATACAAGCAAGTCAAGTTTAACAAAACTGGGTTCGAAACAAATCAACCCCCCCACCTATGAGAAAGAGAGCTATGCCAGCAGAGTAAAACTTTAATAATAGTAAAAATATGTAAAGTATGGTCCGATGACCAGGGAGGACTGAAAAAAACAAATAAAACTCCAGACAACTGAAAAAACAAAAAACAAAATCTTCAGGGGAACCGAGTCCACGAAACCAAACAGCCCCCACTCTCCCTCACATAAATGACCTCAATCAGTCCTCATGGTTTTCAGGCTTCACGAGGAAGAATTAGATGATGATGAGGGTCATGTGGACCTCTGGCCTCCCATTCATCAAGGTAGGCACTGCACGGTGCCCTGATCAGGTGGTGGTGGTGCAGATTGGCACCACAGAAAACTGAAAACGGAACAGCAGCGAAAGTAGGGGTTAGTATGGATTCTGGAGATATGATAAAAAATGATAATTAAATGAATATACAGAATATCAGGGGTATCATATATACTCATATATAAGTCGGGTCTTGAAACCCGAAAAATCAATCATAAAATCAGACCCTGACTTATACACCCGTTCAAAAATGCGACACTAAATTTTTTTTTTTAACATCTTCTTGTCTCCTCCAGTCTCTCATCAGTTTCTGAGGCACATCGAATTTTGTTGCAGCAGCAACGCAGTTACCAATTTCTTTCGCCACTTCAACGACTTTTAATTTAAAACCAGCTTCATATTTCCTTCTGATCGAACACTCCATTGTAGATAAGGGATGCTCTTACGATAAAGGTGTATGAGAGTGTCAGTCAGTCAGTCATTTTCCAACCCGCTATATCCTAACACAGGGTCACGAGGGTCTGCTGGAGCCAATCCCAGCCAACACAGGGCACAAGGCAGGAACAAATCCATGGGCAGGGTGCCAGCCCACCGCAGTGTATGAGAGTGTGAGATACAAAAAACACAAAACAGTGCAAACGTTGTTTCAGAATAGGTCGGGTATTAATCTATCTATCTATCTATCTATCTATCTATCTATCTATCTATCTATCTATCTATCTATCTA
>JANRMT010062797.1:13991148-14016748 GCA_026402145.1 Polypterus bichir lapradei | reverse complement strand
CTATCTATCTATCTATCTATCTATCTATCTATCTATCTATCTATCTACATAGAAAACAAAGGCAGTGTGCGCTGCAGTTACTCTCTCAGGTGGGCGTTAGCATATCATAATCTCTTGGACCAATAGCGTGAGTTTTCTGCAGTCGACTTATATGACGACATTATAAAACACCAGAAATTATACAGTAAAATCAAGCGAGTATATACGGTACACTAAAATGAAGCTATGAGAAAGCCATGTTAAAATAATGGGTTTGCTCCCTGTAATCGGCTGGCATCTCGCCCAGAGTTGGTTCCTGTCTTTTGCTCGGTTCTTTTGTGATAGGCTTCTGATGTCCATGAAGTTGTAATTTAAAAAATGGATGGATGGATGGACATATCAGCTTCATCAGCCTCATCTGTGGTGACCTTCCCCTCCAGCACAGCTGCTGCTGCTTGAAGAACCGCTTGACTTTTAAATATCTATATCCCTATAGAGTGGATTCAGAAAGTACTCAGAGCCCTTGACTTTCTGCTCACTTTACTGTGTTGTAGATTTCATTTTAAATGGATAAATCTGACATTGTTGCCCTTCAATCTACACTCAGTATACCATAATGACAAAGTGAACACGGGTTTTCAAATATATTAAAAATCAAAAACTGAAATCTCTCATTCTAGAAATATTCAGACCCATAATTCAGCACTTTCTTAGAAGCTCCTGTGGCAGCAATCCCAGTTTCAAGTCTTCTTAGGTAAGTCTCTAAAAAGGTTTGCACACCTGGATTTGGGCAGCTGATCCCATGCTTTCTCTGTTCCAAACCCCTTTATTTGGAGGTGACAGACGTAGGGAGGCAAATGTTTCTTTGGATGCTGCACATTGTATGCATTGGTATTTAGATTTCCCATAATTCCTGTGCTCATTGTTAATGGTTTAGTCACGTCCTTCAGACTCCCTGTTTGATCTTTTATTGTGTAGTCCTGCTAGTCTGATTTCTTTCATTCCAGTTGACCTTGGGTATTTCATGGCTCCTTGATGAGCTTCATTCACTCTGCCATCTTCTAGCCTATAAAAAGAATTTCACATGCAAGTACATAATTGACTATTTTTTTCTTTCTTTTATACTTCTGTGCAGATTATCACCGCTGCAATAAAGCAATGAGTGCAAAGGGCCAGGAAGTCACTCCTTGCCAGTGGTATCGTCGGGTCTACAAGAGCCTGTGCCCAGTGTCTTGGGTAAGAGTTTGTGTGCCTTCTGATGCTGCTCTGGAGGCCGTTTTAAGATATGCTCACGAGCCTCGGGGGCTTTTGTTCAGCCGCACTCATTTTCCATCAATTCTGTACTCCATTTAACAAGGAGATGCTCTTAATCTTACATTTCTACAGTAAATAATCTACATCTTACATTTCTGCAGTAATGAACAGTAAGTCAATCAATTTATTTTTTTAGGTGTCAAAGTGGGATGAGCAGGTTGAGAATGGCAGCTTCCCTGGAAAGGTGTGACTGTCTTTCACACCGGATCGTGAACACTGGCCGTCTCCGAGAATAAACTGAAGCCTTTCAGTTTTCATGGCCCAGACACAATCAAGTCTCCCGCTGCGCTGTTCACAGCTAACAGTGCTCGTCTCTTTACGCACTTCAGGTGCCGCACCAAAGGACTCCATTTCTGGTTGGCGAGGTGGAAATCAACACGCCGCTTATTGTGTTTTAGCTGTCCTGCCTTATGATGTTCATCATAAAATGTCTGAATGTGGCTGAAGGTCAGTTTCACTGAACAGAGAATAAATATAAATGTTAGAATTTGGACTTGGCTGCAGTTATTAAATGATGTGATTTAAAACTATTGAACTGGTACACTGAGACTGCAGAAAATGAGCGTGGACAGGGATGGCGGTCGCGAAGGGGGGAGAGTCGCATTTGTGGTCGAGTAGATTGGCACCTCTTGTTTACCATTATACAGGGTGAGTCAAAAAGCAGTAGCACATCTCAAACATTTATTCTACAAAAAGGCTACAAAATAAAATAAATTTCATTACGACGCAAGAAAGGGTATGCAAAATAGATTTTTTTTTCACTGTGTTTTAAAAATGATGTCTTCAAGGTGGTGGCCATCATTACCGATACACGATTTCTGAACGCTCGCATGACTCGTTCAGCCATTTGGTGGCGAATAGCGTCCTTGAGGGCTTCAAGGTTTTGAGATCGGTGTGTGCATCCCTTCAAGTTGAGGAGAAATCACACGGAGCAACATCAGGCGAGCCTGAAGGCCACACAACATCGCCGCACAGGCAGATCATCTTCCACAAAACATCCATGGCTGTCCGTGCCGTATGAGCTGTTGCTCCATCCTGTTGTAAACAGGCATCCACCACATCCATTTCTTCCAGTTGGGGCAGCAAAAAGTTCTTCAGCATTTCAATGTAACGTTCTGAAGTGACTGTGACCGTTGTTTCCCCCTCCTTAAACAAGTAAGGGCCTACAATGCCGAATTCTTCAACGGCTCACTAAACTGTAACACACTCACTGTGCAGGGGTCTCTGATGAAGTTCACGAGGGTTGGTCTCAGCTCATTAGCCAAAGTTTTACTTGTTTATGCAGCCATTCAAATGGAAATGTCTCGTCGCTGCACATGACGATGGCATCTCGATGAACGGTTTGCAGAATGTCGGCACACGACTCTCTACGGCTCTCCCAGTCTTTCTCAGTGAGCTCCCGCACTACCATCGTTTTGTATGGATGGAAATGAAGGTCCTCATGCAAAATCAAAGATGTGTTGGAAATGCCTAAGGCAGAAGCACGCTGAACGTCTAGAAGACTGCAAAATCGGTGTCCTTACAGCTTGGATGTTTTCAGGCGTTCATACAATCTGAGGGCGGCCTGGGGATTTTCTGTTCAATGTTGTACCTGTCTGTCTCAATTTAGCCACCCACTGAAGAATTGTTTTCCGATTTGGGACGTCACCATTAAGAGGAAAGCTGAAGTGTGTTTGGAAGGCACGTTGCATAGTGATGATGATTTGTTGTTTTTGAAGTTTGCTTTGACAGTGAAAGCACAATGTGCACCAGACCAAGGCATGTTAGGGACTGAAAACTACAAGGGATCGCCTATCAAAGCACCCCCCGACCCCAACACTAGGCCAGTGTTTCCCAAACTTGTTTCTGGGGAACCCCCTGTGCCTGCAGGTTTTTGTTCCAACCAGATTCCTAACAAGTGACAACGCCTGATCACACTGAGCTCATATAATTAGCTGGTATTATTTTTCTTTTATTCTACATTAAGAAAGCAGAGCAGCATGATTTTTACATGTATAAGACATTTAGAAATATTTCTCTTTTTCCTACAGATTGAAATGCTTAACTCTCTTTTGTTGATTTCATCTTATTTTACCCTTTCTCTGTGCAGTTTTTCTCCTTCATTTTCCCCTGGTTTAATAATGACAATTAAAAAACAAACAGAGCAGACACCCGGCAAACAACACGGAATAATCAAAGTAGCTGCAACTACTTTAGCATCAGCCCCACTAATTAGAAAATAATGAATTAATTAAACAATTAGAACACCTGGAAAATAGAATGAATATCAACATGAAATTATTAAAAAAGAAAAACACTGTGTATATGTATACACAGTGGGTATAGAAAAGAATCTCCCCTTTGAAATATTCCCATTTTTTTTTGCTTTACAGCCTTAAATGAAAACACACAAACCAATATTTCTTCCCAGCTTTAATTACTCAATGCAACTTGTAACATCCAAGTGAAAGATATCACAGCTACAGTTCAGAAGAATTATAAAAAATCAAAAACAAGACCCACTGAGATTAATAAGGGATCACCCCCCCCCCCATGTTGATGTCATTTTGTTGAACCCCCTTTTGCTTTAATGCCAGCCTTGAGTCTGTTGATTCTTCTCTATCAGCTTTGCACATCTAGATTGAGCCCACTCAATATTTGCCCCCCGCTCGTCTTTACATTTTAACAGTTCAAGTTCGCTCACATTGGATGGTGGGTGTTGGTGGTCTGCTATCTTCAGATCTTTCCTCAGATTTTCACTGTGATTTAGGTCTGGGCTTTGATTGGCCACACCAGGACATTCACTTTTTTCTCCTTCAGCCACTCAGTTTTGCTGTGTGCTTCGGGTCGTTGTCGTGTTGAAAGGTGAACATTCTGCCCATCTTCAACTTTCTGGCAGAGGGTGACAGGTTTTCCTCAAGAATTTGACGGGATTTTGCCCCATCCATTTTTCCTTCTACCAGGCCCTGAGGCAGAGAACCCAAAATAACAGGATGCTGCCACCTTCATGCTTTACTGTAGGTATGGTATGGATCAAACAATTAGAACACCTGGAACAATAGAATGGAAATCCAAATGAAAATACTGTTAAAGAGAAAAAAAAAAAAAATCCCATATACCTGCTTAGTACATTTTAATAATTTTTTTTAACCAAACTTAGTTTTCTAATTTCTATATTGTTCCCAAAACACAGAATCTGGGAAGTAACACATCACTTAATTATCCCAGGAGTCCAATTGAAAACAGAAACTGATTGGAACAAAAACCTGCAGCCACAGGGGGTCCCCACTACCGAGTTTGGGAAGCCCTCCACTCGGCTGCTTCTACCTCACGCAATGACCTTGAGAAATGTGGGACTGTATATGAATGCATTTGTGTGTCCGCCACCTCCCCTTTGAGTGAGATGGTGCCCCGTGCAGGACTCTTTGTTCCCTGCATAGCCACCCACTTGTCTCTAACCGTTGTGAACAGACTGAGGAAACCAGAAAAAGACTGGGGTGCCAACAGGACAACCCTGTTTAATGACAGTTGAAGATATTAAATGAGGTGAGTGTCCTCGGCACTTGACTATAATGTGCCACTTCAGCAGGAGCTCTGGTCCTGGTCCAGAATGACCACCTTCTTCTAGGGGCTTGCCTGTTTTTTATGGCATCAAGGGTGAAAGGGGCAGGGCCTTCTCGGGGCATTGTGGGTGGAGCGAGGTGCCCTATCCGGGGTGTCATCCCTGAACTGAGCCTGGAAGGCGGTAACCAGATGCGCACGTGTGACACCATGAATTGCGTAAGTGATGTAGAAAATGAATGTGCGTAGATGTAAAAGAACATCCAGATTCACAGCGCACTGCAGCACTTCATCGTGTGCTTCTCACTTCGGTCTGGTGAACCTTTAAACTGGTGGTACAAACGCAGTCCAGGTATGTCACAGCATTCAGCTGTTTGTCCAGTTTTCACAGCATGGTGGATTTCAGTTTATTCCATATTGTGCTTTGTGACGAGTGCCGTGTCATTAAAGTGACACTTTCAGTTCCCCAATCAGAATGTATTTTTATTTTTTATGTGTAACAGTTTGATCTGCGTCTGAGTCCTACCAGAACGTACAAATGTCTATTTTCTGAAGTTCCTTACTGGAGTCGTGCAGCTAAAGGGCCTGAATGAGAGTAATTCCACAACAGACCAGGAGGTGACAGAGCACATCCTCTCACTTCTCTGCAGACTGGTTATGGGACATTCCCCCTGGCCCTGATGACATCACTTCCGGTTCCGGCCCCAATGATGAGGTCACTTCCTCTGCTTGCCTTTAATATGCCATCTTGACCATAGACATATATAGATAGATGCAGCATTCACTGTGTTGCCCAAACGACACGATACGTCAGCGCATCTGCCATATTGCGAGAGGCAAAAGTGCTATTTAAACTAATACAGGTAGATGTGAAAACCGGGTTTTCTGATGAAAAAACAATAATGTTTAAAACAATTATCGTTTACATACAACATATTTTGGCGAATCGTTTAAATGCAATTATTTATATCCATTTATACACCATCCATCCATCCTCTTCCGCTTATCCGAGGTCGGGTCGCGGGGGCAGCAGCTTGAGCAGAGATGCCCAGACTTCCCTCTCCCCGGCCACTTCTTCTAGCTCTTCTGGGGGAATCCCGAGGTGTTCCCCAGCCAGCCGGGAGACATAGTCCCTCTAGCATGTCCTGGGTCTTCCCCGGGGCCTCCTCCCAGTTAGACGTGCTCATAATGGCAATTATTAAATAATAATATTATTATTATTAAATAATTCGTCCCATATAAGTAACATTTCTCAGATTGCAATCTTCCATCTCCGAAACATTTCTAGACTTCATCCTGTTCTTACGCAACACAGTACTGAAGTATTGGTTAATGCCCGAGTCACCTCACGTATAGATTACTGTAATGCTATTCTATCTGGCATCCCACAAAAACGTATCCATCGCTTACAACTTCTTCAAAATTCTGCTGCCAGGATAATAATCTGCTGTTCACTGAACATATCACACCAATTCTCTCTCAACGTCACTGGCTCCCTGTTCACTACAGAATACAATACTAAACACCGCTCTGAACATTTAAAGCTCCCCGCAACCTCATTGGGGGTTTTGGGGGTCGTCTCATCGTTGCCCCTCTAGTGTACCAAAAGCAGCTGAAACTGATTGCAGTTTTTCTCAGTTGCTTTGGTGCATTTCTCACAACAGAACTGCAGTTCTCAAAACTGCTTGTTCAATTTCCACAACCTTTAGTCAGTTGTGCACATCATAACAGCAATTTCTGGGTGTTTTCGTCATTTTGCAATTGCTTTAGTTCACTCAGGCAGATGCTTATGTGCAATTCTCAGCTATATCATACATCAGCGGTTGCTTATGTCATGAAGATCAAAATGCATTGTGTAGCCCTCTTTTGCATATCCTTACACTTTTTTTGGTTTGTAT
Organism: Polypterus bichir lapradei; assembly: GCA_026402145.1. Classification (NCBI taxonomy): domain Eukaryota; kingdom Metazoa; phylum Chordata; class Cladistia; order Polypteriformes; family Polypteridae; genus Polypterus; species Polypterus bichir. The sequence goes on along the minus strand of JANRMT010062797.1, from coordinate 14,010,017 downwards.
TCACAATAGTAATGATTCCTGCACCACCTTAAATTGCTCTCACGTGACACATTATTCGGGGCAGGTGTGAGATCTTAGATCAATCAAGTAACTAATCACTGAGCAGTCCTCTAAAATTGCTCCTGAACCTGCAGCTGGCAAGCATATAAAGACAAGGCACAATGCAGTGTGGAAGCCCATCAAGAAAGGACAACCTGAAAATGGAAGAACAGCAAGAAAATGAACAGGGCCAACAGCCCAGACCAATAAGAGTAGGGGTGTGTGGTGTAAGGAGACAAAACAGAAGAGGTTCAACACATAGGTCAGTTTCTGATGAAATAAGGGCCACAATTGTGGACCATGTTATAAATCATGGCCTTTCAATGGCTGAAGCAGGTCAAAGGGTGCAGCCAAATTTGGGGAGAACAACCGTATCCTCGATTGTTCAGACATTTCGTAGAGAGAACAGGTGTGTAAATCAACGATTTGACTCTATTTGTGTGTATTACTTTATAATGCTCCAGTATGTCATATATTTACAATAGTCCACACTAGACGATATGCATGTTACTGTTGTCCATTCAGTGTTGTATTTTTACTGTGACACATAGGACTTCGAGACTTCCTGGAAGAGGTGGCAGGGGGCCTATTTGCACTCCTTGACAGGAAGAGGCTATTTGTGCTATGGTCATAGCAAATAATGCCATAAGACTCAAGGAAATACAAACTGCCATTATTGCTGACAACGATGTGTTTTGAGAATGTCCAGTCTGTCAGCATCTCAACTATTGACGGAGTCCCGAGGAGAAACCAAATGAGTATGAAGCACTTATACTATGTACCATTTGAAAGGAATATAGTGAAGGAACGTCAGTACCAGTATGTGCAGGTAAAACTGAACATGTGCAGTAATACTGTAACTGTAATCTACTGTACAGCAAATAGTCCAACATTGTGTATCGACATGCAGTACAGTTGATTTCACCTTGACACATTTGCTACCGCTGTGAAAGCAACATGAATATGTTAGGTTTGACTCTATTGTCTCCAAAATGAAAATGCATTTTACATCACACTTATTGTAGTATCTTGTTTGTTACAGCATATAATGGACCTGGAATCAAGTGAACCACCACATATTTTCATATACATTGATGAGGCTGGCTTCAGCTTGGCCAAAAGAAGATGTGGGTGTAATCTGATTGGACAGAGAGCTACTGTTGACGTGCCAGGCCAGCAGGGTGGGTGTGTGTGTGCGGCTATTTCGGACAATGGGGTCCACACTCCTATTCCTCTTGTGGGGCCATACAACACCCAACATCTGCTGACCTTCTTGAACACCCTCTACCGGGATCTCATTCCTGGAGAGGAGATTGGTCAAGAAAATGTACCACAGTATGTGATCATTTGTGATTAATGTGAGTTTCCATCACTCCAACCTAATGAGACAATGGTTTGCCAACCACCCCAGGATGCTGATGGAATTCCTACCTCCATATTCCCCATTCCTCACCCCAATTGAGGAGTTCTTCTCAGCTTGGAGGTGGAAGGTATATGAGCGTAACCCACATACACAAATGACACTGCTTCTGCCATGGAAGCTGCGTGTGGGGATATAACGGCAGACGCCTGCAGAGGCTGGATAAGACATTCTAGGAGGTTCTTTCCAGGCTGCATTGCAAAGGAAGATATCTGTTGTGATGTGGATGAGAACATGCTGCTGATCCTGTATATTGGGCCACAATTGTAGAGAGCATTTAGAGTTTCAGTATATTTATTTTCGATGTAATTTTTTTTTCCTTCATTTCATATGTTATATGCATAAAGTATTGAAATGCATTTTTTTTGCTAGACTCCAAGTGCAGTGTGTGGTATGTCACCATATACCTGTGCAATCAATAAAATATTCTTCTTGAATCAATCTCCCGCAATCGGTGTTTTTATTTTTCCTGCCCTTGTCATTCAGATGTTTTGTGCATCAGAAAATGTTTAGATTGTGCCAATTTTATATTGATAACATGACTTTACATTTTGGCTGTCATGTCCGTGGACGATGATTCATGGACTTGGCATTTTGATGGCACTGACATATTCAGTGATGTAAATACTTGCTTTTGAGGCATGGATTAAGGATTTTGAAGAGGTTACCTGCTTTTTCTGGTCATCCATGATGTTTTGCCATTTGCACAAAGTGTTTTGAGAAATGCACTCGCTGTTGTGCAAATGTTAAGTCTGTTGTGAGAAATGCACCAAAGCAACTGAGGAAAAACTGTAACAAGCCCCTCTGCTACTTAAGTGACCAGATCAATAGCCCAGGAGGTTCATTGACTTGATGCTATACTCGGATTAAAAAGTGTGCCTTTCATTCTTTGAGCAGTATGTATATAAATACATACACACACATCTCACCACACCCATCAAAAAAGGAATATATGGAAACCTGCAAACACACCTATGACGCACACAAAGCACCAATATGTGCCTGCAGTGACGTGACCCACTGCTGTGTCCTGCCACTGCTTCTGTGGAGGAGCTTCCCCCTTCAATGCCCTCAGAAACGGGGCGCCGGGCATTTTGCTGAAGTGCCAGCTTTTCATCAGGGGGTGAGGTCTGGTCCACCACCAGTTTTATTTTTTTAGTGCTAACGACCAACAACAGAGATGCAGTCTGTACAGTTAATCAGCAGCTCTAGTCAGGGTGTGCTAAACTGAGGTAGTGAGTCTTCAGCCGGGATTTAAAAGCTGAGACCGAAGGGGCTTCTCTTATAGTAGCAGGCAGACCACTCCACAGTTTAGGGGGTGTTGTGATGTGAGATTTTGCATATAACTTGATGTCTTTATTTGTAATCTGGGCAAAGCAATGTAATTTAGTGTTACTTTGGTGAGAGGTAGTCGTGTTTGCCACACCCCCAGTTTACGACTATTTTTACGACAGGATTTGGGGGGATGTGTCTTAAACCAGTTTGATGAGTATTCCTCTGCTAAAGTCTTTCAACCCCCCCTGCAAGGAAGCCAGGATGTTTAACATATGGTCTTGGGGGTGTGGACTTGACCCGGACACAGACTGGCGGACATGTTGTTCATCAAACCACCACACGTTTATTTACAACTATTTACAATAATATTAAATGGTCACTCAGATCCAGTTCGTGCACAATACCTCAAACACACAGTCCTGGCCACAAATGCCTCTTCTTTGGGCCGCCTCCACACCTCTCTCATGCCTCGTCCTCTTCCACCCGACTCTAGCCCTGAATGACGGGAGACGGCCCCTTTTAAACATGTCCCGGATGAGTTCCAGGTGTTTCCGACACTCCCCCGCTGGCCACGACCCAGCGTGGCGGAAGTGCCGGCTGTTCTCCTGGCAGCTCACCCGGTGTCCTCCTCAATCTTCCCCCCAGCACTTCCGGGTGTGGCGGAAATGCTGAGGTAACAGGTCCCCAAGGCATTGGGGCGCCTCCTGGCGGTGACCACGGGCTCCTGCAGGGTGGGGCTTCCATGCCCTCAACCTGTGGCCCCCAAAGCAACCAGGAAGGCGGCCCCCACGTGATCCAGGGTGGGCGCAGACCCACATCCGGTCCCTCATGGCGTCCCGGCCGGGTCGTTGACCCTGGCATTCCTGACAGGGGGTTGCAGGTGTTAAGATGTACTATTTCCCCCCATTGGTCTGAGATATGGCTGTCTGGATTGGCTGTAGGGGTTGAACAGAAAACCTATAAATTTGCTTGCTCAACTAAATTCTCTCTCTCTTACTAACATCTGAAAAGAAGCATCTCTCTTGCTAACCTGTGATGATGCAGAAGTATCTTTCTCTTGTTAACAACTGATGAAGACCATCACACCATGAACTGAAGACAACACAATGAAGAGCACAGCTTCAGCCATTTTGAACAGACATGTGGCTGAAAGCTGAGCACCAATGATGCCTTAACTAGAGACATTTTAAGTAACTACAAGTCTGTGTGCCACCTGAATTACACATCACCATTTTATCAGGTTGTATGGTTGCCAATATTCAAATGTACTTTGCATTTTGCTATTATTTATGAATATTATCAGTAATACATTATTTTATGTGTAACTTAACTCCTGCTTGTCTTTTTACTACATCTAATTACCTGAGGTTATAGATATAGAAGGGAAGTTGGGGATAAGTTATATACAATAATACCTTATAAACAGTGATAAGTCTGTGAGATTAGGCATTCTAAGGCTACATATTAATAATACAATAGGGGAAAGTAAAGCAATATATATATTACTCTACCAAGATAAAACAGGGGGGTCCTGTAACTAAAAGCTCGACCTCCCGCTGTTATTTTATTAATCCTTGAAATCATAAGCAGATCGGCATCTTGAGATCTTAATGTGCGCTCAGGTTTGTAAGTCATGATAAGTTCAGATGAGTAAGCTGGACCTTGGCCATTTAAAGCTTTATATGTTAAAAGGAGGATTTTGAAATTTGCCCTAAACTTAACCTGGAGGATTTAAGAACTGGAGTTATGTGTTTGTATTTTCTTGTTCTTGTAATAATTCTTGCAGCCGCATTTTGTATTAACTGCAGGCTGTATAAAGAACAGTTTGAACATCCAGTGAACACCGCATTGCAGTAGTCAATCCTACTAGAAATAAATGCATGAATTTCTCAAAATCCCATTTATTTAGAAAACACCTTAATTTCCCAATATTTTTAAGATGGAAGAAACATGATTTGGACAACTCTGTAATGTGTATTTTAAATGACATGCTGTAGTCAAAGAGAACTCCTAGATTGTGGGCTGATGCAGTACATTTAATGTTGATTCCAACTGAGTTAAATGAGGACAAAATATTATTGTGATCAGCGTCATTCCCTCCAATAATTAACATCTCTGTTTTATTGGTGTTTAAAGACAAGTAGTTCTCATCCATCCACTCCTTTAATTACCCCACCAGTAAAACTTCTTGCTCAGCCTGGGAAAAACATTTGCGCTCTTTCTTTTGCCGTCTCTGTCCACCAAGAAGCAACTTGCCCGTCATGTTTCCTAGTCTCGATATTTACGGGCTTTTCAAGCAGCACAGGAGCGCGCAGTCATCTTAGATGCCTGAATCCAAGCTACACTAATCTAATCCCCAGGTGTGTTTGGAGAACCAGCATAACCGGATGAGTTTAACCCCCATTAGCCGATCCAGGATGAGGCTTCTGATCTTGGATGATTTAAGCAACGTACGGAGAATAAAGAAGATGGCAATTTACAGACATTTCCCATCCAATCTAACAGAGCTGGGGCCTCATGTTTAAACGGTGTGCACACACAAAAATGTTGCGTACTCCCATTTCCACGTTCAAATTGCGATATATAAAACCTAAACTTGGCGTAAAGCCACACACATTTCCACGGTAGCTCATACCCTGTTGTACGCAAGTTCTGCACTCGGTTTTGCAGACTGGCGGCACCCAGCGTCAAAGCAATGCTACTGTTCCTGTGTGGTTTCCCTTTCTTTTTTAGATCCACATTCCTGACGAGGCTTTATAAATACACCGGAATTAACCGCATATTGTTTATTAGTTTAATGCATGTGATTGTAATTAACTTGTAACAATATAATGGTCCACAGAATGGTCAAACTATTCCAAATACCATAACTGCTTTAGCGTTGTTACTCTCACTGCACCTTCTTCTTCTTTTTTCAGCTGCTCCCGTTAGGGGTTGCCACATCAGATCATCTTTTTCCATATTACTCTCACTGCACCACTCGGAGTATTTATATCACTGTATCTGAGTGTGAATCACAGCTGTATAGCAGCTGATCAGAAAGAGAATTATCGGTATGCAGCATCAAGCACACGCTGCCTCAGCCATGCTGTCTATTGAACTGCTTTCACACGGGAAACGCTTCAGAGCCTTTCCTGTACGGACCTCACGGTTCATCCCAAGAACTCCAAACGCACTCAATCAGTTCATCAAGTGCTCCTTGTAGAACTGTCTGTCTTATAAGTACAATCACCCCACTGTAAACTTGCACTATAGTTATAATATTGCACAACCTGAGCCACTTTATAAAGCGCGTATTTACATATGATGATGATATCATTTTTAAGATGAAATGCAGCAAAATATGTTTATTATATTATACAGATAAAACTTTAACTTCATTTAAATAATCTGTATGGTTAATAATTAAACATGTGAGGACACGGTGCCGCAGTGCTAGCGAGCCGCTGGCGCTCCATTCACAGATTGTTCCTGCCTCGCGCTGTATTCTTGCTGGTGCTGGCGCGACACTGGAAGGATAGATAGATAGAATAATTAAACATGTACTACGAAGATATTTCAATGTTCCTTAAAAGTTTTGAAGAATCTGCATTCTAAGTTACAGATGGCTTAACGTCTATTACAGAGCTGATTGTGTGGCGATTGGGTATTTGGAGAAATAAAAGTAAGGACAGGAACTGGAGGTTAGTATGTTTGAAAGAGACAGTACTGCTGCAATAAAGTATTTCATCGAAGGTCACAGCAAGCATCTTGCGTGAGGCATGAACAATCACTGTGCTCCCATATTTAATAACATGCTTTAATTCCTATCATCATAAAAATGATATCACGTATACATCTCAGTATTTTAATTATTCAGTGACCTGTAATATCACAAATGTAATGGATTCTGTGTCCTGTCGGAGGAAGAGAAAGCCCGGAAGCACGCAGTGATTCACACACATAGAGCACATAGAAGATCAAATACAAAACAAAGCATTTAACATGCTACTTTAGTTACAATGGGATTTGAGAAACTAGTAAATTAAACGATTTTAAGATGAAGTTTATGATGCTCTACTTTAATGACAAAATAAACTATGTGATTAAAGTGGAAATTTCAAGATTAAAGTTGACATTTCATGCTTTTTCCCACCGTGTGCCTTTTTTTTTTTTCTCTGTACCCTAATAAGCTTTCATATGACTCTCGACGATGGGCTACGACTTGCCTTTTCACGGCGACTTTGATATCTGACAACTTCTTTTATATTTTCGAGTTTCTCCGATACGCCATGTCACTCGATCAACTTCCTTTTGTTGTTTATACCCCTGTTTAAACCAACAAATAGTATGTTTTTCTTTGCCTCCACTTGGTATTCGCTGAAATTCTATTTCCCTCGTGCTTTTGCCATTGCCTTTTCACAGAACACTGAGCTTAAGGGCTATTTATATTGATTTGCATATTCAAAGAGGCGTAATTCTGGGAGGAGTTGGGGTGGGGCAGCAGGCACATGCACATGCGTTAATTTTCACGCTGACCGGGATTTATGGAGCGGAAGAACGTGGAAGCTGGCGTTCGCACAGATTTATGCATCTGGATTTTTTTGTGCGTAAGCACATTTCTGCTTTTGTGCTTACGTCATGTTATAGTGTGAATTCTACACATGGCGTTATGCATGAGGCCCCTGGAGAGGATTTGCTGGCCGAAAGAACGGAGAAATGAAAACGGCCTAAATCCTGGTGTGTAAAGTTTGTAGAAACTTCAGAAGAAGTCTTGGAAGGTGGAATTACGGCCAGAAGGGCTTCTCCAAAGTACTGAATTAAGAGTCTGAAAACTTTGAAGAATGAGAAATTTCCGTTTTTTGATTGTTAATACATTTGCAAAAGTTTCTGAAAAAGTTTTCACTTTGTCATTATGGGTTATTGAGTGTAGATTGATGGAAAAATTTATCTATTTAAAATGAAATGTACCACACAATAAATTGTACAAAAAGTGAAAGGGTTTGAAATCCTCCTGACTCCGCTATGGTGCTCAAAGCTATTTAATTAAACTCAGGGTCATGAGGTGCTAGAATACCTCAGCAGGACTAAAGTGCCTGTACATCACAAAACCCCACACATTGATAAGAGGTGGGCTATCTTGGCAATATTAACTGCCAGTGCACCCTGGACCCATTCACATATACGCACAGACACAAATTTTAGAACCGCTAATTAGCCTGACACACAGTTAACGGCAGCCTTTGAGGAGACAGAAGTAGACATGGGGAGAATATGAGGCCTCCACCTGGGCAATCGCCAGATTGGATTCAAACCAGAACGCTTAATCCAGGAAGGGACAGAACAAAGTACGGTACCTACCTTCTGTGCGAACGACACCTTGGAAATATCATTATAAACGTACTGTTACTTTTCATCACAACATAAGTAACAAATGATAGGCGAAGAAATGCATAATGGGCGATGTGAAATGACAATAAGGTCAACTGAAGCTTAAATAAAACATTACTGTACTTTATGCCGTTCGTAATTATTAGGATGTAGCTCAAAGAACGTAATGTTGCCCCATTGCGTGTTTAACGTTGAACATCTATATTTCATGCAAACGCTTTTAATTATTAGAGGTACAGAACACTGATAGAATCACAAATAAATTCATCCTAACCCCGTAAATTGCGACTGAACTCCCTCTACGTCAGTATGTGATGGGAAGAGGCAGGGCTATACCTAAGAGGAGAGGAGGGGCGTGGATTATTATTTAAACGAACCAATCAAAAGCAAGTTGAAGCTGAGCTCTTATCGTACATTGGTCTATTTGGTTGCCAGGTAGAGTTACGTATAGAAGCCCGTCATCGCTGAGTGGTGGAGCCTTTTTGAAAGCTCGGTGACGTCAATTACTATTTCAATTTTCATTGGCGATTTTTTAAAAATGTAACTTTTTTTTTTTTTTTTTTACTTTTGGACGGGCTGTCGGTCGTTGGTGACGAGCTTCGGGCCGTAGTAAAGAAAAGAATTAAGCATACATCCCTGAATTTAGTTCGTCATTTGTTATAAATTAATATAGCAGAGTACCCAGTAAAATTGTAATCTAAAATAGGAAGGCGTTTTATGGTGAAATTGTAAATATCTGCACCGAAGAGGAGAGAGAGAGAGAGAGTCGCCGCTGCTGCTGGTCTCGAGCTGCCCCTGCTGTCGTCATATCGGCCATGGTGAGTGAGGGCAGGTGTTCCCTAACACCGTTCGTAAAATCGACTCTTCTTTTGTTTACTTTCCGCTTTACCGCTGCCGGTGCAACATTTACGGCCTCAAGGGTGCTGTTTTGCTCGGTCCGGTGGGGACGAGACGCCGACAGAACGATGTTGTGTCGCGGAACTGCTCACTTTGCATCCACGCAGGTGTTAAAAGGCTTCTCGCGGGAGCCTCTAAGCGGACTTGATCACGGAAACGCTAGTGAGCGGTTCAGATGACCACATCAAGCAAGTTCGTCTTGCTGGTACTGCTTTCGATGCTTCCGGATGGGTTACCGTGCTTGTCAGTGTTAACTTACTCTCGGGTGACATCAGAATAGTTTTGTACGCGTGTGCGCGGTGAGTGTCACCAAATCCAGGCACACTTTCTGTACTGGCATAGCAAGTGCCCCCCTCCCAACACACTTGGAAACAAATCCGAAATCTGAGCGCCGCATGTGAGCCGTCCTGGGTTTCCTGGCCGTTTCGGGGGACCCAGAGGGTGGCGCCCGGTTGTTGTCGTCCTTGTGGAGTTTGCACGTTCTCCCAGTGGCTGCTTTAGGTCCCCCCCCCCAACGTGACTGTAAATGAGCCCAGTAGGAGTGATTTGGCATGTGGGCCTGTAAATGTACCCTGTGATGGTGTGACAGCGCTGTACCAGGATTAACAGGTGCTACAGTCGAAACCCCTCCATCAGCGATGAAAAAATAAACATTGTTTAGTAATTTACACGCATAGTAAACACTTTCAAAAAAACTGAACAGGGTCCTATTGTAAAGAGAGGTTTTATCACGTTATACAAAGTAAACTATGTGGCCAAAGCCAGTTAGTGGACTAGCTCTGTCTAAAGCAGGAGTAAAATCTTTTAAATTATTCTGATGAAAAATCCCTTCCGATTGTCAATGTGAATTCCGCTACACCAGTTGCAGAAGAAAGCCATGATATTTAACAAATGAGGTGAAGAAGAGAGTCAGGAGTGATTTGTGACAGAAGGGTATCCGCAAGAGTGAAAGGGAAGGTCTACAGGACGGTATTGATACCAGCTATGTTATATGGGCTGGAGACGGTGGCACTGACCAGAAAGTAGGAGGCAGAGCTGGAGGTGGCAGAGTTAAAGATGTTAGGATTTGCATTGGGTGTGACGAGGATGGGCAGACATTAGAGGGTCAGCTCAAGTTGGACAGTTGCTAGATTGTATTGGTTTGGACATGTGCAGAGGATATTAGGAGAAGGATGTTAAGGATAGAGCTGCCAGGCAAGAGGAAGGCCTAAGAGAAGGTTTATGGATGTGGTGAGAGAGGACATGCAGGTGATGGGTGTGACAGAACAAGATGACGAGGACAGGAAGATATGGAAGAGGACGATCCGCTGTGGCAACCCCTAACGGGAGCAGCTGAAAGAAGAAGATGGCCACCTTTTGCTATCCAAAACAGATTAAAATATTTAACTTGATAAATAGGCATGCAAATGAAAGTAGTGAGAAGTCAAGCAAAATGACACCCTTTATTGGCTCACTACATCCATAATGGCTAACACGGTACAACACCCTAGGACTACATGCAATTGAAAAAAACTTGGTAAATGTGTTCTTTAATGATATGGGAAATTTAACAGCCTTCTGTCATGACGTGGGGACACGGTTTTTAGCCTATTGAGGGTAAATTTCGCATGTACGGTAGGAAGTTTTTCTTGAGACAGAGAACCACAGACACATGGAGTGAGTGACAGATAGATAGATACTTTATTAATCCCAAGGGGAAATTCACATATTCCAGCAGCAGCATACTGATGATAACAATATTAATTAAATAAAAATGCAGTGCAAGTTTTAAAAAATGTAAGGTGGAGAGTGCAAAGGCAGGTATAACGGACAATAACTTTGTATAATATTAACGTTTACCAAGGGGTGGAATTGAAGAGTCGCATAGTGTCAGTCCTCAGTCTGTCAGTGGAGCAGGACGGTGACAGCAGTCTGTCGCTGAAGCTGCTCCTCTGTCTGGAGATGATCCTGTTTAGTGGATGCAGTGGATTCTCCATGATTGACAGGAGCCTGCTCAGCACCCGTCACTCTGCCACGGATGTTAAACTGTCCAGCTCCGTGCCTACCATAGAGCCTGCCTTCCTTACCAGTTTGTCCAGGCGTGAGGTGTCCCTCTTCTTTATGCTGCCTCCCCAGCACACCACCACGTAGAAGAGGGCACTCGCCACAACCGTCTGATAGAACATCTGCAGCATCTTATTACAGATGTTGAAGTACGCCAACCTTCTAAGGAAGTATAGTCGGCTCTGTCCTCTCTTACACAGAGCATCAGTATTGGCAGTGCAGTCCAATTTGTCATCCAGCTGCACTCCCAGGTATTTATAGGTCTGTACCCTCTGCACAGTCACCTCTGATGATCACGGGGTCCATGAGGGGCCTGGGCCTCCTAAAATCCACCACCAGTTCCTTGGTCTTGCTGGGGTTCAGTTGTAGGTGGTTTGAGTCGCACCATTTAACAAAGTCCTTGATTAGGTTCCTATACTCCTCCTCCTGCCCACTCCTGATGCAGCCCATGATAGCAGTATCGTCAGTGAATTTTTGCACGGGGCAGGACTCCGAGTTGTATTGGAAGTCTGATGTATGTTGGCTGAACAGGACCGGAGAAAGTACATTCCCTTGCGGCGCTCCTGTGCTGCTGACCACAATGTCAGACCTGCAGTTCCCGAGACGCACGTACTGAGGTCTGTCTGTAAGATAGTCCACGATCCATGGCACCAGGTATGAATCTACTCCCTTCTCTGTCAGCTTGTCCCTAAGGAGCAGAGGTTGGGATGGTGTTGAAGGCACTAGAGAAGTCCAGAAACGTAATTCTTACAGCACCACTGACCAAGCTGTTATTAGTATTAGTCTGTTAATTTAGAGGAATGAAGTGGACAGTCCTGCTGAACTTGGCCGGGCTGCCGGGCCTCTTCTCGTCCAGATTGTGCTACTGACATGTCAAGGCCATGTTTTGTGCTCTAATTCTAAACTGTTTCATTTCAAATTGAACGACTCAAAATAGCACCCATCCTGAAATGTAATGAGTAGCTGCAGTTTCATGTACAAGCCAGAATTGAATCGTTTATATCGGGGTGTCGAGCTGAGGTCCTGGAGGGCCGCAGTGGCTGCAGGTTTTCATTCTAGCCATCTTCTTCATTAGTAACCAGTTTTTTGTTGCTAATTTTGCATTAATTTTAATTATCTTGACTTGGGACCCTTAGTTTCTTTTTCCTTAATTAGCAGCCAAACAATAGACGTGAAACAAGAATCCACATGACCAACTCGCCTGTGCCCATCATGCAATATCTGAAAATAAAGAAAGGTGATGGTCTCAGTAAGGCTGATCTTCCAGGTCACCAAAACATTTTGGCGATGTTCTAAGAACAAAAAAAAAACAAGTTTTATAATGTCTGCTGTGACAAAATCAGAGTGGAATTAAATAACGGGTTTAATTAACAGTAAAAGTCGGCTTCTCATAAAGAAATTGTTTGGAGTTTGAAGCCCCAGTTTAGCTGGGCATCTCTTGGTTCACATCTAATTTCTGTTTGGCTGTCATTTAATGAAAAAATGAATCAAATCGGAGGACCAAATTTTTAAAAACAGGGCTATTAAAATGAAGGGAAAAGAACTGAATTAGCAGTGAAAACTGGGCACTGATTAAGAAAAGCGTTAGAATGAAAACCTGCAGCCACTGCGGCCCACCAGGCCTGGAGTTCAACGTCCGTGATTTAGATTTTCTGGACCCCATTTCCTGCCGGTGGCCTGGTGTGTTGGGTGCCGTCATTACACGTGGAAATCGTGTTACTGAAGTCTGTTCAAAAGATTCAGTTCAGATCTTGTGAAGCTAAGCCATCAGAACCCGTATGTGCAGTTGGACGTGTAGCCTTGAGGTTGCTTCTTCTACAATTTTGGTTCCCTAATCATCAGACAGTTCTTTGGTCTTTTTGCTGTTCTCCATTCTCAGTGTGATACACACAGACGCACAGATGGAGTCCTCTTGTCTAACTTTATGCTGGTTGCAAGTGGGGTCTCTTTACTGTTGGCACCTGTCACTCGCCACAGAAGAGTCTTAATCCAAATCAGAAGAGCAGCACATGACTGAAATCCAAGTATTTCTTACAATTTTGAAATGGTGCTGATAATTTTGTCGAGTCCATTTCTGGAGTTCTGTGTGGAATGAGATGACCTTTGACTTTTCTTTCTGCTTTTTTGAGTTGTTCCAATTCAAACAAAATAAATAAACACTTGAATATGAAGGCACTGTGGAAGACATGGTGCACCTTCTGAAAGAAGTGCAGGGGTGTCAATATTTGTGGCCACGACTTGTTAATAATGTTAGGAAAATTCGCAGGATGGGATGGCACAGGTAATCCCAGACCACCACTCTGACCCCCTAACCAATTGTACTTGAGCTTTGAGGTGAATGGCAGATTAAGGACAGGTGGCTGTTCAGTATTTTGGTTATTGCTACATGATAGTTTCACCGAGCATTGTGGGTAGAGACAATCTGTTTCAATAGAAGAGCAATTCACTTAAAAATATAAATAAAGAAAGGAAGAAACTCTTCCTCCAATTTTAAGCCCATTGCCCTGATTTCCCCTTAAAAATGTGGGGATTCCCCTTGGCCTGGCTGGCGTGCCCTATATAGGGTTGGTCTGTGCCTTGCCCAGTGGTGTCAGGCCCCCCAAGCATGGTCCTCAGTGGGATTAATGGGTGTGTAAAATGAATGATTTAAATGACTGGCTTAATTCATGCCACAGTGGGTTTTCGTTAAGATCTCTATATATAATCTTCATTTGGATCTTGATCTTTGTTTGTCTGCGAATGAATTAGAAGAAGAAGCACTAGATGGCAGTAGAGAGACAGCTAAAACATAGGCATTGCATTAAGAATCTCCTCCAGGCTTATACTACTGAAGACTGTAGTACGCCAGTCACACCTCAAAACACAGACATTCAAACTATACAAATTGTTGTGTTTAAATTAACTAAAGAGATCTTCATTTAGATCTTGATCTTTGTTTGTCCGCGAATTCCACGCATGCGTAGACCGCCTTCCAGTTTAGTACGTTGTTGTTACTCACTAATGTCAACAATGTGCCGGAATAATGAAAGGGGTGGTGGACAGTGTTATGCTGGTGGACAGTGTTACGCTGGTTAGCTCCTGAGGCCTGGTTAGAGAATGAGATTGCCGAAGATAAAAGGTACGTGCCTACGTAACATATGAATGATAGAAAGACAGTGGGTAAAATGAATGACAACGTAACAGCATGTTCCGGAAATTATTATTGTTACGTTGTAGCTGGCGAGTGCTGCGTGTCTCACAGTTGTACCGTGGCTTGCTCACATGTCAGTGAAGTGATCCCTATTTATGCTTTAAAGAGCCTGGATACCTATGTGTCCCCCTTTTATAACCATTGCTCCGTGTATATTGCCTTACTCTTTGGATTGCCACAAAGCAACCTGCGAGATTGGAGAAAGGTTGAGAAGACATCATGAGAGGAAACGATAGCGTCGTGAAAACGAGACGGACTGTGAACGGACAGAAGCAGAAATGCTCCTACACCACCACATAATTACGATTCAGGCAGTGATTCTGAGTAGGCCGTTCCTATCGAATCAATGTCCAAGGGTTTTCTTTTGTAATTTTGTTTCCCTTATAAAAAATCATAATGCTGTGCGATGAAGGGCCCAGTTCACGACTGGCAGCCGCGTTTAAACAGGGAGCCCTTCACAGACAACTTTAACACGCGCAACGTAGTTGGGCGCACATGGCTAGTATATAATAATTATATATATATATATAATATACACACACACACACACATACGTATACAAACATACATTCAGGGATAAGCAAAAGTAGGTTTTCACTTGTTCATTTGGAAAAAACATCCAATCTATGATTATTACAATAGCTTAATTAATGTCATTAACTCAAAAGAGTGGCACAGCGCACTCAGGTCCAATCTCGTAAGTACTCAAATTGCCGGCCTTCATTATGTAGACATTCTTGTAGTCTACTTGCTATACTCAAGTACGCTTTAATAATAATAATAATAATAATAATAATACAGGTCAGCTCAGGTTGGGCAGTATGCACTGGTACAGCGTGTTGCCGCACCCACCACACAATCAAACAGCTTGGAATCCCAGTTGGCAACCCTCTGTCTGCCACAGCCAGGTGTTATGTGAGCATCCCCTTGGCCTGGTCCAGCCACTCATGTCCTCAACAATGAGCTGAATCACCCTCGGGTAATCGTGCCACATGGCCATAGTACTGTAACTGACGCTCCCTCACAATACAGGTAATGGGCTTCATTCGGGACTCTGTGAGCAACACAAAGTCAAACCAGCTGTGCCCAAGGATTCTCTGAAGAGACACAAGTTAATAATATACACATATATAAGTGGTAGGTGCCGGCGTGAGTGGCAGCCTTTCCAGCAGCTCCGTGTACGACTTTATCTTCTTTATCTTTCTACCTTTTTCTGTGAATTTCCACTTATAGGATTAATTGTCTGTCTGATCTATCTATCTATCTATCTATCTATCTATCTATCTATCTATCTATGTCTCACAAACAGGGAGCACCAGGACTCTAAAGACTTGAACCTTCGTCCTTTTGCAGAGATTTCAGGAGCACCACACACCTCTTTCCAGCGACCTCATGACCCCAACCATACTCTCCCAATGCGCCTACTGACTTCATAGGAATAGTCACCAGAGACATGAAATATCTAGAACTGCTTCAGAAAGTGGCAAGAACGATGGGATAAGTGTGTTCAAAGTGAGGGGGAGTATTTTGAGGGAGATTAATGGCAATGTGTCTTATACTGTAATAATCTTTTTTTTTTTTTTTTTATTGAAACATTCACCGTATTTTTTGAACGCACCTCGTAAGTATTTATTTATATGTGTGAGTGTCATATTCACACACACACACACACTTGGGGGCTTCACCCCCTGCTCACACTGCTCGCCAACCCCCCAGGCCTGTGCTACGCACCAGCCAATTCACGTCTCTACCGCTCGCGTATTTGGATTTCACTTTCATCAAACGACAAATCTTTTAATTCTCGCGGATATGCCTCTTCATTGGGAAGAAGCACTACTTTTTCCTGATGGCAACATGAATTAGATGATCTACATGTCTCCGACTTAAAGTTTAAAGCCAAACAATATCTACATACTTCTGTCATATCATCCTTCTTTCTTTCAACAGTAATTCGGGCGGTGGAACAGGCACGGTGTTAACAGTTGTAGATATTCTTCAGGATATTGTAAGTTGTTTTCATCTTCCGCACCGTCACCACCAACTGTTTCAGCGTAGTCTATTGTACTAGGGTGTTGTACTGTGTTAGCCATTATGAATGTAGCGAAAGTCAAGCATAAAGACTCCTTTTATAGGCTAACTAAAAAGATTACAATATGCAAACTTTCGAGGCAACTCAAGCCCTTTCTTCAGGCAGATGGAATCATTACATTACAAATATTACATCTGCCTGAAGAAGGGGCCTGAGTTGCCTCGAAAGTTTGCATATTGTAATCTTAGTTAGCCAACAAAACGTGTCATTATGCTTGACTTTTCACAGCAGAGTCTATTGATATGCATTTAAGCAATTTGCCGTTTAACCGATTGACATTTTTCGCATTAATTCTTTTGACTTCGTAGTTTCTCGGTGCTAGGATTGCCCGTGTACTCATTTTTTCTGTTGATAACCCTTTGTGATGAAATTCCTCAATAAGATTTGGACATAAGCCTTCTTTAATTGGGAACTTAAAGTGAGGAAAACTTAAAAATTTATAAGAGCTGAGAGAGCAGAAACTGTGCCTGTCAAAAGCATTCACATGAATGAGAGGTGAGAGGACCGTGGGCGTGGTTGAATATGGTTATGAGGAGTGCGGGACTTGAAAAAATCTCTTGAAAAAAGTCTTCTCATCCCAGGAATATTTTATGTAATAGCGAGACAAACTTTTTTGGACTGAGAAATTTCCTTTGATACGTGTTTGGCTCGTGCTTGATCCTGCCTTACCTACTTAGCAGCTACAATATGGATTAAAAGTTTATATTCTCTAAATGCTTTGTTAATCTACTGGTGCAGTTTTTCCGTGGCAAGTCTGTTTTTCTGGCCAAATATGGGTGGAAATGTCTACATGCAAAATGTATGTAAGGTTAGAAATAGCGAACAGATCAGCTGTTCATTCTTTTTAAAATGATTTCTGCTTCTGCATGCTGTGCCTTTATAAAGCTCTTTGCGAATGCAGTCCACAAGGGGAAAAGTTGCTTATGTTTCTGGCCCCAGTTAGGTGCAATTCTCTACCATGAGGCTTCTTCATTTGTAAGGTTTCTTGAACCAATAAGCCCGTGTCTTTCACTTGTAGATTTGTTATTCCGTTTTTCCGTTGTTGCTTTGCTTGCTGCTGTAGTGATGATCACTGGGGTGTGTTTCCTTATTGCTTTATAATCTGACTAGCTGTGCTACCCCTCTAAAATGGGTTGAAATCTACAGTAAGTAGTCAACGTAGACCTCTGTGTTCATGTTTGCAGTGCCCATGCAATTCCAGTGTCTCTGTTATATGCCATTTGATATGGGATTTTCAAATTATTTGTGATGCACCATCTGTTGGAATGAAGAATCTAATGCATTTCTTTCTATTATAATAAAAAAATCTTGGGAAGAGAGATGAGACGTGACTTTCTCAGAGAGACACTTTGACGTCCCGCAAGACGAGAGTTTGTGCCAAGAGATTTAACCACAGCCGGGGCTAGAAATAAAAGACAAAGAGTAGATGACAAAGTAGAATGTCGTAAAAATTCAAAAACATTGGCGTGATGCACATGAAGAGCAGGTTAGAGAAAATGTAAGTACGAAAATTCAAAAGTGTCAAAAAACTGATAGTTGAGATCGCATTAGCACAAACAAATGGAAATTATTACTCGGTGAAATAATGGAACAGCGAAAAGAGATCGAATACATTGTTCGGATTTTAACTTTATGTCGGAAACTTGTAGATCGTCTAATTCATGTTGCCATTAGGGACAAGTAGTGTTTCTTCCCAATGAAGAGGTGTATCCGTGAGAATTAAAATTATTTGTTGTTTGGTGAAAGTGAAATCCCGCGAGAGAAAATTTCAAGCCCTGTGAAACAAAACTTTATGCAAAGAGATTTGAGAAAAATCCTGCCCACATCTAAAACATTTACAACCACGCACACGTTTTAGTCATTTCTCATTTGTGTGAATGCTATTGTCAGACTCAGTTTGTGTAGAGTGAAAGAAACGATATTCACTCACGGGTAGTTATACGTTGTGTTGTCAGAATACAATTCCAAACATGAAATCAAAATTCAATACGATATTGACGAAAAGGTAAAAGCGAAAAGAGATTGAATATATGGACATAGGTGATATGACAGAAGTACGTAGATGGTGTTTGGCTTCAAACATTACGTTGGAGACTTGTAGATCGTCTAATTCATGTTGCCGTCAGGGAAAAGCGCGTAGCGATGAACAACTGGGTCGGGGAACACTTAACACAAAGTATTTTATGTGCTACATTAACTTATGATGCCGTTTGAGAAAATCTAGTACAATAAACATTGATTTAAGGGTGAAGTTTAGTTTACGACATTCTACTTTAATGAGAAAATAAACTATGAGAATAACGTGGAAATGTCAAGTTTAATCTCGACATATAGTTTTGTTTTTTTTTTTCTTTACTGTGGCCCTAATACGCTTCCGTAGGGCTATACCATGAATAGCATTATAAATGCAAGTTGCAGTTTTTATATATAATAAATATATATATATATACACACAGTACAGGCCAAAAGTTTGGACACACCTCCTCATTCAATGTGTTTTCTTTATTTTCATGACCATTTACAGCACTCCATCACTCTCCTTCTTG
>JANRMT010062797.1:13945765-13981148 GCA_026402145.1 Polypterus bichir lapradei | reverse complement strand
TCACACCCTGACCTCCAAGTTGTACAACCAAAATAACTTGGTCAAGTACTTTTACTGTACTGCAAGAGTAAGTGCAGTGTCTTCACCCACCGCTGGTGTAGCTGCAGCATCAGTTTCACAGATTTCCTGCTTTTTATCTTTGATAATACCGTACTGTCAGCTTGTTAAAGGAGTACTCCAGCCAAAAATGATATTTTTTCAAATGGTACTTCGCCAGTTCAGTTTGTAGTAATGGCCGAGAACAAATATTCAAACTGAGTGGTGCCAGAGGACAACTCATTCTGGACAACAGCAAACAATATGCAAAATATTCATGTGAGAATTTTTAATTTCTCAATAACTGGTGTTGCACAGTCCACATGTCCGATAATCCGTCTGTGTGGTCAGTTACTTCCTGGAATGGCAGTGTTCATAGAGAAGCTCTTCCTCTCCCCCTCATTCATTGGTCGAGAGTCCTGTCTTTACTTCAGATATGCACCATTGTGGGACTGTCATCTGTCCTGTTTACGACTCACAAAACAATTTAGATGTAATAACTTATGATAAACCCGCAAATAGGCAGATCTGCGAAGTGTAAACCTGCTAATCACAAGAGTTGACTGTAGTACAATATTAAAATGAGGGTGAAGTACTTTAAAATGATTTAAAAACAAAAAGTCAATTTTAGTCTTCATATAGATTTATACCACATGGGGTAACATTGTGGCTTATGAAAAGCAGGAGTATTTTTAATATGTGTCCGCTTATTACTCAAGAAACCATTCTGATTAGGTGTTGTCAGTATTTTGTGTCGGTCTTTCTGACCTCTTTAAACAGTAAAATTAAACCAAAACTAAAATGGCTGTGGTTTTATATTAACATAAAGCTTTATATACTACTAGCTGTGTAAGCCCATGCTGTAAAAAGCCCAGGGTCCTCGAAACTATTGAAATTGTCAGAAAAAAAAATGGAATTGTAGAGATGTCAGGTAATTGAAAGGAACAAATCTGGGCATCTGTCTCCTAGGTGGTTTCGTTTTGCTGACGTGTTCACATCGCTTGTGCATTAGCGGCAAGAGAAAAAGTTAAAGGGATACCATTTTGTCGATGTGGTCATCTCGCTTGTGTTATTAGTAGCTAAGCGACTTTGTATTTCTTCAGTGGTTTAGTTTTGCCGACGTGCTGGCCTCGCTTTTGTATTAGTGGTGGGAAGAAAAGTAAAAGGGATATTGTTTTTCCGATGTTAGCGGCTAAGCGACTTTGCCTTTCTTCAGAGGTTTCATTTTGCTGACGTGCGCACCTCGCTTGTGTTGTTAGCAGCTAAGCAAGTTTTCTGTTTCCTCGGAGGTGGAGGCCTTACCCCAACTCCACTGCTCACTTCCGGGCTGGACACACACACCTGCGCATAGATGTTTATACAGGGTGTCCATAAAGTCCGTGTGCAATTTAAAATAGTTGTAACTTTGTAAGTATATGTGATAGAAAGAACCTGTAAAAAGGATTAAATTGAAGAAACACTTACATTTTTTATTGTTGTTGTTAATTTTCATCATGTGCACCATCATTACTAATACAAAGGGTAAGACGATTCTGTAGTTCTTGGGAAAACATTTTCAAGCTGATTTTCAGTAATACCAGCAATCACATCAGTTATCCTAGTTTGCAAGTCTTGTAAAGATCGAGGTTTGGTGGAGTAAACATTAGTTTTTATATGTCCCCAGAAAAAGAAATCCAATGGAGTCAAATCTGGTGAATGCGGAGGCCAAGAAAATGGGCCACCTCTTCCAATCCATCTATTAGGGAATTCCTCATGTAGAAACTGTCTAACATGCAAAGGAAAGTGACAAGGAGCACCATCTTGTTGAAGCACTGTATTCTCTATCAGTCCTAATTGTTCAAGTTGAGGAATAAATAAATTTTGCAGCATTTCTAAATAGCAATCACCATTAACAACACGCCATTCAAAAAAGAATGGCCCTATGACTCGATTTTTACCCCAAAGCACACCAGGCATTAACTTTGGGAGAATCTCTTTCATGTTCAACAGACTCTTGGAGTTTCAGTTCCCCAAATATGGCAAAAATAAAACTTCTAAAGACAAAAAAATACTAGATACATCAAGCTTTCTAATCCTTTTTACGAATTCTTTCTATCACTTATACTTAGAGTTACAACTATTTTAAATTGCACACGGACTTTATGGACACCCTGTATATAAGACTAGATACCTCGGAGCTATAGAAATGGAAGACGTTTATGCTGTATCATCATCTACTAAGACTCCTTCAAAAGGCTGTGACATGAGGGTTGAACATTTAAACCTTTAAACAATGTTCCTATTTTACATGTTTTAGAATTTCTTGCTGAATTTTGATAGTTGCAGTTTATTTGTAGGTCAGTTTAAAAGTTTTACAACTGATGTTGTGCTTTTCTTTTTTCCCTTTAGATCCAGGCCTTTAATGACCTCTTGGGCACAGCTATCAGCCGTGTGTCTGTTAGCGGAGGGAGTGCCATCCTTGTCGAGAGGTTTACTTACCTTGGCAGTGACAGTCGTGTCTCTGGTGACTCTTCCTGTGAAGTCCGTAGACGGAATGGGAGAGCATGAGGGGTCATGAGGTCGCTGAAAAAGGGGTGTGTGGTGCTCCCGATATCTGTGCAAAAGGATGAAGGTCCAAGTCTTTAGAGTCCTGGTGCTTCCTGTCTTGCTATATAGTTGCGAGACATGGACGCTATCCAATGACCTGAGACAAAGACTGGACTCCTTCATATGTGTCTCTCCGGAGAATCCTTGTGTACTGTTGGTTTAACTTTTTGTTGCTAATGGAGTCCCGAATGAGACACATTACCTGCATTGTGAGGGAGCTTCAGTTACGGCACTTATGGCCATGTGGAGCGTTTCCTCGAGGGTGATCCAGCTTGTAGGATCCTCATTGTTGGGGACCCGAGTGGCTGGACCAGGCCAATGGGTCGCACACGTAACACCTGGCGGTGGCAGATAGAGAGTCATTTCCGGAGGGTGGGACTAGACTTGAAGGTTGCCAACCGGGATCCTGAGTTGTTTTGTCATGTGGGTGGTGTGGCAACATGCTGTACTAGTGTATGTTCCCTAACTTGACTTGTAGTTACTCAGGAAACATGAATGACATGCATGCTGGACATAAGCTGCTGTGTGCAGTGAAGTCCCAACCTTTATGCCTTTGAAAACAGTGGCCGCCATTTGTAAAGTGCATCTCCCAGTGTAGAAGACTCATTAAAGGTTAACATTATATAACAGCTTTATAAAGCAGTACTTTAATGAATGCTCAAAAAGTATATTTTTCATTCTCACACCACAGAGCATCTTGATGATTTAAAATGCATTCCGTTTTAAATGTGCAGATGTCCTTATTAAATACATGAGGTTTCTTTAATTTGCCAGTTGAATGGCTCCACGTTTGCAGCAATTCACACTTTTGGTTGCGTGCGTGGATTTGATTATGTATTTAGGCATAATGACGGCACTCCTGCCACAGTTAACTGTATTAGCTGAGACGGCTCGCTTTGTGGTTTTCATTTGTGTGCTTTGCTTTACTAATGTGGAGAATTTTGCAGTAGCAGTTGGCTGTCATTTGAACAAAAGAAATTGTCATTTTAAAAAAAAAAAAAAAAAGTACTGTAGCATATTTTTCAGATATTCGATAACGCAGCGCAGCACAATGTCCTGATGCCTTAAAAACATTTTTTTGGGGTCCCGGCCTACTCAGTATGGAGTTGGCATTTTCTCCCAGCGTCTAAATGAGTTTTTCTTCAAGTCCGCGTGTTTTGTCTTCCCTGTCATAAAGACGCTACTCCCCTGTTAACTGACGCTACTGAACCGGCCTTGTGTTTGTGAACGGTCACTCGAGTGCGCCCTCTGATTACGTGGAGACTCATTCAGGGCTGGTCTCTCTCTGCCTTGCACCAGTGCTTTTTGACAAAAATGTCCATTTTTTTTTTTTTTTTTTTTTTTTTTTAAAGGTGGTGACATTTTCTTCTTTGTTGAAAGTCAGTTGAGGAGGTGCTTGTTCCCCTTGTGTGCGGGTTTTGCAATCGGTGGAAGCTGATGCGTTTATAGACCCCACTTGTCCTGTCATATGTTCACTGCTGTAGTTGAATTCTATTTTCCAAGTTAGCTGCACAGAATCGTCCTTTATGAAATGTGGCTGTCCTGCCTTCCATATTCCTCCTAATAATAATTAAAAGGATAAGTTTGGTACTTTTTAAGTCAGCGTCTCGTCACAATCCTGGTATGTATTAATTTGCCACTTGAAATTGTGTTCCAAAGTGAAGCTTTTTATTTATTTATTTTTTCTAATACTTAATCTATTGTTGCAGTTTACAACAATTGAGTATTGCAATATTATTTATATTGATTTTTAATTACTAGTTTACTTGCAGAGATTCAAGGCACATAGTGGAGTGGTTCGTTTTGAACACTAGATAGCAGTATTGTAATCTGTCTTCAGCAAATGTAATGTTAACTGAGACAAGAAGTAGCGTAAGGGCACCCCACTGATGTATGTAAGCTTTCAATACGCATGCATGCATGGATCGGGTAGTGATTAACCTCGCTGACTAGTAACGTTACCACCGATGGCAGAATCCAGAGGAGTTCAACCAGCTCCTGCCATGTACGGAGTGGAAGTATTCGCTCATTTTGGCTTCCACCATAGGAAGGCACTAAGGAGATTGACAAGAGCCATGCGTTCTGCAAAATTTAAAGGAGCAGCAAATGCCAAATATTAAACAAGTGGATCCCACTCAATTCACTTGGGAACAAATTCACACCCTGACCTCCAAGTTGTACAACCAAAATAACTTGGTCAAGTGGGGCAGAAGGGGGTACCAGGGTCCAAAGGTGAAATAAAAAAGCCTTAAAACTTACTAAATGTGTCAACTTCGAAACAGTTAAGAGTTTGATTTAAGAAAACCTGCCTTCTGTGTTTATGAGGCATCCTTGTGGTAAACAGAAGGAAATCAAGAAGTAATCGTCTTATCCCAGATCCTCTGTCCTATTTTCTCGAGGTAAGGATTCATTTCTTGCTGATTTGTCTGCTCTCTGCCACTGTCGTGGGGTTATGACCACCCAATGCTGACCTAAGCCCACTACATCCTGTGGTGTCATTTTACACCGCCTAATGAGCAAGATGCACACCAAGTGGGAGTGTAGTGGAAAGAACACACAAGAGTTTCATTGTACTTTGTACACATAACCAGACATCTGAACTGATTGATTTACACAGCTTTGTGTTTTTAATTAAAGCCTTAGATGTTTAAAAGAGCCAAGCTGCCTTTTCCATACGTGTGTATGTTTTAGTGGGGCGAATGATGAGGCAGGACAAAAGCCAAATACTTGGGGTGACAAATGGGCAAAACTCTGTTTAATTTGAACAAAACAACCAAGAAGGTGCAATTAAGTGGGCTCTTTGTGTGGGATAATTCCCTTTAGCTATCGCTTGACCAATCGTTCTAGTCTTGGTCAGCTCCAAAGTGAGATGCCACCTTCCAGGAGTGTTTTATACCAAGTGGACCTGAAGAGGTGGGACTTTCTTGGCTTTGTTGCTCTCATGGGGCAGTGAGGGGAAAAAGGAGGCAAGACCGTTAGCGACATCACCTCCTGTCATCCAGAGGTGGTACTTACTTTAGGTGAGCCTGGAAGGTGACCCTCTAGCATGCATGCGTAGCTCTGTGTGTGTGTGTGTGTGTGTGTGTGTGTGTGTGTGTGTGTACTGTTTATAATGTGCAAAGCTGAATGACTATTTTCCAATAAAAAGCTGAAATTTGACAGGATGGTTCATTTAGGTACAGTAGACATCTTCCAAGTAAGGATATTTAGATATTTCTATATTTAGGGGTAACACCCTCCCCCTCCAACAGAAAAATAAATACCCCAAAATCTCTGTAGAGAAAAGAAAATAACCTGAGACATGTATTTTTTTTTATTTATTTTATTTATTGATATTAGTAGTACTAGGGTGTTGCACCGTGTTAGCTATTATGGATGTAGTGAGAAGTCAAGCAAAATGAGCCCTTTTATTGACTAACTAGAAAGATCACAATATACAAGCTTTCGAGGCAACTCGGGCCCCTTCTTCAGGCAAGATGTAATCCTGAGTTGCCTTGAAAGCTTTAGTTAGCCAATTTTAGTTCGTCAGTAATAAAGCTGTAACAGGTGGGGTATTCTTAGGCACCACATCTATTTTTTTTTTTTTCAGCTGTGATTGTGCAGAGAAGTTAGGCATGCAGTTCATGCAAATATCCGCCATAGGCAGCGAGTGCATCTGTAAATGGGGTTAGCAGTAAGTGAAAAGGAGCAGCTGCCCTGCACAAGAGAAAGAGACAAGGTGGTGAAACTCAAGATGTGGTTAGCATGTACAAGCAAGTACTCCTTATTCTGTTATCATCGTCTGTCTTCACACGATGTAGGTCCACATATATATATATATATATATGATGTGGCGGATGGTCAACGCCTCAATGCTGGAAGGAACGAGAGAGACAGAGACAATACCTCTCCCGGGACATGAGAGGACAGCCCCCCTGTATTGTATCGGGGGCAAGCTCAACCCTGCTGGGACCCGTGGCTACCGCCAGGGGTCGCCTGGACAGTGCTGGAGCCCTGGGCTGCAACATTTCTGCCACACCCAGAAGTGCTGCCAGAAGAGGCTCTGGATGAACTCTATTCGGAGAGACAGAGTCAGGAGGTAGAGGACAACGGTTGGGTGGAGAGGAGTGGAGGCGGCAAAGAGAAACAGAAATGGACAAGAGAAAAAGTGAGAGAGAGAAAAAGGGACTGAGCAATATTAGTTGGTGACTTGTGCACGCTGTGCTGCAAAAAGAAAAGAGAGAAACGGTGTGCTTTTGGACTTGTGCGTCTCCGGGCCTATCTGTGTCAGGGTTGACTTCCATTATATATATATATATATATATATATATATATATATATACTAGCAAAATACCCGCGCTTCGCAGTGGCGAAGTACTGCCTTAATATTTATATTAAGAAGAAAATTAAACCTTTTTAAACTGAGGGAAAATATACCAATAATTATTTGTTAAGCATCTCTTTGTATGCCACGTTGTCAGTTCGGCCCTCCGGTTGTAATATGACCAAGCTGTGCGCTGATTTACTCTTGAGCATGCAACGTACAGTTGGCAGATGTGAAAAGTAATCTTGTCTCAAATCTCACAGCTTGGATTGCTGCTGTCATAATCGGTTTGAGTTTCATGGTTTGTTTCAATTACGACAGTATTTGCAGTACTTGTGTTGAAGTGACATTCGGCATCTGTCAAGCGTTGTGAGCATACAACCAGTTTCATTGATAACTTCACATCCAGCTTTTGAGAGTTTAAACATTCATAAACATCAAAGTGTCCACTACTGAAATCGTCACCTGTGAATCTTAAGATGTTTAAGAGGCATTGGCTATTTGGCTATTTCGGTAGACCTGAAAGTGACAACAGAGCAATTCAGCGGCAGCCATCAACTCACATGCAGAACCATAGGTGAAGGGCTTAAGCATTTCACTCTTCTAGTGCTCCTGTGTAGTATAATTATCTCCTGTACCGTCATCAGTCCACACCTTGAACCTGTCCCAGTCATTCAATACATAAGACACAATGTTCCTCCGGATATCAAGAGTGAGCCTGATATGGCCTTGCAATATGTAACAAAGAGAATGGAAAAGGCAGGTGCCATCTCCGGGCATGGAAACCACTCCGTAAGTGACCGTTCTTTGATCGATTGTGATCACCTCGATAGACATGTTAATGGGGGTACGGTTGGAACGATAAAGGAAATGGGTACCTGAACAATGTAAAGTAAGTCTAAAATACCTACACAATAACTATAATCGTAATAAATGAACAATAAAACAGCGGAGAAGCCGTGGATTAAATAAAAAGGCTGTAGTTATCAGCAGGGAGACGTGAATACCGTGGCGAAGCAAGGAAGGGAATGTAGAGACTGGATCGACAGACGGCCTTATATAGGCAGGCAGCCAACAATGTGGGAGACGTTGGGATGGGGGACCCAACGCCGCCTCACAACGTGACCGAGCTGCAGGCTATAGACATATATATGTACGTAAGTAGGATTCAGTTAGCGTTGGGAACCCGCATACCAGATTTCTTGAAGATGGGCCCATAAGTAACAAAGACCGTTGGAAAGTTCAATATGGCGGCCGACAGTGGCGTCATACCACCGAAATAAATGCGTACATTGGTTTTGGTTAGCGCAGGGAAGCCGCCTACCAAATTTCGTGAAGATGGGGCCATAAATAAGAAAGTTCAACATGGCGGACGTTGTCGACCGTTACGCATAGAATTTCGAAATGAAACCTGCTTAACTTTTGTAAGTAAGCTGTAAGGAATGAGCCTGCGAAATTTCAGCCTTTTACCTACATGGGAAGTTGGAGAATTAGTGATGAGTGAGTGAGTCAGTCAGTCAGTCAGTCAGTCAATGAGGGCTTTGCCTTTTATTAGTATAGATAATATAATATATAATCCTAAGCCTAAAAGTGCAACAATTTTATGTCACATTTTTTGTCATGCTTTAAATTGGGCTTATTTTAAAACCTACATATATATGTTTGTTATTCTTTTCAGAATTTATCGAACTTTAATGTGATGTTGTTGGATTTTCAGATTCTTATTCCGTTTTTAAATTATAAACTAAAATATCAAGAAAGTCTTAATGTATTTAGGTGATTTAGTTAGCTGAAGGTCGAGTTACGATGACCTATTGCATACCATTTTGGTCTTCACCTGATTTTTTTCCTTTTATTTAAGTGAGTCATTTTTTTAAAAAAAGTTTTTGTATCTATGAGAATGTCAGTTAAAACGAATGGATTGTTTATTTAGTCTCTTATAAATACTCATCGAGCATAGTGGACCTCAGTTTAACGGGAATACTCCAATCGGTAAGAGAGTAAATATTTTATTCTCATTTCATGATTTTTACTGCGTTAAGTAATAATAATAATATTTTCTTTTACATATTTATATGTATGTGTGTGTATGTTTGTTTTTTATATATATATATATATATATATAATATACACATTGTAGCTGATCAAAAGATTTGCAGAGAGGTTATCAATAAAGAGAAGTATAAAGGTGAAGATGTCGTGACTTCCATGTGTGAAACGCAGCGTCACTGAGCGCAGACTCCAATGTAAAGCTGCCTGTAGTATTCAGCAGACCGTGGGGTGTCGACTCATTAAAGTGTCTTCTACATTGGCTTCATATTTTCACCCTTTTTTAGTTTGACTTTTCCACCTAAAGATGCGCGATTTTGTCTCCATCATATGTTGTAATGTGTGTTTGCACCATGCACTCTTTTAGGTGTTTCTTAAACAAAAACAATTT
This sequence comes from Polypterus bichir lapradei, assembly GCA_026402145.1. Classification (NCBI taxonomy): domain Eukaryota; kingdom Metazoa; phylum Chordata; class Cladistia; order Polypteriformes; family Polypteridae; genus Polypterus; species Polypterus bichir. The sequence goes on along the minus strand of JANRMT010062797.1, from coordinate 13,971,783 downwards.
TAACAGCCTGCCCACATCATTCAGTACATTTTTGTCTAAGTTGGTGTATAGACAGGTTTTTTTATAATTTATACACTACTGGAGCTCATATATGCTTCTCCATGGTGTGTTTTTTTTTTTTTTTTTGTGTGTTTTTAATGGACCCTGGCACAAATTACCCGTTTACTTTGGGTCAGTGTCCCAAGCTTGTATAAAATGATTGATCTGAAATAAACGAATAGGAGGAGAGATGGAGGTCGCGGATTTTGTGCTTACTTCTTGGGCACTCTTGTCAGTTGTGCATTTCTGTTGTGCTTTGTATCAAAGCACAGCTGCCCTAACTGCGTCGTTCATTCAATTCTGAATGTAATGCATAGATAATCCTTCAAAAATATGACTACGCGTTTCCTTGGTAACCAAACAAAAGAAGCCGTGAATGCATTCAAGGCTTATAGTGGATTCGAGTTTTAAAAAATCATCCATACATAACACTGCCAAAGAGCACAGAATATTAGTGGTGTTTTTTCTTTTTAAAGCTGCCTCTCAACAGTATGTTTTGTAAAGTGATGTTAAATTACCCAGTATGCCAGTGTGATGATTTGGAAATATGTATGCTGTACATAATGTGCCCAACTTGCTTATCTGGGACATTAGGCATATGTGCTTTATAGTAGCTTACTGTTATGAACTTCTACTCACCCATTTGTTTTACTGACATTTTCATTTTTTAATCTAAAATAATTTTATGTATGTTTGTTTGCAGAAGGGACGCCATTTGCTGGTGGAGTTTTTAAAATGCGCCTTGTTTTGGGAAAAGATTTTCCAGCTACACCACCCAAAGGTTATTTCCTGACAAAGATCTTCCATCCAAATGTCGGTCACAATGGAGAAATCTGTGTCAATGTTCTCAAGAAAGACTGGAAGGCCGAGCTGGGCATCAGGCATATTCTACTGGTAAGTGATTTTAGTGCCTCATCAGCCTCGAGTAAGTGATGTCTTGGTGAGATCTAGTGGTGCACACTCCATATAGTTAGGGAAAGCCTCTGTTTGCCTATTGATTGGTCCAGAAGAGTAGTGCCATGGTTATGCCCGCTGCCTTTGTGTTCCAGAGATATCTGCCTGTCACTTCTGGCCCATACTCTGTCTGCTTCTTGCGCGTTCTCATAACGCCCATCTGCATTTTTTCAGGGTGCTTTGGTTTCCTCCTACAAATCTGAAAGTTGCATTTTAAATGAACTGGTGACTACAGAATATCTCAGTGTGAGTGAGTGTGCCTTGGTGATGCTCTGGGGTAGACTTGCTCAATCCTTAGTCAGTAGATGTGTCTGTGCCTGATACAATTTAAAACAAGTTGTCCCTGGACAATTGACATTGCTTAGATAATTGGGTAATGATGGCACTTGTAGATTACCGTATATACTCGCGTTTAAATTGTCCTGCAGATTTGTCGGGGCTTGATTTTCCGTATAATTTCCTGTATTTTATAATGTTGATCATATAAGTCGAATGCGCTACTCATCCAAGAGATTATGATATGCTAACGCCCACCCGAGAGAGTAACCACAGAGCACACAGCCTTTGTTTTCTATGTATTGTGCCTACATGACCACACGGTAATACCTGAACTATCCCGAAGCGATGTTTACACTGTTTTATGTTTTTGTATCTCATACCCTCATACACCTTTATTGTAAAGCATCCCTTGTCTGCGATGGAGCGTTCGATTAGAAGAAAATATGAAGCTGGTTTTAAATTAAAAGTAGTTGAAGTGGTGAAAGAAATTGGTAGCTGCGCTGCTACAACAACATTCGATGCGTCTGAGAAACTGGTGAGAGATTGGAGGAGGCAAGAAGATGTTTAAAAAAATTAAATAAGTGTGTCATTTTTGAATGGGCATATAAGTCGGGTCTGATTTTTATGATCGATTTTTTTTTTGGGTTTCAAGACCCAACTTATACGCGAGTATACACGGTATCTGCCAGTGGTCCGTGTCAGTAAAATTAGGCCGTTTACTTCAATCCAAGTTAGTACTGTGTTTCAGATGATCAGACGAGGTGAGGATGGCCGTGTTTGCCAGTAAGGAGGTTGATATGCATTTGCACTTTGTACCAATTCATCAGATATTAAGTGCCTTGTCAGACAGAAATTCATAAACAGACTCAATAAACTAAGAGAGACTTGAACAATGCTAATATTTACTAGTAAGTAGTAGGAAGCAATAGTGTAGTCTACTTCACATCAGGTGTTCTTAAACTTTTTAATTTGAAGACCTTTAATTAAGAAAACAGCAAACCATCCTGGGACCCATAAAGAGGAATATTACGAGAGACGATAGCAGAAGCACACCTAGACAAATAAAAATGGCCACATAATAAAGTGGAATCATTTTTATATTCATTCAAGCATGTTTCTCACACGAAAGCAAACGTGTGGTTGAGAAAGCAAGAATTCTCATTCAGAACAGGGAAGAGTTCTGCACTGCCGCTCAAACGTTTTTAGAACACCTCCGTTTTTCTTGTAATGAGAAGTCAAGCAAAACAACCCCTTTTATTGGCTAACTAAGAAGATTACGATATGCAAGCTTTCGAGGCAACTCTGGCCCCTTGTTCACTTAGGTGTAGTCACAACTTACCTGAAGAAGGGGCCCGACTTGCCTCAAAAGCTTGCATATCGTAATCTGAGTTAGCCGATAAAAGGGGTCATTTTGCTTGAACTTCTCATTACATTCACAATGCCTAATCAACCAAAATGCAATGAATGACTTAAAATGGTCTACATTTAAAGTTTAGGTTTAGCAAAAACTGAAAAAATGGAAATTTCAGAATATTCCAAATGGGCCTTCTTAAGGGAACGACTAATAGGCTGCAACCTACAGATGTTGGGCAGCAATTCAAGTAAATGAAGCCTTGCACGTTGACACAAACAATTTGCACGGGTGTCCCAACTCCTGTTGATTACGTAAAAATTGTCTGTCTTAAAGCAGAGTTGGAACAGACTGTGTTATGACACCCTCTGGAGTGCTGCTGGGACAATATTACACTGTAGAAAATGGCAATTAACAAATGAAATGAGACCGAGCATTATTACGTTTACAAGTGTAGGCCTTTCATTTAGAGAAATTGCAGAAAAAAATCATGGTGTCTTACACAATCCAAGGACAACTGGCAACTGGAAGAAACTCTGATAGGAAGAAATCTGGCAGAGCCACAGTCACAAGCCAAATAGAAGACAAGTTACTGAGGGTCACCAGCTTGAGTGACAGGCACCTTACAGCATAACAGCTAAACCGTGCAGGTCGACAAAAGCAATTATCAGTTTGTATTGCGAGGAGGAGACTTTGTCCAGTCTGCAGTAGTTCACAGCTGGCATTTCTAGGCCTTATTTTGACCTTTAAGGAATGTTCAAACCTGCCGCACAAAGTTCTTGCCATTATCCCTAGAATTGACATCTTTCTACAGTATTATATTGTCCAAGTAGTACTTCAGAGGGTGTAGTAACACAGTCTGTTCCAGCTCTGCTTTTAAGTAATCAACAGAAGTGGGGACACCTGTGCAAATTGTTTGCTTCAACGTGCAAGGCTCAGTTTACTTGAATTGCCAGAGAAGTTCTGTAGGCCCATTTGGAATATTCTGAAATTTCCTTTTTTCCACTTTTTGCTAACCCTAATCTTTAAATTTAAACCTCTAGCAGTTTACTGCTTACCTTTTCACCATTTTAGGTCATTTATTGCATTTCAACTGATTAAATTTGACGAAAAACTGATATGCTCTAAAACTTTTGTACGGTGGTGCACCTGCGTACCCCCAAACTATATGAAAACTGGATGTTGCAACAATTTGGTCGGTTAATAGCTTCCAGCAGAGCAGGCACGACGGAGTGAAGCTTGGCGGAGATATTCGTGACCTGTCAGCCTGTTCACTGAAAAGTGTCAACAACAGGTAGCAAATATCAACTGACGAAAAACTAAAAATATTTTTAGTTGTGCATCACATTCATAACTTTTGAGGTTTAATGTGTTTCTCACGTCAACACACATTTATAATAACGGCTTGGTGATGGGAATTATTATTCGTGTCAGTCATTTAGCTGGTTTGACTGCATTTCCCTGCTTGATGAAGGGCGTCAGCATGTCCCAGTACCTGTGTGTCAGAGTTGCCATAAATATGCACACATTTCACCCCATCAAGTTCTTTTTTTATAAATTCTGAGGTTTTTAATTTTTTAATTTCTGAGGTGTACATATTGAACCTTTAGCTGGTTTGGCTGCATGTTCCTTATTGATCACGGTTCTTCCCAAGATATCTGATTATGTATATTCAAATATTCCAAAAATATCCAAAACACTTCTGCTCCCAGGAATTTCTGATTGGGGATGCTCAACCTGTATTTACAAAACATCACAGTATAATTGTGTCATTACTCAAGAATCTAGATAAAATCCTTGTGGGGGTCCCTAACAATATCCAGCCCTACTCTATGTGAATATCGCGCCCTAACATTTCAGTTAGACTTAGATGATCGGACTGTATGTTGTGCGCACCCCCAGTGCCAATTGGCATCCGAGAGACTGGTAACAATTTTCTCAGGCACATGAAAAGGACAACCTGCTGTTCGTGTGACACCGGTAGGATGTAACAAGCTAGCCTGACCGGTGAAAACTAGTTATGTCTACAGTATCCAACAGCGTATAGTAGATGAGACAATACGAGGCCTGATCTCCGACTGCATAACAAACACACGTGCAGTATGTGATTGCCAGCTTGACATTCTCGTAAGATGCAGGAGTGTGGATTTACTGCACAGTTCTTGTGTACTAATGTTGAATTTTTTTGAAACTGCAGAAAATGCTGCCAGTTCCCTGCCATGAACTACACCCCCTCCCTACCACATGTGTGTTTCCTGAGCTGTCTGAAGTCTTTGGGTGGCTTCTGGAAGGTGTTGGTGAGGCCATTAGGGAGTGCTTATCCTGTGGTCTGTGTGTGGATCCCAGTGCCCCCGGTGCAGTGATGGGGTCAAAGTGCCGTTAAACCAAAAAAAAAAAAAAAGTGACATCGTTCAGATGAGACATAAAAACTGAGGTCCTGATTCTCTGTGGTCATTAAAGAACCCTAGGCAACTTTTGAAAAGTGTTGGGTGTATCCCGATGTCCCGGGCTAAATTTCCCACCACGGCCTCTTCTAATGTGGCCTCCTAATCATCGCCTGTCCCTTATTGACTTACAATCTCTCTGACCCTTTCACCATCTAATAGCTAATGTGTGACAAGCATCCTGGCACAAAAATGGCTGCCATCACTACACATTGGTAGTGGTTGAGCAGCCCAACCCCTCCCGTCTATGTAAAGTGCTATATAAATGTAACTTTTATTATTATAAAAACAATTCTGCTTTTCTTTCCGTAGGACTTAGATACAACTTTAATATCGCATTAAGATATACAATATGGCACCCATAATTGACAGATCTAATCAGAGTGTGTGCCACTGAGTTTGACTACATTGAAATGTTCTGCAGCCATTTTTTTTTGCTCCGTTCATATGCTTATGGTGGTACTGAAAACCCTCTGCTGGTGTTAACTGTTCTGTTTAACTGTCATTTGCAGACAATCAAGTGTCTTCTAATCCACCCGAACCCGGAGTCTGCCCTGAATGAAGAAGCCGGCCGCCTTCTCCTTGAAGATTACTCCGAGTACGCCTCCAGGGCCAGGTTGATGACCGAGATCCATGCAATGGGAAGCAGCACAGGCTTGAGCCACCTGCGGGTCGGAACAGGGGTACCAGGGGACGGAGAGAGTGAAGACGTGGGCCTTGGTGGTGCAACAAACGAGGGGGGCCCTCAGCCAAAGAAGCACGCGGGAGAGAACAGCAAGCGATTAAACAATGGAAAAAAGAAGATAGAGAAGAAAAGGGCGTTGCGGCGATTATAGTAGGCCTGGAAATTTTAGAGCCTTTATTATCAGTTGGGGGAGGGAGGGAAGGGAAAGGGTGGGTGAGGTTCATGGAAATCTTCTTGCTGTGAGAACTTTTATAATGTGATATACACCAGGTTTTTTTTTTTTATTTTTAAAAACAAATTGAATACAAAGGAGAAGAATCCTGAAAAATGCAATTCATAACGTTTTCCTGGCCCTGATGTTAGTCATATTTTAGACTTGTTTGTTATACCTTTCTTAAAAAAAAAAAAAAAAAAAAAAAAAAAACCAACCTACCTTAAACAGCACACTGATGTGAGTTTCGGAGCGAGTGGACGTTACATTTTCTCCCAATGAGAGTGTCGCCTGTTCCTAGCAGGGCCTGTCTTCAGTTAGCATGCTTTTTTTTTAACGAGCAAGACTTTCTTTTTCTTTTGTTTTTGTTTTTTTTTTTTTTTTCTCGCCATTCCAAAAAAACAACTGACTTGAAAGCCACTCTTGAGCCATCTTTTGTATTTGTATTGCTGTTATCTGAAAGTTTTCTCTGTGGTTGAAATTTTTTCGACAGGGTTTTGATGCCACAATGGCCGATTTTCAGTTGGGAGTCACCACCGACCTCTGCGCTGCTGAGGATGGCCGACCGTTACTGTCGGGTCTTGTGTCCGCCGACTGACTGCAGTGCGGTGTGGTCTCCTGCGTGAGAGCGGCTGAAGTGACACGCGGAGGAGCTCTTTGACATCCTCCTGTTTGTTCCAGAATGTTCAAATGTTGGTGGGGGCAGCAGATGTTCTCTTCATCTCTTTACTGTTGTTTTAGTTCACGTGAGAGCCCCAGGGCCTGACTGGAGAGAACATGTTCTTTGTTCATTTATTACTTCTAAATATCTGTGCCTTCAACCCCACCAGTTTTTTGTTTTTTTTTTGTTGTTTTTTTTTGGATTTTCTTGTTTTGTATACCTCTCCCCCCCCCCCCCCCCAGTTACCGGAGTGGAGTTTGTCCGCCTTTTGCTGGATTTCTTTACGCTGGGATGCCATTTGGAAGGAGACTGCAGGCTTGTATGTAGCTCATGCATTCTGGACCACCATGTGCTGGCGTCAGAGTTTTGGCGCCATTCCCTGATCAGGTTTGATATCGCTGTTGAGTTGAATTGAGTTGGATGAAGGAGGGGGACTGTGCAATTATTTATTTCCCCCCTGTCCTGTTTTTATCTAACATCTCTGACCACTTAGTTTCTGCTTTTCTCCTGTTCTGTCATATTTTGATGACTTTTTTTTTCATTTTTACACCTTTTAAGTTATTTAATTTAACTGAAAGCAAATAAAGGAAAAAAGAAAAAAAAAATTGGCCTGTGTTTTCTCTTGCTTTCAGATGGTGATGGCTGCTCATCTGGTAAGAGTTTCCCATCTTACTTCGCAATGTTCTGGTGGATTCTGTGACATCAGCGTGGATGAGGTGTTGCTGGGGTTTGTCTTGAATTTGCAAATGCAGCACTTCATCGGTTTAATTGTATTTTGCTGATGTTGGGTTTTTGTACTTAGACTCTAAAGGATAAACATATTTAGGTGTTGATCGCAAGTCCTCAGACTGATCTCGTACAGTGCCGATTTGATCAGAGCATCAGCCATTACACTGCATTCCAAATCATGCAAATTATACTTTTCTCTTATTTTCTTAAATAGTCGATGCAAGTGGCAGTCAGCATGATTTTTGAGTCATCAACCATTAGAGTATAATTTGAATGTTACTGAACAAACCTCCTAATGATAACGGTATGTTTTTCAAAAATACAAAACTTAAAATGCACTGTTCCAAATTATTACGCACAACAGAGTTTCAAAACATTTTATAGGTCATAAAGAACTGAAAATGGTCATTTGTTGAATTTGCAGCATTAGGAGGTCATATTTACTGAAATCAAAAGCTATTTTAATCAAAAACATCTTAACGGGTCAAGTAACATATTAACATAGGACCCCTTATTTGATAGCAGCTTCACAATTCTTGCATGCATTGAACTTATGAGTTTTTGGAGAGTTTCTGCTTGAATTTCTTTGCAGGATGTCAGAATAGCCTCCCAGAGCTGCTGTTTGGATGTAAACTGCCTCCCACCCTCATAGATCTTTTTCTTGTGGATGCTCCAAAGGTTCTCAATAGGCTTGAGGTCAGTGGAGGATGGGGGCCACACCATGAGTTTCTCTCCTTTTATGCCGATAGCAGCCAATGATGCAGAAGTATTCCTTGCAGCATGAGATGGTGCATTGTCATGCATGAAGATGATTTTGTTACGGAAAGCACGGTTCTTCTTTTTGTACCATGGAAGAAAGTGGTCAGTCAGAAACTCCACATACTTTTCAGAGGTCATTTTCACACCATCAGGGACCCTAAAGGGGCCGACTAGCTCTCTCCCCATGACTCCGCCACCTCCTTGCTGACGTCGCAGCCTTGTTGGGACATGGTGGCCGTCCATCCACCACTCCATCCATCTGGACCATCCAGGGTTGCACGGCACTCATCTGTAAACGAGACTGTTTGAAAATGAGTATTCATGTAGTTCTGGGCCCACTGCAGCCGTTTCTGCTTGTGAGCATTGGTTAGGGGTGGCTGAATAGAAGGTTTATGCATAGCTGCAATCCTCTGGAGGATCCTGCTCCTTGATTTTCGTCGGACTCCAGAGGCACCAGCAGCTTCAAATACTTGTCTGCTGCTTTGTAATGGCATTTTAGAAGCTGCTCTCTTGATCTGATGTATTTGTCTTGCAGAAACCTTCCTCATTTTGCCTTTATCGGCACGAACCCGTGTGTGCTCTGAGTCAGCCACAAATCTTTTAACAGTACAGTGGCACCTCGGTTCACCCAAAAAGTTTGCCAAACTTTTGCCTTGGTTCACGACCACACACTTGGTATACGAACAAGCCAGTTTCCCTTTTGGTTTGTACATGTTCAGTCTCTCCCTGTGCAGCGAGCAAGAGAGAGAGAGAGCGAGTGCGACACACACACACACACACAGGTGCATGCTAGAGAGAGAGACACACACAGGTGCTCCAGGCTCGCAAAAGAAAGACACATGCACACACGAAAGAGAGAGAGATCGAGAGAGGGAGGGCTGGACGCATAAGGTAGAAAAGGCTTGTTTTTGTGTTCACTTCTGTTTACAACGATCGATTCATAGCGTGCATTGTTGCAATGTTACTTTTCTTGGTGGTTTATTAAATTACGGATTTTTCAAATGTTCATTTTTTTCCCTTTGCTTAAAACTCAAAAAAAAAGTGTTTTTAGCGAGCACTATAGCGCGAACTATTGCAGTGTTAGTTTTCTCTGTTGTTCAAGGGTTTCTCTTTGTTATTCAATGGTTTTACATTTAGTTTACTATTACTCTGTGCATTATATGGTATAATTAACTATATTTGTGCTTAAAAACAAAATATATATATTTACATACAGTTCGTACGGTCTGGAACGGATTAATTGTATTTACATACAATCCTATGGTGGAAATTGCTTCGGTTAACGACCAAATCGGTTTACAACCAGAGTTTTGGAACGAATTATGGTCGTGAACCGAGGTTCCACTGTACGATGATCACGCTTAATTTTTTGTGAAATATCTAAGGTTTTCATACCTTGTCCAAGGCATTCAACTATTTCACGCTTTTCGGAAGCAGAGAGATCCTTTTTCTTTCCCATATTGCTTGAAAATGGTGGTCTGCTTAATAATGTGAAACATCCTTCTTTAGTAGTTTTTCCTTTAATTGGGCTCACCTGGCAAACTAATTATCACAGGTGTCCAAGATGGATTTCAGTGATCAAAAGAGCCCTGAGACACAATTCCATCAATGAGTTTAATTGAAAAATAAAATATTTAATCTTTATAACACTTAAATACAAATTGCATAATAATTTGGAACGCGGTGTTAACCAAATAACGACGGTCTTTGTGCACTTTTCTGTACAAACTGACTGTGTGGTGCTGGTTTTCTGTGGGGATAAATTGTTTATTAAATGTAAATCTTGTATAAAAACTGCAGTCTGATAAAAACAATTAACAAGTAAATATTTCATTTTAGACATGGTTGTAAATTTAACAGCATACTCCTCAAAAACAAAAACAGCAGGTTGCTTTATGCACTGTAATTCGGATGAAGCCCCTCTAATCTGAGCAGTGTGTTTGTGTACGTTAAAACTGCCATGGACACGCCAACCTCGACTACGCTCCAGTAAATAATCAGTTCTCTCTCTGTCGGGCCTATAAAGGAATACCCAAAAATGGTTTAAAATGGCCACTTTATTAGGTATGCCTGCTCAACTGATTGTTAACATGACTCTCTAATCAGCCAATCACATGGCAGCAACTCAATGCATGTCGGCCTGTAGACCTTGGCAATAAGTTCAAACTGAGTGCCAGAATGACAGCGAAAGGGGACTGAATTGACTTTGAGAGTGTCACGGCTGTTGGTGCCAGACAGACTGCTCCGAGTATTTCAGAAACTGCTGATCTACTTGGATTTTCACGTGCAGCCATCTCTGAGGTTTACAGAGAATGGTCCGGAAAAAAGAGAAAATATCAGTGAGTGGGAGTCCTGTTGGTGGAAATGCCTTATTTATACCAGAGGTCAGAGAACAATGGCCAGATTGGTGTACTTATCTTCTGATGGCTCCTTCCAGCAGAATAACGTTCTGTGTGACAAAGCTCAAATCATCTCAAACTGATGTCTTGAACATGACAAGGAGCTCACTGGACTCAAATGGCCTCCGCAGTCACCAGATCTTAATCCAGTAGAGCACCTTTGGGATGTGGTGGAACGTGAGGGTTACATCACGGATGTACAGATGACAAATCTGCAGCAACAGTGTGATGCTGTCATGTCAATATGATGCAAAATCCCCGAGGAATGTTTCTGGCACCTTGTATCTACGCCATGAGGAATTATGGCACTTCTGAAGTCCAAAGGAAATCCAACCTAGCATGCATAAATATATATATATATATATATATATATATATATATATATACACACACACACATACTAGGGGGCTCTGCTCCCTGCTTGCATCTCTTGCCAAACCCTGTGCGGGTGCTATGTGCTAGCCACTTCACGGCTCTGCTGCTTGCATATGGGGAAGCGGAAGTACAATTTAGACTATTTTCATGGGAATTGTTACATATGCATACTAGACCTAACTATTTTACATTACAGCGAGTAATTAACCATAGTAAAAAAAATAATACAACGTAATAAATTGAAAGAAATTATGCTTCTTGTTGCATTATACGTTTTTGTTCTGTTTGGCTTTTAAATTAACATGCAAATACTTTTTAAACTTACACATTTACTGTAAAACTTCAGCAAAAATATTTGAAATTAACTTTTCATCAATATCGCATTGAATTTTGATTCCGTGTTTGGACTTACATCGTGACAACACAACGTGTAATTGCCCGTGAGTGAATATCGTTTCTTTCTCTCTAATAAATAAACTGACTTTTTCTAATGTTTGTCCCTTTGATTTGTTAATTGTCATAGCAAAAGCTATTCTAACGGGAAACTAAACATTTTAATACGAATGGCATATAAAGATCTCCTTTAGTGTCTAATGTTATCCACGGAAGATGTACTACGTTACCTTTCTTGTCTCCTGTTATAATTCCAACCCGTTGAATCCAAACACAGGGTCATGGGGGGTCTGCTGGAGCAAATCCCAGCCAACACAGGGTGCAAGGCAGGAACCGATCCCGGGCAGGGCGCCAACCCACCGCAGGACACCCACACACCAGGGACAATTTAGAATTGCCAAACCACCTAACCTGCATGTCTTTGGACTGTGGGAGGAAACCGGAGTACCCGGGGGAAACCCATGCAGACACGGGGAGAACATGCAAACTCTACGCAGGGAGGACCCGGAAAGCGAACCCGGGTCTCCTAACTGCGAGGCAGCAGCGCTACCACTGTGCCACCGTGCTGCCCTGTTATAATTTTATATGTCAGAATTGTTCGACCTTTTTTCAGTACAGTTAATCTTGTCCTGTTGCTTAGCAAATAACTCAGACATCAATTCCGCAATAATATTACGATACATCCTTCTTTCAACAGTAATTTGGCTGGTGGAAGACCAGACGGTGTTAACGGTTGTAGATATTCTACCGGATATTGTAAGTTGATGTTTTCATCTTCTGCACCTTCACCAACTGTTTCAGCAGAGTCTATTGATATGCATTTAACCAATTTGCCATGTAAGCCATTGACAATTTTCGTGTTAATTCGTTTGACGTCATCGTTTCTCTGTGCTAGGATTGCCCGTGTACTCATTTCTTCTGTTGATAACCCTTCGGGATGAAAATCTTTATTAAGATTTGGACATAATAAGTCTTCTTTTGTTGGGAACTTAAAGTGAGGAAAACATAAAAATTTATAATAGCTGAGAATGCAGGAACTGTGTCTGACAAAAGCATTCACACGAATAAGAGGTGAGATTACCGTGTGCGTAGTTGAAAATGGTTGAGAGGAGGGGAGGGTGGGACTTGAAAAAAATCTCTTGGCAATAGTCCCGTCTCATTTTGTCTCAAGATTTTTTTTTTTATAATAGAGACATATATTTTGTGATGGATGGCCAGGAATTGTGCCCTACCGGGATACCTGGAGGAGCAGAGAACCAGGAGATGGACCATTTATACCCCAGGACATGAGAGGGCAGCCCCCCTGGGTTGCCTTTGGGCCATGCTCTTGGGGCTTAGAAGCTCAAATCTGTCGGGGTCTGTGGCCACCGCCAGGGGGCACCTGGTCAGCTCCAGAAACAAGATCTGCAGCACTTCCGCCACACCCGGAAGTGCTGCCAGAGGTTAATTGGGAAATACCTGGAGCACTTCTGGGTACACTATAAAAGGGACTGCCTCACTCCATTCAAGGAGCCGGAGTCGGTTGGAAGAGGACGGAGCTTGCGAGGAGAGGTTTAGAGGCAGCAGAAGACTTAAGGAAGAAAAGGGACTGAGCCTTGTGGGCTATATAGTAGACCCCTGCAAAGATGTGGTTCAGGGTTCACGGCCTCAGTCGTTCACTGATTTTTTTTTTTTTTTTAGAACCTAACTAATAATTGTTAGTGGAAACCGCAGATATTCTCCGCAATTGTTTATGGCTTTTTTCGTGGCAATACTGCACTGTAGAAAGAGAACAGGAAGCAAATGTAGAAGAAAACGCGGCTTGATATGGTGAAAGTAGCCAATCCGAGAGTGTACTCTACTAGAATTTGAAAATGCAACTCCCAGCAGTTCCCAGTGGCTCTGATTGGTCTTCTGCTGAGGATGCAGGGGCAGTTGGGGTCAAAGGATGTCAGCACGGCTTTTCAAAAGGGGGCCGGTGACCAAAAGAAGAAAAAGTTTTTGTAATTTGTGTTTCAAGTTCCTGTCTCTCTCTGCCTGCCTTCTGTTGGGTTACCTGTACTTATTTGTTTTGTCCTGCATCGTTTCATGGTTGGGGTCTGGATTGTCTGCCGTCTGCCTGTGTACGTAGATAGATAGATACTTTATTAATCCCCAAGGGGAAATTCACACATGAGGACTGTAAGTGGATTCATTGCCATCCTGTGAAGAAAGGAGCGCTCCTGAACCCATCCACCCATCTTCATCATTTCAGGAACTACCGGTAGGACTGTCTTTACATTCCCATTCAACGTGCGGATCTCTGGACTATCTATCTTCATCATTACATTTCATCCGTTGCCGTTTTTCATGGACTTTACTGTGTGCATTTTGTTGGTGCTTTGATGTATTTAATGTTATTTAATAATCGCCATAAGGGGAAAGGGGTGGTATCGTTGTTTTCATTACATTCTTTATTTGCTGTTTGATTACCGGTTTGCTTTGTTTTTGTCTCTGTTTGTGAATGCGTATAGGTCGAATCAAGGCTGGGTGCGTCCCTGGAATCTCCACCATAAAAATAAATAAATCACTGTCTTCTCGACGGTGTGAATCTTAGCAGCACCGGACCACTACAGTGTTACTCATTTCACCTTTCTGCTGATTGACTGCTGCCCTGTGACACATCTGCAGCTGCGTGTTCTCGTGTTTTACGTTTTGTTGTTCTTAATCTTTAAACCGCTGCAACCGGCTATTGTTTCCCAGTGCCATTTGCCAGCACATAGGAGCAGAGTATATTCGGCGACGTACATTCATTGAACGCCGCAATCGGCTATTGTCGGTTTCCAGTGCAATTTACCAGCACGCCGAGCTGATCAGTCAGTCCCGTACATTCGTTGAGCAGCCAGCTCATGACCACTGCTGGCCCCTGCAGCACTGCAGCCTCGCTGTCTCTGGGATTGAGCCGCTGCACTATACTAGCCTGCCAGCGCCAGCGTTTACCTCTGTGTGTTTGCATGCAGCCAGTTCAAGCGCAGTCGGTGATTTACTGAATTTCATCAATGGCGTCAATTGCACCTTGTACATATAATAGATTGTTGCAGTAGTGTTTTTTTATATAGTTTTTACAGTGCATTGGCAGTGTGTAAAAATGATCAGTGCTGCAGTAATTGTGATGCTCTTTGCATGAAAAAAATGTTTCACTGAAATTTCACTTTTTCTTTATGAATTGTAACGTTTAATTAAAAAGTGCAGCAAAAAAGTATTTGGCGTCCAGGAGTGCATTAACCCCCAAGTATGTGGCAGTTTAACTACAGTAATCCCATTTTGTGGCCGTTGGTCAAATGTCCTTGCAGGTTTCTAGTGACTTTTCACTTTTATTTTATGGCCTGGCGTGGTGGCTCATGGCCTCAAGCCCCTCATGTGGCCTTTGTAAACTTCCAATGACGCGCGTGTATTCCTTTAAATATGGACGCCTGCATCACAATTTGTTGCTGCTCGGTTATGACAAACGTGTGCTGCCATCGTTCAGGTGAGGAAGACAGAAGTTTCAGGTAAGGCCGTCATATTCAACAATCGTGGTACCGCAGAGTGACGACGAGCGAGGGGCGAAACAGCCAGGTTTTGACATGCACGCAGTTGTGCGATTTCTTTTGCGGGCAGATCTGCAATTGTGATGCACAAAACTCCCTAAAACAGTTTTGAAGGAATTCTCCTCTGTATGCCTCGTCCACATGTTTAGCGGAGCTGCGTTAACGTGTGTCATCGGTCGTGCTGTGGTCCCTCTGAGACAGGCGCACGACATACACGACACGTCTGGAGGCGACCACGAGTGAATTGTGATTAAAAGTGGGCGGGAATAAGTAGACGACTCACTGAGTGGCAACACCTTTTGAAGGCGGGGCTCAAAGTAGGGGCGGGGTTCAAAGTATGGGCGGGGACTTCGAACTGCAAAGAGCTGCGGTGCTCTCGTTAACCCGGGCTGACTGACGGACTGCGAGCTTCTGGATACGATGAACCATCTACAGCCGAAAATCTCCTAAAAAAAACACACACACACATTAAACATGTAAATGTGCGCCGTGTGTGCAGAGAGCACATCGCACATGTTGAAAACGAACGCACCCTGCTTTAAAAAGAAATAACTGAAGGCAAGGGGAAAATCTGTTGCATCACATTAGACGCTGCCAGTCGACGCCATCACTGGCCAAGGGGTAAACGTGAACGATACGCCGTCGCAGGTGCCACGTGTGCTCTCTGCTGTTGTTCAGAGGCAACATAAGCTCGGAAGAACTGGCAATATGAACTGCAAAACGGTGTGACACGCTCCGCCAAAAGAACTGTCCTTGAGAGCGCGGATAGGGACGATCCACAGGAGATGCTGAATTTAACAGATCTGTAGAAGTACATACAGTTCACTAAACTGCATACAAAGCTATTGAAATAAGAAAAACAATAACAAATAACCAATTCAAACGGATTACATCATTTTTGGCCATATTAAAGAGCTTTGGGCTGGGAGGCAAAATCCTGTTAAACGTCTCTGACCCGCCACCTTTTAGGGCGGCACATTCTTGGATGCGGCATTATTGGCCAAAAGGCTCAGTACAATTCGTGTGTAAGCAGCAGGGTTCGGAAAAATATCACTCATGAATGAAAAGAGTAAAATTCTCTGATTTTTATCCACACAAAAGCTGCAAACCTTCTGTGATGGCATCAGACACAGCAGTTGAAATTTAGGAGACAATAACAAAAATAAACCTAAACATCACACCGATAATAATTTCTAGTAAATTAAACAACTAATTTACAATTTACAAGTTTGTTTCGTTATCAATCCGAATGCGTTCTTGCTCTGCGCAAAAATTCCCACCTATCACTTGTACACTACACTGGTTCTGGTTTTCGCAGCGAAATTATATTAAACTAATAATTAGAACACGGCTTATTAGTGCATCTATACTATACAGGGTGGTCCAGATCGTCTGGATGACTTTGATTTATGCGGGGACGATTCCAGTTCGGAGTGAAGGCGATTCTTCATGTCGTCAGTTCGCACACTTCTCGATGGTCCGGGATTTTTCGGGTGATTTTCTATGTAATAAACTTAAATTATAGCGTAATGAAAATTGCATAATTAGATCTGGACCACCCTATATTCTTGTCTAGTTGATACTTATAAATAATTATATGTGAAAAATTCTATGCAAAATGTATCTTAATTTTTCTCTATACGTCGTTTTAATTTTCTATTTAAATAGGTTAACATATTCAGATATGTTGGAGGGCGGAAAATTGAAGTCCCGCCCCGCCCCGCCCCGCCCCGAGCGGCACAGACTCTAGCCACGCCCCTGTTAGGGGCTCCTCCTGTGTCTCGATAACCCTCCGGCCAGGACTGTCTGTGAAGAGGGGCTGATCATCCACGGCTTTGTGCCATCTGCAGTAAGCCCACCATGGTCTGAGGAGAGCCGAGTCCATCGTTGCTGTCGCCAGCCATCCAGCTCATGCTGAATGTTCTCCTGCCTGCTTGCTGTCACTGTAGATGCTACTGGAGCCTCACCTGGCACTTCCATGGACAGCCGTGAATTCCATGACCTTTGCTTCCCTGCGCTATCCTCTTTCTGTGTTTTTGCACTGCTATGTATATATTGTGAGCTAGGGTCCGAACACCATCAGACTAACACCAGCACTTTACCCAAAACACACATTTATTGATCCAAATAAGTCCCACACAGCACACAGTGCACCCAGCACCAATCACCCTCTCCACGGGTGTCTCTTTCAGTGTCCGTGGGCCGCCTTTCCCCTCCTCACGGGAGCTTCATCCTGCTCCCCCTCCTGACTCTAGCTCCCTGATTGGAGTGAGGCGACCCTTTTATTCCCACCCGGATGTGCTCCAGGTGCATGGTGACACTCTTCCGGCAGCATTTCTTGGTGTGACAGAAGTGCTGCCCTTGCACCCGGAAGCATTCCAGGTGTCCCTGGAAGGTCCTTCCTCCACCCTCCCAGGTGTGGCGGAAGTGTCGACCTCCCAGGCTCCATGATGCTCAGGGCGCCCCTGGCGATGGCCATGGGCTCCATTGGGCTTGAGCCTCCTTGTGTCTTCCCCGTGGTCCCCTCAACATCCAGGGCGGTTGCCCCCTTGTAGCCCGGAGGACACCTGTGACACCATAAAGTGGATTGAGAAAGCGTTTGGACGCCCGTCACGTTCTGCACACTTTTTGTTGTAGACTTCATTTGAAAAGGACACTTTTGTCATTTTTGGCCCATCAGTCTTCTTTCAATAACCCATAATGACAAATTGAGGACATGTTTGAGGAAGGAGTACACGTTTATTAAAGAATCATAAACTGAACTCTCTCCTTCCTATAAGAATTGAGAAGACCCTTCGCCATGGACCTCCAAATTGTGGTCAGGTGCCTCCTTGTTTATTTTAATTCTCTTTGAGAAGTTTCGTGAACTTGAGTGGAGTCCACCTGTGACAAACTGATGTCACATAGGAAGGCCTACAATTCACAATGAATGTGACTTCCAAAAACCAAAACATGAAGTCCAAGGAACGCCCGGCAGACCTCCATGATCAAATTGGAGTGAGGCACAGGTCAAGGCCAGGGGAGACATCCATTTGTGAAGCTTTGAGTAGCCTCAGGAATTGTGAGACTGAAGATGTTTGGCTCTTCGTAGAGTCACCGGCGTACAGGAGTCTTAGACAGGGAGATGACCGTAAACCCAAAGTCCCTCTAACAGAACTTCACAAGTCCTCTGCTGAGATGTGAGAACCTGTTGGAAGTGGCTGGGTGGAAGCCGCTGTTGAGTAAAATGCAAATAACAGTTTCAAGGACTCCGAGAGTGGAGGAGAGAGGACGTTGTGGTCAGAGGTGACAGCAAGTGAACTCTGTAGGCCGAACTCCAAGCACTGTGTCTGGTGCCTGACACCACTCGTACAGTGAAGCCTGCTGGTGGCAACATTACGCTATGGGGGTGCAGTGAAGCACAGAGCGGACCTTAAAGAAAACCTGCGTGATGGTTCACCTCTGTGACCCAGGGATACGCTTCAGAGTGTCCTTGACGTAAAAGGCCAGCTAATTAAACACGAGACGCCTGAGTGACCCGGTGATATGTGAGGGTGGCTGGAATGAAGAGGACCCCCAGCCAGCAATGAGCTCAAGACCTCCCAGTCTGAACTAAGAGTTGAAAGTGTGAATCAAAGGAAACGCAGCCAGCGACGAACAATAAATGTAGAACGTAAATCAAATGAAAACGAAAGGCCCAAAGCCACCGCCGCAGAGTGGCACGCATGCCAGCATTTACATAAGCAGTTCCAGTCTCGCCCAGAGGGCCGCGCCTGACTGCGCTCCAGGATGTGTCGATCCCTCCAGTCCAATTAAGTGAGATGAACACATGACACGGATTTCCATGAAGAATGGGTGCCAAGGTAGGCCTGGCAGTGCCTCGTAGGCGCTCAAGGCGAGTTGTGCCAATGACAGTTTACTGTTTGAAGAGGTGTTTGAACTTTGAGAAAAGTCCGGCAGGGTGGGCCGCCGGCCGAGGCACTGGATTGTAAACCACTAAGCTGCCAGTTCAAGACCCGCCACTGGCTTACCGTTGGGCAAAAAACACCAAGGGTTGGGTGTGTTTGTGTGGCCAGTATGGTCTTGGTGAGGTGATTAAAAGAGGAAGTGCGAGTGTGTGAGACACACGAGGTGGGCAAATGGCACAGCAGACACGCTGAGAGTCGCCATCAAAGACGGGAAAGTGTAAAAGAGGACAGGAGTCGAAAATAACGACAGGGTCCGAGAAGTGGGCTTTAGGAGGACCAACGTGAGAGAGATGGCACACCGCTGAGGACACATTCAGACACACGCGGACATCGAGGAAAGATGCTGACAGTGCATGTAGAGTAAGAGAGAACACACATTTTTGTACTCTTCTATTAACCTGTCTTCAGTAGTGTCGCTCCTAAATAAATAAAGATAAAATATAAATAAGATGTTAAAGTATTTTGGATAAAGCCATCGTCATAAACGGCTGTGCTTTAGAATTTTGTGCCGTGCGATGAAGGTGGACAGCAGCACCGACATGCTTTTGGTTTTCTTCCTCTTTTCATTTTTTTTCCTTAGCAGATGCTTTTATCCAAAGTGACTTACAAAGGACGTCAACATAATCGAGTGACATTAGTCTAGGGGTCTGTTTGGGAACAAGTGTGACTGGACAAGTTGACAAAAGGTGGTCACGACAAGTGGAGAGCTCTAAAGCTGGCATAACAAATTCGATTACCAATATGGCAGATGTCCACTGAGTGAAAAACATCCACGGCCAGTCAGGCAGAAACTCGCAGAAGAGTCGGGATTCCAATTGCGGAGGGGGACGCCAGTTTGGATGAAGGTGGGCAGCTCGTTTCACCAGCCAGGAGCTGCACATGAAGAAACTCTGGATTGAGATCTAATGACATGCGGAGGTGGCATCACCAGCTGCTGTTCACTAACAGACCCGGATGGTCAAGAAGGAGCAGAGGACCACACAAGTGCCACCATATATACAGGGGCAGACCCACTGACTACTCTGTAGGCGAGAAGTAATGCAGGTGCTGCTTGTGTTCTTCACGACTGGCCACCATACACCGCTGTGCGGTCACTTTACTCCGCAGCAGGTTGGTCTTCCATTTGTCCTCAGGCCCAGGACTCACTGAAGTGTCAAGTGTGCCACATGCCTACTGTTCCTTGTCAAATGTGACTTCTCCTTTGCTTCATCTCATCTCTGACTTGATCAGGTCGAGGTCAAAGGTCACTGTATTTATTGGAGTTCTCCTTCATGTTCCTAACACCTCACTATCCTACTGGAAAAGCTCGTTCACACCAGGACCAGAACCAGCTGAACCGAATGGAAATGATGTTTAGGTATGTGGTGGCATTCAAATTTTGCACTGTGTGTACCATGAAAACACCACGGCGCCACCAGCAGGCCGCATACGGTAGATCTGTGGACTTGTGCAGGTTTCTGCATAACCTCATCCTCCAAATCGGCTGTAACGGGGTATCTTCAGACCAGACAGTGTTGTCTTCTCAGTTCTCTAGTGTGGTGTTTCTCAACCTTTCTGGTGTTATGACCCACCCATTTGCGCCTCCCCTTGGTGAATTGAGGGCGATCATCAGACTGGGAAAAGGGGGGCACATTAGACATCAGACTTTACCCACATTGATACGTACATCGAATACGATAGTCAGAGTTCTCCCTCGGTGAATCGACCACAATCATATGGGGGTGGGAGGTTTGGGGATGCTGAATAGAGCAGGAACACCAGAGGGAGGGATTGAGCACGATCCTCGGAGTGGTGACCCACCACCACCATTATAATCAATAGCAGGTAATGACCCACCAGTGCCAGCCCGTGACCTGGTGGCTGAGAAACACGGCTCTCGTCTCCAGTCTTTGTGTTTATTGCCCCCTCAAACTGATTGGCTTGCCGGCTGCCAACCTCACCTATGATGAGTTTCGACAGGATGCTCATTCTGATACTGTGGGCCTCTTTCAGCACCTCTGCTGATGGCAGCCATTAGCCTGAACAAGTTGTCTTGGCCTTAGTTTTGTTAGCAGGATGGCGTTTTTGAACGGTGACCCCTTTTATGATGTAACTGGGATACTGTTGTGCTGGCGAGGCTGGCACACCCCACCCTGGCACATTTAAAGCCGCTCTGATTCATCTCCCCTCTGAATCCCACTTGCACTCAATCATTTGGCACTGGCTCGCCATCTCTGTGTGGCATTTGCCAACACTGTACGGTGTGAAGTGGCCGGTCAGCTACGTGAGGGGGGCAGTCGGACGTAATAAAGTGGCTACTCAGTGTGTGTGTGTGTGTGTGTGTGTGTGTGTGTGTATGTGAGTCTGTGTGTATCGATATCATGGTAGGGGGCTGCTCCTTTTAGGAAAAGTGGCAGTAATGTTTTAATAGACCCTAAGTGTTGTAGGCAGTGGACACTTTTGACCAAAAGCATTTAGGGGTCTCTCTAGGGTGGGGGTTCTTAAGCATTTTAATCCGAGGACCCAAATTAGAGAATCGGAACTGTTCTGGGACACAAGGAGAGGAGTATTAGCATAAGGATTTCTAGTCCTCAAGCTCAAGTGTCAGAGTTCCCCCTTGGTGAACCCACCACGATCATAAAGGGTTGGGAGATTTGGGGATGCTGAATGGAGCAGGAACACCAGAGGGAGGGATTGAGCACAATCCTCGGAGTGGTGACCCACCACCACCACCATTATAATCAATAGCAGGTAATGACCCACCAGTGCCAGCCCGTGACCTGGTGGCTGAGAAACACGGCTCTCGTCTCCAGTCTTTGTGTTTCTTGCCACCTCAAACTAATTGGCTTGCCGGCTGCCAACCTCACCCATGATGGGTTTCGACAGGATGCTCATTCTGATACTGTGGGCCTATTTTAGCACCTCGGCTGATGGCAGCCATTAGCCTGAACAAGTTGTCTCTGCTTTAGTTTTGTTAGCAGGAACACCAGAGGGAGTAGAGTAGCGTCATAAAGAGACAAACGACAATGGCCGTCTGATTAAAAACAGTCCTTTCAAGCATATTTCTTACATGGATACGACTAACGGAGAGTAGTTGGAAGCAAACATGCTGTCAGCAATACTCCATCCATCCATTGGACAAACCTGCTTATTCAGAGCTGGTTGTGGGGCAACCCCAGGAAGCACTGGGTGCAAGGCAGGAGCAAATCCCAGACAGGGTGCCAGTCCAGCATCGGGTCCCTGATTAACCAGCATGTCTTTGGACGGTAGGAGGAAATCCACGTGCAGCCGCGGAGAACACGCAGACTCCACATGGAGAGCACTTGGGGCTCGGACCCTACGCAGCTGTCATCCTTCAACACAGGAATGAATTCCCGATGTCTGTCCCTGCCCGTGGAAATGCTTAGCAAAGCCGAGAGAAAGAAGTTTGTAGGATGCGGCGCCAGGAGATGAGGACAGCATGAAAGGTCAGCTAACCAGTGAAGGAATGAAGTCGCTCATTAACTGAGGTGGCTTATTTTGCCAGTCCTGGAATAATTTGTTTTTAAATATTTTTTTCAAATGAGCTTCACCATTAACAATACATTTTTTTTATTGAGTTTGCATTTTTAGAAACTCCAAAAATGTCAGTTTAGATTTACCCATAATAAACTAGTTATGCATATCATTATCATACTCCTTAATGAATCTTTATCAAATTTTACTTTTCCGGTTTTTCTATGGTGGTGGTCTGCAGCTCCACCTCCTGGTCAAAGTCCTGTGTAGCCCTCCGTGACGTTTGAAGGTTTAAATGAAAGCAGATACCCCAACCTGCCATGAGACCCACCTGTGCCAAGTCCTCTAAGACAAGGCAACCAATAAAGAAGGACTTGTGTGAGGCAGAATGCCAGAGCGGGCTGGGTGGTCTTTTGGCCTGGAACCCCTTCAGATTTTGTTTTGGTTTTGTGCCCCCCCCCATGATCTCTAATCTATGGGGGTGGAGCGAAAGCTTTAGATTTGTCAAAAATTTCAATCTCCAGTTTTCAACAGATCTCAACGTATTAGGGTCCACGGATACAAAAGACATTGATATCTCGATGATGTGTGTCTGTGTGTGTATCACAGTTTCATGAGGACGGTCGAGAGCTAAAATGGCTGGACGGAAAAATACTAAACTCAAAACTTTATCCCGTTATGAGAAGACGATGTGCTGATTAGTTTTTGAGCCAAATCGTGTAAGAGAAAGAGGCGCTTGAGAGGAAACCTCAAATACCGTAATTCTGCAGTTAATTATGAATTCTTCTTGTCAATTGCTATCGTAATGACCGATTTTATGATCAGAAAGATCAGGATCAGAGTGGTAAATAATGACTGAAATGTTAGAGAAGAGTTCGGGTAACTTGGTTCCTATCGTGCAAAGCCTACTAACAGTCACGTCCAAATTTAACTGGAGCCTTTAAAAAAAAATCTGTCCACCCTGGCCATTTGTTCTTATCATCCGTCATTGACCGTCAGGTAGAAACTTCAAAAAACAATTCTACAGGGTGGCCCATATTTCCAGTTGTGCTTGAAAGTTTGTGAACCCTTTAGAATTTTCTATATCTCTGCATAAATATGACCTAAAAAATCATCAGATTTTCACTCAAGTCCTAAAAGTAGATAAAGAGAAACCAGTTAAACAAATGAGACAAAAATATTATACTTGGTCATTTATTTATTAAAGAAAATGATTGAATATTACATATCTGTGAGTGGCAAAAGTATATGAACCTTTGCTTTCAGTATCTGCTGTGACCCCCCAATAACTGCAACTAAACATTTCCAGTAACTTTTGATCATTCCTGCACACTGGCTTGGAGGAATTTTCGCCCATTCCTCCGTACAGAACAGCTTCAACTCTGGGATGTTGGTGGGTTTCCTCACATGAACTGCTCCCTTCAGGTCCTTCCACAACATTTCGATTGGATTAAGGTCAGGACTTTGACTTGGCCATTCCAAAACATGAACTTTATTCTTCTTTAACCATTCTTTGGTAGAACGACTTGTGTGCTTAGGGTCGTTGTCTTGTTGTATGACCCACCTTCTCTTGAGATTCAGTTCATGGACAGATGTCCTGACATTTTCCTTTAGAATTCTCTGATATAATTCAGAATTCATTGTTCCATCAATTAAGGCAAGCCATCCTGGCCCAGATGCAGCAAAACAGGCCCAAACCGTGATACTACCACCACCATGTTTCACAGATGGGATAAGGTTCTTATGCTGGAATGCAGTGTTTTCCTTTCTCCAAACATTATGCTTTTCATTTAAACCAAAATGTTCTATTTTGGTCTCATCCGTCCACAAAACATTCTTCCAATAGCCTTCTGGTTTGTCCACGTGATCTTTAGCAAACTGCAGACGAGCAGCAATGTTTTTTTTGAGCAGTGGCTTTCTCCTTGCAACCCTGCCATGCACACCATTGTTGTTCAGTGTTCTCCTGATGGTGGACTCATGAACATGAACATTAGCCAATGTGAGAGAGGCCTTCAGTTGCTTAGAAGTTACCCTGGGGTCCTTTGTGACCTCGCCGACTATTACACGTCTTGCTCTTGGAGTGATGTTTGTTGGTTGACCACTCCTGGGGAGGGTAGCAATGGTCTTGAATTTCCTCCATTTGTACACAATCTGTTAGACTGTGGATTGGTGGAGTCCAAACTCTTTAGAGATGGTTTTGTAACCTTTTCCAGCCCGATGAGCATCAACAGCTCTTTTTCTGAGGTCCTCAGAAATCTCCTTTGTTCGTGCCATGATACACTTCCACAAACATGTGTTGTGAAGAGCAGACTTTGATAGATCCTGTTCTTTAAATAACACAGGGTGCCCACTCACACCTGATTGGCATCCCATTGATTGAAAACACCTGACACCTCACCTTCAAACTAACTGCTAATCCTAGACGTTCACATACTTTTGCCACTCACAAATATGTAATATTCGATCATTTTCCTTAATAAATAAATGACCAAGTATAATATTTTTGTCTCATTTGTTTAACTGGTTTCTGTTTACAGTCATGGACAAAATTATCGGCACCCCTGGAATTTTCCCAGAAAATGCACCATTTCTCCCAGAAAAGTGTTGCAATTACAAATGTTTTGGTATACACATGTTTATTTCCTTTATGTGCATTGGAACAACACAAAAAAACAGAGCAAAAAAAGCCAAATCTGACATCATGTCACACAAAACTCAAAAACCGGGCTGGATAAAATTATTGGCACCCTCAACTTAATACAGTCGACCCTTGACATACGACCGGCTTGACATACGAACAACTTGATTTACGACCAAAATTTTTGTTTTAATTTACGACCAACATCTTGCGTTACGACCCAAATGCGGTCACGTGTATCCGCTTGTGCGATTGTAAACAAACAGCCAAGAGCGTTCGTAAGCGTCAGTCGGAGCCCAGATACATGTGTTTGTGGACGTCATTTCGGTCAGTGCAGTGATTTATCTGTATATATAATTCACTAAGACCATGGCAAGCAAGACGCATAATTGCTAAGAAAGGAAGAGAAGGTAACGAAGGTAAAGAAAGCGATTGTTAAGGGATGTTAGCTAGTGGGCTGGCGCGGCACATGATGATGTCATCAGGCTGAGTCAGCACCGGCTTGCTTTGGAGTGTATTATTACAGCAGTTCACAATGTGACCAGCTTTGAACTGAGTGCTCGACTACTGTCATTATTAACTTGAGAAACAGCGATCACAATCGAATCGAAGAAGAAAATTGTGCGGAAATATGAGAGTGGTGTTCGTGTGACCGATCTCGCTAATATGTACAGCATGTCGAAATCCACCATCTCGACAATTTTACAAAGAAAAGATTTGCATAAGGAGGCTCCTTCTAAACAATAACCACCTTCCGTTTCATTCTCCTCCTCCTCCTCCCTTCCTGCAGCCCAAAGATGTCAAATTAAATGGTGAGTACAGTATGAAATTGTTGTTTCTGGTAGGCTAGGCACTTTTTATAACTTTTGGTTAGTACATTAGAAAAATGATTGGTGTTTTGGTAAATTATGCACATTATACAACCCTTTTTTATTATGAAAAGGTTAAGTAAGTGTTGCTGTGGGAGGTTCGGAGGGCATTATGGGTATTTCCATTATTTCTTATGGGAAAAATAGTCTTGACTTACAACCAACTTGAGTTACAACCAGCCCTCGCGAACGAATTGAGTTCGTAAGTCAAGGGTCCACTGTATTTGGTTCCACACCCTTTGGAAAAAATAACTGAAATCAAG
>JANRMT010062797.1:13901786-13935571 GCA_026402145.1 Polypterus bichir lapradei | reverse complement strand
TCTGTCCTCTCTTACACTGTCACCTCATTCTTACTTCCCGTTCTCATCTGACGGCTCTGTGTTCCTCCCTGGTTGCCCCCTGGGATGAAGTGCAGTTGCTCGATGGTGTTCTGCCTTTTGTTAGCAAAGGCCATCCTGCGAGCACTGTGGCCCAGGGTGCCCGTCCCTCCTGCTAAGGCATCCCCCCAGATCCCTGGCGCCTGCGCGCCAACATCTGCTGCACGCTGCTGTCCCTCCCTCCCCGAGGTTGGATGAGAGTTCATCTTGATCATGTGGTGACGGTCCAGCGAAGGGGTGACGCAGACATTTTGCTGAGACTGGGCTTTCTGGTGGGCAGAGAGTCGTGGCAGCGTGCCACGGTCTGGCGACAACAGCCGCTCGTGGGACTTCCTTAGGGTTTGGGAAGGGTAAGGGGCAGGATTCTGGTGCTTTTGGAACTGGGACGACTGGTGGATCTGCTGCTGCTGCGGTTGCTGTTGCTGCTGCAGCTGCTGATTCTTATTCAGGCGTCCCAGGGTTCCCATCTGCACACTCGATACGTTGGGCACGGTGTTTCCCTCACCAAAAACCAAGAGCTGGTCCTGCGACATGACTCTGCGCGGGGGCTTGGATGACACCAACGTGTCTAGGTTGGGGTGTTGCAGAGTGGCAGGGTAAGGGTTCTGTTGGATACGAGGGCGCATAGCATGCAAGGGCAACGTGCCACGACCCCCTAAAGTGTAGTCCCCTCCCCCTCCAATGTAGAGGTGGTGCTGCGAGGAGTGGAAAGAGGGGGGCGCATTGGTTCCTCCCCGACGCTTCGAAGTGTAGTAACCAGAGGAGTCGTCGAGGTCCTTTTCTGTGGGAGAAAGACAAAAGAAATCAAGTCAATTATCGGGCATGGAAGAGTTGATTTGTGCAGCAACTGGAAACAAATGGTTGGGCCAGCTGTGCTATGTTAAGACTAGCAAAGTCCTTGCCATCTTCCAGTTTGTACCAGCAGTAGAAGTGTACGCTCACCCAGTCGCTTGAGGGAGCTGTAGCGGTTGATCTCTGGCTTCATCGCACTTTCATACGAGGGAGGAAGTTGAGCCAAATTGTATAAAGAGTGCGAGAAAGGGTGTGATGAGGAGCTCCCTCCACTCGTGTTGTTATGCTTGTTGGAAAGTAGCGTCCCTGAAGCCATCTGTGCGTTGTTCATCCTTGGTAGCCTCTCTGCAAAGGGAAATGTGAAAGTGTAAAAATTAGAACATTAGAACACTCTGGACGAGAACAGGCCATTCAGCCCAACAAAGCTCGCCAGTCCTGTCCACTTATTTCTTCTAAAATAACATCAAGTCGAGTTTTGAAGGTCCCTAAAGTCTTGCTGTCCACCACACCACTTGGTCGCTTA
Organism: Polypterus bichir lapradei; assembly: GCA_026402145.1. Classification (NCBI taxonomy): domain Eukaryota; kingdom Metazoa; phylum Chordata; class Cladistia; order Polypteriformes; family Polypteridae; genus Polypterus; species Polypterus bichir. The sequence continues at coordinate 13,934,199 of JANRMT010062797.1, read as the reverse complement.
TTCCAAGTGTCTGTCGTTCTTTGTGTAAAGAAAAACTTCCTAATGTTTGTGTGACATTTCCCCTTAACAAGTTTCCAAGTGTGTCCCCGTGTTCTTGATGAACTCATTTTAAAGTCACCATCTCGATCCACTGTACTAATTCCCTTCATAATTTTAAACACTTCAGTCAGGTCTCCTCTTAATCTTCTTTTGTTTAAACTGTAAAGGCTCAGCTCTTTTAATCTTTCCTCATAACTCATCCCCTGTAGCCCTGAATCAGCCTAGTCGCTCTTCTCTGGACCTTCTCTAGTGCTGCTATGTCTTTATGGAGTCATAAACTGCACACAGGACTCCAGACGAGGCCTCACCAGTGTGTTATAAAGACTTAAGCAGAACCTCCTGTGACTTGTACTCCACACGTCAAGGCGCTATATAACCTGACAGTCTGTTAGCCTTCTTAATGGTTTCTGAACACTGACGTGAAGTCGATAGCTCAGACTCCACTACGACTCCTAAATCCTTCTCCTACGGTGGACTCTCGATTTTTCCGACTGCCCATTTTGTATTCAAACCTCACATTTTTACTTCCTGCACGTAATTCTTTACATTTACTGACATTAAAGTTCATCTGCCACAAATCTGCCCAAGCCTGTCTGCTGTCCAAGTCCTTCTGTGATGATATAACGGATTCCAAATTATCTGCTAATCCACCTATCTTGGTATCATCTGCAAATTTAACCAGCTTGTTCTTTATATTCCTATCTAAATCATTTATATTTATTAAAAATAGCAGCGGCCCTAGCACTGCCCCCTGCTGGTCACCACTCTTAACATCAGCCAATTCTGATGAGGTTCCTCGCACCGTCACCCTCTGCCTTCTGTGTCTGAGCCAATTCTGCACCCATCTACATACCACTCCTTGAACTGCCACTTCTTTTAGTTTGAAGCCCACCCTCTCATGTGGCACCGCGTCAAATGCTTTCTGAAAGTCAACATAAATAATGTCATCTGCTCCACTCTGATCGTATCCTTTTGTTGGCTACTCATAGAATTCCAGCCTGTTAGTAAAACACGACCTCCCTCTTCTGAGCCCACGCTGACTGTTCCTAATAACTCCTGTCCTTGCCATGTGTTGCTCAAGCTTATCCTTAATAATTCCTTCCATTAATTTTCCTGTGATGCATGTTAAGTTTACTGGCCTGTGGTTACTTGGATCTGCCCGGTCACCCGTTTTAAATAATGGGATGATATTTACCATTTTCCAGTCCTTCGGAATCTCTCCAGTGTGCAATGACATCCTAAAAATATGTGGATTATAATAGGATTATAATGGATGAACACTCAGTCTGGCCAAAGTAAAGGTAAAAAAACTGAATGAAAACTGATGAGAACCAGCATGACATTTAAGTTATCAAACTGGTCTTAATAGAAGTTTCACTGTGTGTTGGCAGAGTATTTTTCTCTGTTATAATAAAAAAATCTTGGGACGAGAAGAGACTTTTTGGAAGGAAGTCCGGCGAGACGGAGACTTTTACCATGAGATTCTTTCAAGTCACTCCCTACTTACAGCTACTTTCAAACAAGACCACGGTCATTAGGTGCATTCCGGCGCTTGACCTGGACAGACACCAATCCATTAAATGGCTTACTTATGAACACACACACACTTACGAAGGTCCAGCTTAGAATCACCCATTCATCTAAATAGGCAGCGAGAAACGATGAAGTCAAACGAATTAATGTGAAAATTGTCAATCGGTTACACGGCAAATTGATTAAATGCGCATCAATTGTGACAGACGCCCAGGGACCCTGCCCCACTGGGACGTCGCGAGAAGGGAAGGACCGGGAGAAGGGCAGTATCTTCCCTGGAACGTAAGAGGGCAGCCACCCTGGATTGTATGGGTGCCATGGACCTGGGGAGCCCAACCCTGTAGAGAGGCGTGGCCACCACCAGGGGATACCTGGGTAGCTCTGGAACTGGGGTATGCAGCGCTTCTGCCACACCCGGAAGTGCTGCCAGAAGAAGCGCTGCACGGCTTAACGAGCCCGTGTGGGCTGGAATGCTGCCACACCTGGAATTGCAGCCTAATTTAGGTCAATTATCACCTGGAGCGCTTCTGGGTGGGCTATAAGAGAAGCCGACACCCACCACTCAGAGAGCCGGAGTCGGGAGGCAGAGGACGGGGCTTGAGGGTGAGGAGTCGAGGTGGAAGAAGAAGAAGAAGAAGAAGAAGAAGAAGTAGAAGTGGTGAGAGAAAGAGAACGAGAACTTTGTTGATGAATTGTGCACTATTTGTTTTGTCATTCATCGGGTGATAAAGTGTGTGTGTTTTTGGACTTTTGACCTCCGCGTCTGTCTGTGCCCGGGTACGAGGTTCACACAATAGACTACATTGAAGCAGCTGGTGGTGCTCGTGCAGATGATGAAAATATCAACTTACAATGTCCCAAAGAATATCTATAACCGTTAGCACCATTCAGACTTCCACCACACAAATTACTGTTGAAAGAAGGATTTATCATAATGTTATTACGTAATTTATGTCTGAGTGATGGGCTGTGCAATAGGACAAGATTAGTTGTATTCAGGTGGCACAGTGGTGCAGTGGGTAGCGCTGCTGCTTCACAGTAAGGAGACCTGGGTTCACTTCCCAGGTCCTCCCAGCGTGAAGTTTGCATGTTCTCCCCGTGTCTGCGTGGGTTTCCTCCCACAGTCCAAAGACATGTAGGTTAGGTGCATTGGCGATCCTAAATTGTCCTTGGTGTGTGCGCTGTGGTGGGCTGGCGCCCTGCCCAGGGTTTGTTTCCTGCCTTGCGGCCTGTGCTGGCTGCGATTGGCCTGTAGTTAGGATATAGCGGGTTGGATAATGGATGGATAGTTGTATTCAAAATTGGTTGAACAATTCTAACATGTACAATTTGAAAAGGCGACAATAAAGGTAATGTATCACATCTTCAGGGGATAACATTAGACACAATAGGAGATCTTGATCTGCCATTCGTATTAAACACGTTTACAGTTTCCCGTTAGAATAGCTTTTGCTATGACAATTAACAAATCTCAGGGACAAACAATTGAAAAAGTCAGTTTATTTATTAGCGAGAAAGAAATGAAATTCACTCCTAGGCAGTTACACGTTGCATTGTCACGATGTAAATCCAAACACGGAATCAAAATTCAACGCGATCTTGACGAAAAGGTCATTCAAAATATTGTTTTAACTGAAGTTTTAAAGTAAAAGTGAAAATAACGCATATTTAACAATTCCCATTAAAATAACAATCTCTTTAAATTGTATATCCGGTTAACCAAACCTGGGGGTTGGCGAGCGAAGTGAGCAGGGGGCGAAACCCCCAATATATATAAATATTAAAACTAAACTTTAAGTTTCAGAAAGGGTTAGATACATTTAAAACTAATTTACACGCAATGCAGGGTTAATACATAATGAAATTTAAAAGAACTCCTCAGTGTTTAAGTATGGAATTAAAAAACTACGAAAGAAAGAACATCTGAATACGTGTTGTCACACATGTCCGCATGGGAGGTAGCTGAAGGGCCTGAGTGAGAGCAATTCCAAATCTGACCGGGATGTGGCAGAGTGCACTGACTCTTTTTCTCGCTTTCCTGCAGACCCTTCATGGGAAGTTCCACCTGGCCCTGTTGACGTCACTTCCGGGTCAGAGCCTATGGAGGAAGTCCTTGTCGGCTCCGGCTCCCTTGACGGCACGTCTGGTCTCGAGCCTATGGCCTTTCCGATCCCGGCCCCTTTGACGTCACTTCCTATACTGACCTTTAAAAGCCTCCCCCTTTTCCTTATTCCCTCAGTTCTGATTTGGACTCCAGTTTTGTGCACATCAGTGCTGTCATTTACTTGCAATTGACAGCCAGGAAACCAAATACTGTGGTACCTTGAGATACGAGTGCCACAACGTACAAGTTTTTTGTGATACGAGCCGTCACTAGGTCGATTTTTTTGCCATGAGTTACGAGCCAAAATTCGAAATACGAGCCATCAAAGAGCTTGTCGCCGCACATTCCGGGGAACTGACGACGGAGGAGTTGATGGAACAACAGACGCGGCAATATACGGAGGTTCTGCAGGAGATCGGTATCGCGGAGGAGGTTATCTCTTAAGGACAGTATTTGCAATGTGGGAAAAAGTTTTGAACTTTAAAGAAAAGAAACTGAAAAAGTTACAACTGATCGTGCAGTGGCGCTATTTAATGACACTCGCCTAACTCATTTCAGAAACATTCTAAAGGGGAGGACTAAACAAAGCTCCTTGGTCAGGTTTCTATTGAAACGCCTTGAGAATGAAAGTGACGAAAGCATGGCAAAAAAGAAAAAAACTAGTGAAGAAGAAAATTAAGTTAAGCAAAAGTGAAGTGAAAGAAAAAAACATTACAATGCGCTAATCGGCTTTGCCAACATCTGTTTATTTCTTTAGATTCTCTTTTACGTATTCGGTTTTATTTTGTTTGTGTACAATATCTGTTCATTATAAATACATTTTTATTATGTTGAAAACCTTTAACAAAAAATTGGGATGGTTTTTTGGGGGCTGGCACAAATTAATCTCATTTCAATTCAATTCTATATCCTAACACAGGGTCACGGGGGTCTGCTGGAGCCAATACCAGCCAACACAGGAACAAATCCTGGGCAGGGTGCCAGCCCACCGCAGGGCACACACAACAACAACAACATTTATTTATATAGCACATTTTCATACAAAAAATGTAGCTCAAAGTGCTTTACATAATGAAGAATAGAAAAATAGAAGACAGAGTAAGAAAATAAAATAAGTCAACATTAATTAACATAGAATAAGAGTAAGATCCGATGGCCAGGGGGGACAGAAAAAACAAACAAAAAAAAAAACTCCTGATGGCTGGAGAAAAAAATAAAATCTGCAGGGGTTTCAGACCATGAGACCACCCAGTCCCCTTTGGGCATTCTACCTAACATAAATGAAACAGTCCTCTTTATATTTAACACACACACACACACCAAGCACACACACGGGACAATTTAGGATCGCCAATGCACCGAACCTGCATGTCTTTGGACTGTCGGAGGAAACCCACGCAGACACGGGGAGAACATGCAAACTCCACGCAGGTAGCACCCAGGTGTCCTTACTGCGCCACATGCCGCCCTCATTTTCTATGTCTGTATGCATTTCCTAGCGTATCTCACACTACTGAATTAAAACATGCTGTCAAAACAAAACAATGCAATGCAATTCCAAATCCACAGATCTGACTTATTCACTTGTCATTTTGTCACATGTCACTTTATTCACAGGTCCAGTTGCATGTGTGTGGTGGAGTAGAGCCCCTCAGGTTCACTCTGATTGAGTCGTTTCAATGTTCGTCTGTCAGTCTTGTTCTGAACTTTGACTTCATGACATTCATGTCAGACTCACAGAGGTATGGAGACCCAAACAAAGCAGACGTTTTCAGAGCTGCTTGGTGAAGATTCTTATAGTCATCAGGCTCTACTAAGCTCCAGAAATGCGGAGAATGGTGTTGAGACTTTAACTGCACATTATTTTGAAGGTTTACTAATATATGAAATTCAATGTCTGTCTGTCCACTTTTCATGAGAGAACTACTTAACGGAATTAGATCGGGTTTTATTCTATAATTTGCTTGAACATTCTGGTAGATTTTGCAACTTCTCTCATTTCGCTATGTGTCAGAGTTCGCTTGCGGTACCGAGAAACACGCAACGGGCCGGGGGGGGGGGGACCTTCCTTCCTCCCTCCCTCACCCACCAGCTTCGGCGCGTGTACCTTAACTCCACTTAGCTAGCGAATGAGAGAACAATTGAATCAACAGACAAAGTGTTACTTAAGTCTTGATGAGTCTGAGTCCGGATATTCTCTTAAGTGTACGCCACATTGAAAAGACAGACTGCAGTTCAGATTGTGGATCGTGATTTCGTGTTAAAAGGATCATGATATGATTTTTTGAAAAGATCGCCCACCCCTAATTTGACTAATCAAGTTTTCAAATTTATGTAGGATTCATTCACCCTTTGGCGAGCTACCGGTGACGTGTTGGAGACCCCTGATCTCGACATATTCCAGAGCTGTAGGCCAGGGAGATTGAAGAAGTTGAGTTACCATTTTAGGAAAAGTGTTCTTCAGAAGTTTTCAGAATTATGAAGGGAGTTACAGTAATATGGTGGATGCCACCTGTTACTTTAAAATGCTTTTTTTTTCTCAGGAAGAACACAGGAGCACAAATGAATAGTTTTTTATGAGTAAATATGACAGTGACAATCAAAATGTGTTCTTCACACAGAGAATGCTGGTGACGTTACCGGACAGAACACTTTGGTGATCTTCAAATCTCGACTTCATATTTTTTTTTAACATTAATGAGCTCTGCTGGGGTGGATGGTCTTTATCCATCCAAATTTCTGCTACATCCAGATGTTCATTTGGACTCTAAAAGAAAAGCACGAGCTTACTTACCCATAGTTCCAGTGTGTTTTGGACTCTGCCCGGAGAGATGGATGAAATTGTGATGCATATTTCCAACTGTAAAAAAAAAAAGAAGCAAATGACCTCATTGACAAACATAACTACAGTAGACAAAAAAACAAATATGAGTGAGGAAGACCTCTAAACAGCACAAGGAGGACAACAGAGGGCCATGAGAAGGAAACGGAGGCTTCTGGAAGTGTGAGGTGGAGGTGTGTGACAGAGTGAGGAGGAGGCGGAGACTCATGAAGAAATCCAATAAGGGAAGCCAAAGACAAGAGCGGTATGGCGTCACGCTTTACTAAACTTAGGTCTCATGTTCCAATCTGAAATGTTCACTTGCAAGACCCTCCTGCACAAACTCCTCCGAGTGGACCCATTCCCAAAGTATAATAATAATAATTCTTTACATTTATATAGCGCTTTTCTCACTACTCAAAGCGCTTCAGTGAGTGGGAAGCCACTTCAGCCACCACTAATGTGTAGCACCCACCTGGATGATGCAACAGCAGCCATTTTGGCGCCAGTTTGCTGACCATAAATTAGCTGTTAGGTGATGAAATAGTGAGAGAGAAATAGCAGGGGATGATTAGGGGGCCAGAATGACCAGGCAGTGGTGGACAATTTAGCCAGGACATCAGGATACACCCTACTCTTTATGAAGAATGCCGAGGGACCTTTTATGACCACAGAGAGTGAGGATCTCAGTTTTACGTCTCATGTGAAGGACTGTGCCATTTTTACAGCACAGAGTCCTCGTCACTGCACTGGGGCATTGAGATCCACATTCAGACCACAGGGTAAGTGCGGCCCAAGCTTTTTCCTACATGGACTCCCATCCAAGTACTGGCTGGGCCTGAACCTGCACAACTCCAGGTGGATGACCTCCTCTGAAGTGCATGTGGTATGGCTGCTGATGGCTACCAAAAAGATGTACCACCTGAGTCTGGTGACCATCGGTTTTTTAAATTAAAATGTAGTGTGGATGTAGCCACAGTGGGAGGTGGGTGATAGGCTTAGTAGAGAGGCAGAAACTTCAGAGAACAGTGGAGTGTTAGTATACAAAGGAAAGGCCCAAACACAGGGATGGAGAGATGCTCCTAAAGCAGGTATAAAAGGTGAGTTATTGAGGAGCCAATGGGCAGGAATTGACACAGAAACTCTTAAGAGAAATAGGAACTACATGGAGGTGCAGCAGCAGGTTTGTAGAGAGCAGAAGATGATGATCAACATGGGCCACTGAGCTTTCATGTAATAAGGGAGGGTCAGTGAAGGAGAGACAGATAAGAAATGGATTCCGGAGGGATGGTAGTGAGAGCCTAAGACAGGTACAGATATATGGATGATATGTAAGGAAACAGGAGATAACAGAAGACCCCCTGGTCAGGCAGAATTGGTAAGAAACCCCCAAAAGAGGTAGCAGGGGCTACAGAAGACACTGAGAATGTAGAATGTGCAGCACACGCTCTGTAGAGAGGACAATTAAATTAAAGGGGCAACATGGAAAAAAATACACGTGAGAGGTACGCAATGGGACAGAACGAGAAGGGAGGAAGAGAGATAATGGCTTCTGAAAAAGTCCTCAGCCCACTCCATGAGAGAAGATAAAGGGACAACAGGACAAGTGACAGAGTGACAGATGAGAAGCAGTATATGCCCATAGAAGACAGCTGAGCCACAGAGGGTCCTCTATGAGGTGAGTGAGTGATGGAGGAGACTTGACCGAGCCTTTAGGGGGTACCAACAACATCACCCTGAGACAGAATGGACAAAGAGGTCTGTCATGAACTGCGTGTTTGGAGACTCAATGGAAAGGAAGCGTACTGAGAAAGGAGGACAGAGAAATGCGTCACATAAATGAGTGACAGAGGGCTTACAACAGAGACACGGACCTCTGATAAAGGAAAGTACGCAGGTGGGGGACATGGTCTCCATATATGATTGTGGTCCCACCACAACAGACAGACAGACAGGGCGAGCAGCAGGTCCTCAAAAAATCCTGTTCTCTTATAACAGTAGAAGTAGGTGAGGGATAGGGACACAGACAGAAGACAGGGGTCCATGCAGAGCTCAGAACAAACAAATCTCAGAAAGCTGGCGCAGACTGGCAGAGTGGGGTGCTAAAGACAGTAATGAGTGCCACGGAGACTGCATGAAAACTTACAAACCACCCCACCTCCACCCCAGGGCCGGATTAAGACGAAATTGGGCCTAATGCAGCAGCGCAGAAAAAGCCTATTTTTTCTCGGCATTGGTGCATTTGACACTCGCCGTACATGCACACTCAGACCGACCACAGAGCTTTAATTGCTTGCGACGCAACCAGCCAGCCTTTATTGAACATGAATAATAATAACGACGTAGTATCGTAATAACTTGAGATTAACATCAAACTATGTAACATCAACATTCAATAGCGATTGTCTGAAAAGTGCACTTAATGCAGAAAACCTAACAATGAATTACACAAAATTTCACAATTCTCTTACGAAACAGAGTAAGAAAAAATGAATTTGCAGAGACATTGGGTCAAAGTGACTCAGTTCAGGCTCCTGAGGGTAAAAATTTGTCCACGATTTAAATTTCATAATAGACCAGAATCCTGACGAGGATTTTAAAAATTCTAAACATCCATGCCGGGCCCACGGGCCGGCTTTTAGTTTTACCTTTACAGATAACCATTTAAATAGTCATCGATTTTTACTGTACAACTAACTTTCAAGGTGAAAAATTTACTACGTGGCACTTACCGAAAAATAATAAAGTGGCAAGAATCCCGAAGATATTGCAAAACTCTTTAACATAAAATTGATAGCATTAACTTGAAATCTTCGGTTAACAATAAACAAAACGACGTTATAGTTACGTCACAGCGCAAAGAACAATAGTAACTGTATAATAAGTAACGCTGTGTCTAGGACTCCAAATTTCATTCTAAGAATTATTTTGAGGTTAATATAGCAAAGGAAAACTGTTCAGCTTCCGGAAACTTCTCGTCTGTTTTCATCTGGGCCTATTTCAGAAGTGGGCCTAATGCTGCAGCATCAGTAGCACCCACCATAATCCGGCCCTGCTCCCCCCGCCAAGGAAAAAGTGAAACACAAATGGCGGCAAGCACAGTAATTTAGGCCTGAGCAAGCGGGTTAAAGGTTCATTTCCAGTCGTCTGATAAAATAAATAAACAGGAGAGTCTTACTTCGATTGTCTTTACTCGGAAGTGCAGGAGTGTAGAGGTTCTTCGGAGGATGTGAACTTCCAGTATCCTGGCCCGAAGATCCCAGCACGGTGCTGTTGTTCCTCTCTCCATGCTCTGAAGGCGTAGACTGATGGCGCAAGATGTCGACCAGGGCTCTGTGGAAAGTAATTTTAATGCACCCCCACCACCACCACCACAAATGATTAAAGTCATGCCAGAGAGTCACCTCTATGCAGAACAACTCATGGCTGCCATGCCTCAAGCGTTGTCCTCACCACCTGTAACGCATGCAGAGGGGATTCAGGAGCAATGCTCCAAGAACGCTTGCTAACATCTACTGATTTAGAATTGTGGCTTTCCACGTTGTCTTCAGAGCGTCCGTCAATGAAGAGTTACAGTTAATGTCCTAATTATTAGCCCCATGTCCAAAACTGAAGAAAACCGTTGACTAATATTTAAAGAGGTTACGAGAATCGCTTCCCAAAGAAATTAGGACCCAATTTCCAAGAAGTCTGATGAAAATATTTTACTGATGCACTTAACTGACACAAAAAAGCATGGCACCCTCCAACAATGAATAGTCCTGAGTCACAACTGAGAGCAACCTCTTACTGTCATTTCTCACAAGGTTTGCACAAGTCCCCTGAGGGATCTTCAGGCCATTCCTCCATGGCAAATTGCTCCTGCATCACGCAAATTAGATAGTTTTCGAGTGCGGACCTTAACTCTGGGCTCTCGACAAAGATTCTCAATAGGACGGAGATCTGGGCTTTGAGGCGGCCCATCCAAGAACTTGATTGTGGTGTTCCTCAAAAAGATCAGGACCAAGTGTGATGTCTGATTTAGGTCTTGATCTTGCTGAAAGACCCAGCAATGAACCCAAAGCCAGACTGGCAGCAGATTTCTTCAAATGATCCTTTATAATGTCAACATAATCTTCTTTCTTCATTATGCCACATACCCGAACGAGGTTCCTGTGTCTGAAGCAGCAAAACAGCCCCACAGCATTATATTCCTACCACCATGTTTAATTGTGTCTTTAGGGTTGAAGGCCTCTCCCTACCTTAACCAAATAAAAGGTGAATCCATGTGCCCAAACAGCTCCAGTTTTGTCCCATCAGACCAAAGGACAGACTTCTAAAAATTCATCCCCACGTTTCAGATGGTCCTGGGCAAACTTCGGTCTTGCTTTGATATGTCGCTGTGAGAGCAATGGAGTATTTCTTGCCCAATGAAGAGCCCTTTTTGAGACTTCAAGTCCAGAAGAGGCCAGTTTGGTGACAATGGCCTTTGCAGTGATCTGGGGGTTCTTGGCATCTCTGATTATTTTCCTCTCCAAAGTCTTTTGAAGTCTTGTGCTTGTGACCACAACCCGGGTGTGTTTCTAACTGAATGGGTCACTTTGTATTTTGGAAGTGATGCAACATTCAGCTGTTCTGGACCAGCGTTAAGGTGAGCATCCACTATCTTTTGGATGGAATTACGTTTTGCCACGAATGTCAGTGTGATGCCCCTCAGGCTTACCTTTAAGTATCCTTTGCCCTGCTCATTTCAGCCTCATTTACTAGGGTGCCCGTTGCTAATATGGGGTTCAGGTGTGGTTTGACACCACAACATTTAACTTTATTACTGTGCTTCCTGACAGATTCACATGGGGCTAATAATTTTGACCACCCTAATTTTCAATCAAGTTGTTATACAGCAATATACAAGTTGAATAAAAATGTACCAGCTGGAGGTTTTTACATTGATGGATGCTTTACTTTGTATAGGGTGGTCCAGACCTAATTATGCAACTTTTAATGCAATGCAGGAAAACATTGCAAGACAAAAGAATTGTTCGAAATATCTTGTAATAAACGAAAATGGACTTACATTGAATTAATTCACTGATTTTCCATGTAATGTCCCACTTGTCTTCCATTCAGTTGTGAATTCTCTATGTAATAAACTTAATAAGTTATAGCGTAATGAAAATTGCATAATTAGATCTGGACCATCCTGTAAAGTTAGAACGATTATGTTAAAATTCGACATAAATGTAGAAAAATTTTCTATTTCTAATAGGGGAATACTAATTGTGATTTTAACTGGGGTCTTGTTCGGAAAGCGGACGCCATCTCCTCCATCTCTAACCCTAACCCTAACCCTAATTTCAGACTGGCCTACCCCTACTACACACCCTAAACTATAAGGCCAGGCACACCAGGGTCCCTAATCTTAAAAATTTAGAGTAGGTGCCTAATCTTAAAATAGTGTAAGGGGGCCTAATCTTAAAAACAAGTGGCGTCAGCTTTTGGAACAAGACCCCTTAACTGTATGTGGATGTCTTAATGAACCAATACACCAGTCAATGAAATGCAAGGGACCAAACCCGAACCTGAAAATGAACAATTTGGAGAGATGCTCAACATGCTGTTCTTTTTTATTCTTCATCTTGTAAAGCACTTTGAGTTAGATCATTTGTATGAACACATGTGTTAGAGCAGGGGTCACCAACTCCAGTCCTGGAGGACCACCGTGGCTGCAGGTTTTCATTCTAACCCTTTTCTTAATGAGTGCCCTGTTTCTCTTGCTGATTAACTTCTTCTTGTGAATTCATTGTAATTAAATTGCTTTTTTAAGATTTGTTCCTCTGAATTTCTTCATCGTTCCTCTGAATTGCTTCATTTCTTTCCTTAAATGGCACCCAAACAGAAATGAAATGTGAAGTGAGTGAGCCAACAGAAGACCAACTGAATGAGGGCCTCAAACTCCAACCACTTTCACTCCAAACAGCTGCTTAATTAGGTGACGATTCTTGTCATTAATTAAACCTGTTCTTTAATTCCATGGCTTGTTGCTGCTCTCATTGTATAGGGTGGTCCAGGTCTAATTATGCAATTTTCATTACGCTATAACTTATTAAGTTTATTACATAGAAAACCACCCGAAAAATCCAGGACCATCAAGAAGTGTGCGGACTGACGACATAAAGAATCGTCTTTGCACCGATCTGGAATCGTCCCCGCATAAATCAAAGTCATCCAGACCATCTGGATCTCCATAATTAGATCTGGACCACCCTGTATAATAGCAGACATTTCCGAAATTGTTGATTTTCTCTTTTCTAAGAGCACCGGTTAAAATGTTTTGGGGATCTGAGCAGATCGGCATTCCTGAGACCTTCACCTTTCTTTATTTTCAGATATTGTATGATGGTCACCAGTTGTTTTGGCTCATTTTGTATCTCATTATTCTTTGGCTGCTAATTAAGGAAAAAGAAATAATTATGGCGACGGAGTCTTCAAGAGCAAGTCAATTAAAATGAACTCAAAAGAAGTTAATTAGCAGCAACAACAGGTCACTCATTAAGAAAAGGGTTCAAATGAAAACCAGCAGCCACGGCGGTCCTCCAGGGCTGGAGTTGGTGACCCCTGTTCTAGAGCTCCAGCACTCTTAATGAGTGACCTGTTTTGGCTGCTAATTAACTTCTTGTGAACTGATTCTATTTGAAGGCTCAAACCCTTTAATTGTTTCTTTTTCCTTTATTAGCAGCTAAAGAATAATGAGATACGAAATGAGCCAAAACAACTGGTGTCCATCATACAATATCTGAAAATAAAGAAAGGTGAAATGCTGATCTGCTCAGATCCCCAAAACATCTGACCGCTGCTCTTAGAAAAGAGAAAATCAACCATTTTGGAAATGTGTACTAATGCACCACAAGAGCAGCAACAAGCCACAGAATTAAAGAACGGGTTTAATTAACGACAAGAATCGGCACCTCATTAAGCAGCTGGTTGGAGTGAAGTGGGTTGGCGTTTGAGGCCCTGACTCAGTTGGTCTTCTGTCAGCTCACTCACTTCACATTTCATTTCTGTTTGGGTGCCATTTAAGGAGCGAAATGAAGAAATTCAGGCGAGCAAATCTTAAAAAAGAAATTCAATTAAAATGAATTCACAAGAAGTTAATTAGCAAGGCCGACAAGTCACTCATTAAGAAAAGGGTTAGAATGAAAACCTGCAGCCACGGTGGTCCTCCAGGACTGGAGTTGGTGACCCCTGCTCTAGAAGTAAATGTGGTTGATGGTGTTGTTATCGGTGGCACAGTGGCGCAGTGGGTAGTGCTGCTGCCTCGCAGTAAGGTGACCTGGGTTCACTTCCCGGGTCTGCCCTGTGTGGAGTTTGCATGTTCTCCCTGTGTCTGCATGGGTTTCCTCCAACAGTCCAAAGACATGCAGGTTAGGTGCATTGGCGATCCTAAATTGTACTTGCAATGGTGCTTGGTGTGTATGTGTGTGTGGGCTGGCGCCCTACCTGTGATTTGTTTCCTACCTTGCGCCCTGTGTTGGCAGGGATTGGCTCCAGCAGACCCCCATGACCCTGTAGTTAGGATATAGTGAGTTGGAGGATGGATGGAGTTGTTATCCCTCAGGCCCCTGGATCTCTTACCCAGCTGGCAAATCATGTCTTTTATTACTCCACACAGTGGTGTTGTTAAGTGTTTGCCTCAGGGGACCTTCAGGACTTTGTAAGACCACTGACACCCTAAAAATCCATTATTGATTTGATGGTGTGTATCACCATCTGATCTCTGAATGGGGAAACATGAATGCAAGCAGCCCTACCACTGCATTGCCTGGCAGAGACCGTTTTCAATGGACTACAATGCTGCTGCGTAGTAAAAGAAACCACATATTGATTTCCAAGCCAGGCATTAATGTGAATGCGTTCCGCATGTCCTCGACACGTTTTTTGGTTGTGTGATCTGCACTGGCGTGAGGAGGTGAAGCTGCACTAATGGTGAAGAGCTTGGCTGATGTGAGCCCCTGACACAATGTAGACAGGTGAATGGCACGTCTCCCCTTAAAAAGCAGCTTTGGCCAACATGACTATTTTACTCATAAACCCAGACCTGAATCGCCTCCTCTCTGCCATGTCACATGAAACTGAGGACACACCAAGGAAATCTGGGGCTTGTTTGTTTTCTTCTTGATGATATGGCTTTGTTGGACAATAATAAGTGAAAACGCTTTCTCTAAATGTTCATGAAATTTGCTTGTGAACTTTCTTAGACAGAAATCCAGACCCATAAAAATTAAAAAAAAAACATCAGCACACTTAAAAGGCCATGTCACATTAGACGACTTTTCCAGTGATTTTCAGTCATCGCCTTCATTTACATAACCTTTGCAAGTTGGAGGCAGCGGGCGACACGATGCCATGAAGCTTGTCGTGTTACGTGACACTCCCTGCAACTCAGTGCACCTACTCCAAGATTTGCTCTGACAAAATAAATAAAAACAGGTGTGATTTTGTCTTAAGTTATAGTGGCGGGCTCTGTGTGCTTGACAGCCATGCCCAGATTTTAGCCAAGAGCGCTGACCTTGGGGCTAATTTGCTGGGTCCATTGGTGGCCTTGTTCACTGAATGATTTCCTGAAAACGGCCAACTTAAGCAAACAACTACACAGGCCTCTGATGCTTTACGAGGCAAGTGTGACACCAGTGGAGCACTCCTGGGTGGTTCTGGGATAGATCGCCATGGTAACAGCTGACATCATCAGCTCCTCCAAAACAACAAACATAAATGGCAAGATGGTAAATATTTCCACTTTTCATCTTAAAGTGATACCTTGAAGTTCACTTAATTGAAAATCCATCCAAGGAAAGCTATGAAAAATGAACAAAGACTGCTAATCCTAACAGTAACGCCGATCCCTTACTTCATAGGCTGTTAGTGGTGATATGAGCAAAAATGGACACAGAAAGAGAGATAAAGGAATTGGTGTATTGTGCTGTGCTAGTGTGATTTCACATTTCGGAGCTGCAGTCTGGTATACGAGGTGCGATCCAAAAGTTCCCGGAATGCATTTATTCTGCAGCCAGAAGGGTTTGGTTATATCAATCGCCGCTAGATAGCAGTTCAAGTTGTCCTTGAGAGCTGTTATCACGCGTTATAACGTCAGCGCAGTTGTTTTTCAAGTCGCAGTTCTCGTTTAAACTTCGTTTGTGCCTGTGAAGGGTTGTTCGTGAAAATGAGTGATTCGAAAGACCCAAAAAAGCTCGACAAGTTCACAGCAACACCAAGGCAATGCTCATTTGCTTCTTTGATGTGAAGGGTGTCATCCACAACGAATTTGTGCCACAAGGACAGACGGTGAATGGAGAATTCTACAGGGATATTCTAAGGCGTTTGCGAAATCGAATTCGCCGAACATGTCTTCAGATGTGGGCTGACTAGTCATTTCTTTTGCATCACGACAATGCACCAGCTCACACATCTCTGATTGTGCACAAATTTTTGGCTTCTACAAAGTTTACTGCCATTCCCCACCCTCCGTACTCCACTGATTTAGCGCCGTCTAATTTTTTTTTTATTTCCTAAGATGAAGATGAGGCTCAAGGGACGCAGATTGGAGACGGTGGAGGAGATCCAAGTGGTAACAACCAACGTCTTGAACACACTGACAAAAAGCGACTTCCAGAGGTGCTTTGAAAGGTTGAAATCTCGCTGGGATTGGTGTATCAACTCAGCAGGTGACTATTTTGAAGGAACTGTTCACCATTAATTGTTATTTGGTGTGTATGCTTTTAAATAAATGCATTCCGGGAACTTTTGGATCGCACCACGTATCTGCTTTACCTGGTAGGTAACCACCCATACAATCAGATCGGGACTCAGAACACGGATGTTATGAATGTAATCACTCTGATCTACAGGCTGTCAAATAAATGAACCACACGCTGTGGCGCAGCATAAAGGGACTTCATCTATGACGCTGACGTCTGAGGTTCGATCCCCGCAAGGGGAACAGTGGAGTGTGTACGCCTGATGAGCCCAAATAAGGATGAAGCATGTGTCTCGTACTCTTTGCATTATTTGACAGTAAACTATGTAACATTCTATGATCTGCTTCTCGCAACAGAAGAGGGCCCCGTGGCGGATGTTTGCCGAATGGTAGACCAACTACATGCGTTACCTGGTAGGTAACCACCCATACAATCAGATCGGGACTCAGAACATGGATGCTATGAATATATATATATATATATATATTATAAAAAAAAATCTTGGAAGGAGACGAGACGTGATTTTCTCAGAGAGACACTTTCACGTCCCGCAAGATGAGTCTTTGTGCCAAGAGATTTAACCGCACTCGGGACCGGAAATAAAAGACAAAGAGTAGAACATCGTAAATAATTCAAAAATGTAGGCGCCGTACACATGCAGAGCAGGTTAGAGATAATGGAAGTACGAAAGGTCGAAAGTCTCAATAAAGGATAGTAAAGATCGCATTAGCACAAACAAACGGAAATTATTACTCAGTGAAATAACGGAACAGTGAAAAGAGATCGAATATATTGTTCGGATTTAAACTTTAAGTCGGAGAGTTGTAGATCGTCTAATTTGTGTTGCCATCAGGGAAAAATAGTGAAGAGGCGTATCCGTGAGAATTCAAAGATTTGTTGTTTGGTGAAAGTGAAATCCCGCAAGAGAAATCATTTCTCATTTATGTGAATGCTATTGTCAGACACATTTCTTGTAGAGAGAAACGATATTCACTCACACGCAGTTATACGTTGGGTTATCACGATGTAATTCCAAACACGGAATCAAAATTCAATGCAATATTGATGAAAAGGTAAAAGTGAAAAGAGATCAAAAATATGGATAGAGGTGATATGACAGAAGTGCGCCGTGTGAGATGCAGATCATGCGGCACGACGGCAGCAGCAGCAGCTGATCGAGCAAAGAGGAGGTAAAAAAAGAACTGTGTTTGTTTCCCATTGCATCACCGTTTAAGAGGGGGTGTCAGAGGAGCGACCGCGTCTCCTTGGGGTGCATTCTGCACCCCTCTTCACAACCCGAGTGGCAGAGATGTGAAGTGGCTGGCGCATAGTGCAGGCCAGGGTGGTTAGCGAGCGAAGTGAGCAGGGGGCGAACCTCCTAGTAATAAATATACATTTTACAAGCTCTTCACACCTGGATTTTGGTGGTTGATCCCGTTCTCCCTGGCAGATCCTCTCAAATTCCGTTAGACTTAATGGGATTTATCTTACATTGACTTATTTGACGGACGCCTTTATTCAAGGTGATTTGCAAAATTTCTGATACAACTGGCTACATTTCTTTTGGCTTTCCAATTGGAGCAGAGGCAGGTCAGGTGACTTGCTCAGCTTCACCCAGCGTTAGTAGTAGGATTTGAACCCACGCCCTCAGGGTTTGAAGTCTAAAGCCTTAGCCACAACACCACACTCCCTGCCTTCAGATCTCTTGTCCTTAAGCCACTCCAGCGTTGTCATTGCTGTATGCTTCAGGTTATTGTCATGAACTGTCGCCCCAGTCAGAGGTTGTAGGTTTTCTTCCAGGACCTCTTTGTATTTGGTTGCATTCATCATTTGCTCATTTCTGACCCACTGAGAAGAACACCCATAACATTAGGCTGCCACCACCATGCTTTAGAATAGGAATGGTATTAAGCAGGTGATTAGCAGTGCAAGGTCTTTGTCTGAGATGGTGCTTGGAGTTGCCCAAAGAGTTCAGTTTCTGTCTCATCAGACCAGAGGATGTTTCTCTTCAGCTCTTAGAGCCCTCAAAATGCCATTTGGCGAACTCCAAGTGGGCTCTCATATCCCTTTTACTTAAGAGTGGCTTCTGTGATAGCCGTCCTTCTGGCAGGTTCTCTCACCTCAGCAGAGGACTTCTGAGGCTCTGTGAGAGTGACCATCGGCTTTCTTGGTTACTTCTTGCCCAGTTTCTCAGTTTGACTGGACGGTGAACTCGAGGAAAAGTCCTGGTGGTTCCAAACTTCTTCCATTTCCCTATTATTGAGGCCACTCTGCTCCTGGGAACACTCAAAGGTTTACAGATGGTTTGACCCTCTTGTCCTGACCTGTGCCTCACCACAGAGGTCTACAGAGAGTACCATGGACTTCATGGTTTGGCTTTTGTCCCATCATGCAGTGTGAATTGTGGACCTTCTATACACAGGTAAACATGTGGGCCTTTCTAAACAATGTCCAGTCAAGTCAGTTTACCACAGGTGGACTCCAGTCAAGTTGTAGAAACATCTCAAGAAGAATTAAAGCAAGCAGGAGGCACCTGAGCACAATTTGGGGTGCTACAGTAAAGGGTCTGAAGACTTATAGAAACGAGAGCTTTCGTTTTTTGATTTTTTTAATAAATTTGGAAACATTTCTACGAACACATCTTCACTTTGTCATTATGGGTTACTGAGTGTGGATTGATGGGCAGAAATAGCAAACCTGTCTATTTAAAATGAAAACTACACCACAGTAAAATGTGCAGACAGTGAAGGGGTCTCAGTACGTTTAATCCACTGTGTTTTTGTGGTGTGCTCTTCACTGACTGCAGGTTCACAGGTAAAATATAATCACCATGTTGCCAATTACTAATTACATAATCTGATCTAATGACCAGACATTAACTGGCAAGTAAGTGATGTGGTCAAACAAAGCTGAGTTAACACAACCCTCCATAATCTGCTTTGATATCCCTCTATTATAAAAAAAAAAAATCTTGGGACAAGACGAGACTTTTTTTCCTGCGACGAGATGTGATCTTTTGAAAAGGCGGACACTTTCATGTCCCGTGAGACGGTCAAGTCACGTCATGCTTACAACCGTTTTCAAACAAGACCACGGTCATCTGACCTCTCAGTTGTTGGAATTCTTTTGGCAGACACACTTGCTGTGCTCTCAGCTCACGCCCGGCGTCGGAAAAAGACAAAGTAGAACATCGTAAAGAATTCAAAAACGTTGGTGTGATGCACATGCAGAGCAGGTTAGAGATAATGGAAGTAGGAAAATTCTAAAGTCTCAAGAAAATGATAGTAAGTGCAAGCAAACAGAAATTATTGCTCGGTGAAATAACGGAACAATGAAAACAGATCGAATAGTGTTTGAGGATGTCTGGGGGAGAAGGGAGACAAGGCAGTGAGACAAAAGGACAGCGGCTATACAGGCTTTTAAACGTTTGAAACGCTGAGCGAGATGCAGATCACACAGCAGCAGCAAGACAGCAGCTGATCGAGCAAAGAGGAGGTAAAAAAAACTATTTGTTACCCATTGCATCACCGTTTAAGAGGGGGTGTCGGAGGAGCAACTGCATCTCCTTGGGGTGCGTTCAGCCCCCCCTCTTCACAATGCGAGCGGCTGAGACGCGAAGTGACTGGTGCACAGGGTGGGGGGGGTTGGCGAGCAAAGTGAGCAGGGGGTGAACCCCCTAATATAATATAATATAATTTTCTAAGCTTCCTTTATCATGAGCAGGATTACTGGGATGTGGGGACTTTACCAGCACACATAGGGCACAAGGCAGGGACAATCCCCTGGACATGGCACCAGTTCATTGCAGGGTGAAGACACACACACACGCAGAAACACTTTGGCCAGTTTAGCATCCCTAATCCAGGTAACCTGCATGTCTTTGGACTGTGGGAGGAAACTGGAAGACCGGGAGGAAACCCACGGAGACACGATAATGTATTATCTCTCTTTTATAAGAAAAAATCTTGGGACGAGACGAGACGTTTTTCCTGCGACAAGACGTGATCTTTTGAAGAGAGACACTTTCATGTTCCACGAGACGGTCAAGTCACTCCCTGCTTACAACCGTTTTCAAACAAGACCACAGTCATCTAACCTCTCAGTTGTTGGAATGCTTTTGGCAGACACACTTCATGTGCTCTCAGCTCTTAACAATTTTATATGTTCTAGATAACACGTCAACGACTAAGCGAAGAAGAAAGAGCAGCGTGTCGAAAAGAGACACGAAAGCGTTGGAGAGAAAACAATGCAAAAAAACAAAAATCTATGTGCAAATTCTGAAAATAAGGAAAGCAATAATGAGCCCGTCCTGCGAGAGTAGACTTTGTACCAAGAGATGTAACCACACCTGGGGCCGGAAAAAGACAAAGTGGAACATCATAAAGAATTCAAAAATGTTGGAGCAATACATATGCAGAGCAGGTTAGAGATAATGGAAGTAGGAAAATTCTAAAGTCTTAAGAAAATGATAGTAAAGATCGCATTCGCGCAAACAAACAGAAATTATTACTTGATATAATAACAGGACAGCGAAAAGAGGATGTTTGAGGATGTCTGGGGGAGAAGAGAGACAAGGCAGTGAGACAAAGAGAAGGACAGCTGCTGTACAGGCTTTTAAACGTTTGAAGCTCCGTACGAAATGCAGATCACGTGGCACAGCAGCAGCTGATCGAGCAAAGAGGAGGTGAAAAAAGCAACTGTTATTTGTTTCCTAGTGTATCACCGTTTAAGAGGGGTTTCGGAGGAGCGTCCGTGTCTCCTTGGGGTGCGTTCAGCCCCCGTCTTCACAACGGCATGTAGCGCTGGCCAGGGGGGTTGAAAGGGGTTGGCAAGCGAAGCGAGCAAGGGGCAGAGCCCCCTAGTTTTTAAGAAAGCAAAACTTCACCGTGACAGATAATTCTCTAAAACAATAAGTAGATCAAATCAAAATCAAAATGGCCCTTTACAAAAACTGCTGCAATATAAATTGTCAGCTATGGACCAAGTGTTCCCATCCACCCCTACCAAGTATCCATTACAGTAGCAGCTATTAGGATGACCCCACACAAAAGATATAAAAGTGGGCCTTGATGATGATGATGATGATGATGAAATATGCCACTCCTTAGTTAAGTCCAACATGGCGTGTTTTAGATGCACTAATGCAACCAGAATGACGCGGACTTGTCCAGTACACTTTAACTTGGGATTTTTTTTGCTCCACTAAGTAAAGTATTTTTCTTTTATCGGTTATCCAAAATCTGCACGACAATTTTTTTCAAGAGTTTTTATTCAAATGTGGTTTATTTTTGAAAATGACAGTTAAAGTAAGCTAAATATTATCGGTAAAGGCCATGTGAACTAGGGCTTCATTTTTCATGAGAGCAGATGAGTCAACCCAACAGTGGCCATCACCCTTCACTCACAATGAGATTTACAGCTGCCAAAGTTTCTGTTTTTACAGATCATGCCCGATATGTATGCCTGTGTGATTGTGGTATAGCGGGTCCACAGCTCACGTCAAGAGGCCAGTTTTAAAATAAATAATCGCCGCACTCGCGGTTTAGCAAGGGGTGTGCTAGTGTGGCTGAAGCGTTCCCGGGATGATTCATGATGTGCACAGGTAAGAAATTGTCCGCATCCGTGATTGTGTTCAGGGCTGCTGATTTGCCACAGATGCCACGTCCTCTTCATAAATAGAAGCGCGAGGCAGCTAGGAGAAAAAAAATCAAAGTAATGAATAAGAGCCGATGATTTGCTGGAAGCAGCATGGAGAGAGAGCCGATGCGAGCGAGCAGGCATCTGGACAGTGAGCCCTAGCAGGGGTGTTTGGCCGACACTCGGTGGGGTAGAAGGAAGCGGTCGCTCCAGCCGAGCGAACAAGGAGCAGGAATGACCGGTGATGAAGGACGGCTGGCCGCATAAGGCCGAGAAGGGAGGGAGTCGGAAGGCTTGGAAGGAGAAGCCCCAACGTGAGCTTCTTGGCCGTTGGGTGAAAAGCCAAGTCTCGGTCTGGAGAGTGCGTGACCGAAGCCAGGGATCGGGAGGCCTCCAGACCAGCAGAGTGAGTGAGAAGGTCAGCTGCTCTCCTATTGCGGGGCCCAGATGGGAGAAGCAGGAGAGCTGCCAGGTAAACAGAAGACACCGGGCTTATCTGAGAGGACTGCTTCCAGCGATGTTTTAACCTCATCGTTTTAAAGGATTTATTTGTTGTTTTAACCTCCACTCTGGACTTGTTTTATTTTTTTTTTATTGCACTGCACTTTGTTTGAACACTTGTTTTTTAAAATAAAAGCACTTTGCACTTTTACTCCATCCTCTTGCTCCATTTGTTATGCCTCACTGCCGAGCTCATCGGTAACATTACTGACGGTGACGGGTTCAGGGCTCCCCGAATTCAAGATGGGAGCAATCGAGCGAACCCGCATCGTCACAGTCATATACTGTGCCTTCTACGTTCAACTTAGTGGAAGTACTTTTGTGAAATGGAGTCATCAGAATTTGTGTTAAGCACAGAATTTTGAAACATTTCGCCATTAAAGTACATTTTGTAGGACTAGACTGCAGGGGGCCGAAACCTACCCGATTGGTGCAAAGCTAAAATCGATCCTGGATGGGCTGCGTTTCATTCACAGGGGGCATGTCCATCCGTGGGGCCAGTGTGCTAAAAAATGCCACTTGAGGCGAGGCCCATTTTTGCTGTTCCCCCAATTCTAAAAGTGGGTTCATAAAGCGTTCAGACCCATTCACTTCCTGCACAAGCCAGGCTTTTGCTTAGAGTCTCATTGTTACTACCGTATTTAATCGTGTACCACGCGCCCTCGTGTAAGACGCGCACCCTAATTTTTACAAAGAAAATCGCGAAAATTGTTTTGCCCCGTGTACGACGCGCGTTGTGATTGTATAGGAAGCGTTTAAAGAGAGAGAGAGAGCGCGAGCGAGAGAAAGAGAGAGCGTGAGTGCACGAGAGAGAGAGAGCGAGCGCGAGTGCATGAGAAAGCGAGTGAGAGAAAGAGAACATGAGCACGCGTGAGAGAAATAGAGAGACAGTGCGCGAGAGAGAGAGAGACCGCGAGTGCACGAGTGAGTGAGAGAAAGAGAGCATGAGCGTGCGCGAGAGAAATAGAGAGAGTGCGTGAGAGAGAGAGCGCGAGTGCACGAGAGAGAGAGCGCGAGTGCAGGAGCAAGCGAGAGAAAGAGAGCATTTAGCGCGCACGAGAGAAATAGAGAGAGAGCGCGAATGCGCGAGAGAGAGAGAGCGTGAGTGCATGAGCAAGCGCGCGAGAGAAATAGAGAGAGAGCGTGAGTGCGCGAGAGACAGAGAGAGCGAGCCTAAGCAGAAGAAGCAAACATTACAAAATTACATTTCCTCGTGTATGATGTGCAACTGATTTTCTAATGCTAATTTTCGGGAAAAAATGTGTGCGTGATACGCACGTAAATATGGTAATTTCATTTTTATTTATTCAATTCTAATTTACTTAAAGTAAATGATAGATTTTACTCTGATATATATCTTAATGCGTCTTGCCTCGCTTAATCTTTGTATTTTTCTTTCATTGTATAGTGCTTTGTGACTACTTATCTGTGAAATACGCTTTATAAATAAACTTTACTGACTTACAATTTATTGTGTTAATAGATCTAACTTTAAATGGATACATTTGCCATTTTTCTCCATCAATCTACAGTACACTCAGTAACCCATAATGACAAAGTGAAGACACTTTTACAGAAAGGTGTGCACAGTTATTAAAAATCAAAACGTGAAATCTCTCATAGAGTATGGACGTATTCAGACCCTTTGCTGTGGCACTCCTGCTTGCTTCAGTTCTTCTTGAGATGTTTCTAGAACTTGACTGGAGTCCACCTGTGGCAAACTGAATTGATTGGTCATCACTTAGAAAGGCCCACACGTGTCCCACAATTCATACCACATGTCAGGACAAAAACCAAGGAAGTCTCTATAGACCTGCACACTTAGACTGTGGTGAGGCACAGATCAGGACAAGGAGACCAAACCATTTCTAATGCCAGGATCACAGTGACCTCAAAAATTGTGAAATGGAAGAAGTCTGGAATCACCGGTACGTTTCTTAGGGTTCGTTTATACTTCACGCTTAGAACGCGGACGCGCACACATCATGGCTGCCATGCGTTCCCAGCGTTCATTTGATGCGTCTTCTGAGCAGGTCCTCAGAGATAAACGCGACGCGTGCGCGAGTCACAGTCCCAGCAAAAAGTTGGGGGGCGCAATGTGATAACAGATGGAATGTGACGCCAGAGTCTCTGTTTACTGTCTACATGTGACAGAAAGCCGCTTACGGGAATGATGTGTGCGCTTCGATGTTGGATGAACAGTTCGATGCGGTGAAGCAAAATGCCGACATACAAATGCATTCGTGGTGCTTTTATATTCAAGCGTCGCATGTTCCCGATCGTAATTACACGACGCATTTTAAAAGTCTCCCATACCATCTTCTGTGCCGTCTTCTTTTTCTGGGGCTTCCTCCTGACCTGACAGCAGCGGCAAACAGCAACAGATCGCCACACAGAACACATTACAAGTCTGATACTCCAACTCTCTGCACATTTAGAATCCTTAGATGTATACTTGATATCACATTCATGATGAAATGCATTAAAGTATGTATGTTACACTTTACTGATAAATCATTAATTTCATTTAAATACTGAATACTGTTAATAATTACACGTGTTGGGGTGACACGGTGGCAGAGCGGTAGCACTGCTGTCTCGCTGGGAGTCACGTCACTGGTGTCCCCTGCCTGGAGTTCTCATGTTTTCCTGGTGAGTTTCCACTGTGAGCTCTGGTTTCCTTCCAAAGATATGCAGATTTGGTGACACTAAAATGACGCCAGTGTGTGTGTGAGTGCTTGTATTCACCTTGCAAAGAGCTGATGCCCCATCCAGGGATTGTTTCTGTCTCACGCCAGATGTTTGCTGGAATGGGCACATCCCTGGATTGATGGCTGGAATCATTAAACATCCTTTTCAGAAATATTGTGATAAGGTGTCTTCGAAATTTAATGGATGTTCCAGGCAATTCACAACACTGCGAACCCGAACCTGTTCTCACCGTGATGACATCTTGCACTGCCACCTGGTGGAATCTTCCAGATTTATGTAAAGTATGTGCGCAAGTATGAACAGTAAAACGTTTGCGTAGCAGGAGAGTCCGCTGGAGCATGTGTCACGTCACGTGAAGTATAAACCTGGCCTTAGAGTTTGCTGTCTGGCCAAAATGAGTGTCTTGGCAAGGAAGGTGACCAAGAAGCCAGTGTTCAGAAGTCCTCTGCTGAGAT
Organism: Polypterus bichir lapradei; assembly: GCA_026402145.1. Classification (NCBI taxonomy): domain Eukaryota; kingdom Metazoa; phylum Chordata; class Cladistia; order Polypteriformes; family Polypteridae; genus Polypterus; species Polypterus bichir. The sequence continues at coordinate 13,908,666 of JANRMT010062797.1, read as the reverse complement.
GGGAGAGCCTGTAAGAAGGATAACCATCTCAGCGACACTCTTAAGTAAAAGGCATACGACAGGCCTCTTGGACTTAATTTAATTTAATCGACTCTGAGAACATGAGGAAAAGTATTCTGTAGCCTGATGAGACAAAAACTGAACTCTTTCAGAAGAACTCCAAGCAGTATGTCTTCTGAAGACCAGACACTGCTCATCACCTGCTTCATACCATCCCTACAGTGAAGCCTATGGTGGTGGTGACATCATGCTACGGGGTGCAGGGACGGGGAGACTGGTCAGAATTGATGGAAGAGTCAATGTATCCAAATACAAAGTGGTCCTTGAAGAAGACCTGTGACCTCTGACTGGTGCGACGTGGCAATGAGCAAAAGCAAACAGCCAAGACAATGGCGGAGTGAAAACCTGCTCAGGGGCGCATGCAATCTCAGACTGGAGTGACGGTTCACCCAAAATAAGATCTGCAGCACTGTGAAGTGCGCAAAAAGTGAAGGGGTCCGAGTACTTGCTGAACCAACTGAATGTGCAAAACAAAACTACAATATAATCGCACACACAGAACACTAGAAAAATAATGAATAGTATTTTTATGTGGGAAAAATGGAAAAGACTACTTTTAAAACAACAAAAAAGAAAGCACAAAAATAACCACCACTTCTGTTTGATCCTGCCCCACCAAAAATCTTTTTTTTTTGTTTTGCGATTGGGAAATTGAATGCAAAATAATAGACATTGTACGTGTGATTGACACCTTAATAACACTCCAGGAACTAACAAACATTTATAAAAGGACGTAATCAGAACAGATCAGAAAATCAGGAAGGCGAATGCCACTATCATGGTATTATGATATTATCAGGTGTGAGGGATGAACCAGCGTCCCAGTCGATGTGGACCCCACTCCCTTACCTGGCCAGGAGGCCTTAATAATGGAAAGTCAAGGAGGGAATGACAAAATCTACTTTCTGTGCCAGGACCTGGATGTGGAAGGACATTACAGTGGGGCTGGCATCCCAAGAGCCTCTGAGTGGCACCCGGGACAGTCTTGGGAACACTGTATCCTGTCTAGCAAGCACCACTATGGATGCCTTCAAAGCAGCATGGGAGTTGTGGTCCCGCAGGTTCTGTAGACGCCGCTAGGGGGAGCTCTCTCGGATAGTGAAGATACAAGGAGTGCCGTAGTCCTGCCCGACCCGGAAGTGCATCCTGGAGGCAACTGATTCAGCATCAGTAGGACTGCCATGTCCGAAGTTAAAACAGAGCCCTCCACTCAGCTAAGGTAGTGGGAGTCGAGAGAGCAGCTGGACAACGCTCCCCTGGAAGAAGTGGAAGAAAACGGAGTGGCTGATGGTATTAACGGGCTGTACTGTGTTGTAGGAGAGCCACCATTAAGCCTGTAAAAGGTACACGTTATTGTAAATAGAAGTGTTGCAGTTGAACCTGGGACTCTGTGTGTATGTGCGTGTGTGTGTAGTTGTGTCTGGGGTTCGGGCCTAGTGGCCACCCATGATAGTACAAGATCCATTATGCAGATCCAGATCGTCTGGATGACTTTGATTTATGCGGGGACGATTCCAGTTCGGCGCGAAGACGATTCTTCATGTCGTCAGTTCGCACACTTCTCCATGATCCGGGATTTTTCGGGTGATTTTCTATGTAATAAACTTAATAAGTTATAGCGTAATGAAAATTGCATGATAAGATCTGGACCACCCTATATGTAACTTCACAATGCACATGAGGTTAGGAGCAGGCGCTGATACAGCGCATTGCCGCACCCAACACATGATAAACCCATTGCGCCACTTCTTGTGTGATTTTGGGCTATACAAAAATAAATTGTATTGTATTGTATAAACCACATCAGGATCCCAGATTAGGACCCGAGTGCAGTCATGCAATGGTTGACACCTCAGCACCACACCAGTTCAGATGGAATGAACCAGTGTGAGGTTTTTTATGGTGGCTCAAGTGCCAATTCTGCCACCAACCCCCAGGCTTTTCCCTTCAGGTTGGATGGCCTTCATGCAGGGCTGGACGCAGATTAACGTCATACCCAGGACGGGTAAGGGTCACTTTTGGTATCTATGGCCAACGTAGATCCCTAGCCTCAGAGCCAACACTCCGCCCACCACGATGCACGTGCTCTGTTTTAATTCTCAGAAAATCACCGTGTGACAAGGCTGTGCAAATATTATTAAGTGAAAATTGAAAATAAAATGAAGTTTATGAATGAAATATAATGAAAATATATAAATAAATATAATGAAATATAATCAAAATATAAATGATTGTTAAAGGTAATACAGTACATAAATAATGAACTGAATATGTACGTAATTTTCATCGTTCATAGCTATAATTGTTTTTTGTATTCTTATTTGATAATGTCAAAATAATTAGACATATTTTTGCATGAAAATGTCACCCTTGTCAAAGTGCTGCCCAAGATGATTGCCTCGTCAGTATGCCAGTGCCGTCTATACAAACGCACACCAGGCCATTTTAGCATCAGAAATCGGTAGACTACAAGATTCTGAACCGGGGAGGGTAAATAAAAGAAGGAAAAATCAAACTTCTACTGGAGTGCACGTTGGCTGCACTGGTGTCCAGATGTTGTGAGGTGGCAAAGCTGACGCTGTCTCCTTCTAAATGTTGTGTACTACCATCAAGGATTATGGGATTGCACTAACAATCATGCTACAGTGAGAAATGGTGCCAACTGAAAACTGCACATCAAGATTAAAGCCATGAGTGCTCCTTGGGGTCAAGAGACCCCTGCAACACACAATGTTGGAAAATCAGCAGGCAGTGTAGAACACGGACTGGGACATTGATGCCTCAGCAGAGATGTGTAGTTTTGTTCCCAAACAGAGATCATACACTATCTACGTAAGGCACTAACCGAGAAACAGAGTGAGAAATCTCACCTTGGCATGTTGATGTCTCTGGGTCTTGGTCTTCTCGATGCCTTGTGGAAGGCTACCTTCATCCCAACAGCAACGGCTAATGTGAATGACAATACTCCCCCAATCACATACACCGTGCTGCTGCCCTGATTCTTCAATGAGTTAAAACCAGGATCCTGACCTGGACCAAATGGTGCACTTTGTGTAGGAGCAGAATTGGCCCACACAGGAGTGATGTAGTTGTTGCAGAGACTCTGGTTGAGCCGCTTGTTACGATGTTCGCAGCAGAAACGATAGTTACAGGTGCCGCAGCAATAGAGATAAGTATTAGTCGAGCAGTTGAAGGTCAAGTCAAAGTGACCCATAACATCATAGTAGCCCCAACAGACTTCACCCACTGGTATGGTGGCCGTCTTGGGTGGAGGAACCAGCGCCCCCATCCAAGTCCCATTCTTCTGAGGTGCTCTCTGAGGAAGAGGGTGTAGTGGCCCATCTTCGGCCATGGGCACCCTCTTGATATGAGCGAGAAAGGGTGACACGGGGACTGGCCTGACTTCACGCACGTGCTGGACCCCAGGACGGTTCGTTGTAGCTGAAGCCAGGGAGAGTCCAAGCAGCAAAACGAGAGGAGCCTGGAAGCAGTGCATTGTGGAGCAGCAGAGAGCGACCCAAAGCATACTCGCACCTGAGATCTACTTTGATTGAAAGTACTAGCGTCCCTTAAACCCCGATAGGTCACAACGGGTGGCCGAGTTCAGAAATGGCCACTCTTCTCCTTCAGTTGGACAGACGGCCGTGCAAGATGAGAAGGGGGATTCAATCGTCTGGCCCTTAGGAAGATCTCTTTAACTTCTTCCAGGGATACTTTTTACGAGTCCACGTTGCCAGTGTAGGAAGCTCTACGGCAGTCTTTAGTCAGTTTGTTAATTCGTATTTTTGCTTTCCTTTTAGCCCAGTAATCCAAGTGTCCTGAGATTTTCAGTTCATCTAAAGTGTTTAGTCTATGGCTGTACAAGAAGCTTTTCAGTTGTGTGTGTGTGTGTGTGTGTTAATCTCTGCTCTCTATTTGAATAGTCCCTCAGCAGGGACGTTTCAGAGCCCTGTGATCCAAGCAGAACCAGTGGTAGAATTTGAAGCAGCAGGTTCCCGCCAGATGATCGAGGTATTCACCAGATTAATGGCCAACTTCTGTCCCGAGTTACAGGCACTGTTCTACAGACAGCCTTCTCCACGATGCCTCGTGAAATTCCTTGGCACACTGACAGCTCAGGAATGTCGTTTCCAAGCGGTTTCAAGTTTGGTTTGAGTTTGGCTAATTTCTTTTTCCTTTTATGAGAATACTTGAGGATGCCGAAATATGGTTGAGAAATGAATAAAAAAGAGAGAGAGAGAGAGACTCCAACAGTGTGATGGCGACACTCGAAAACAGAGCAAGTTGTGTCAGTCGAGGGCAGGAAAGGCATCAACAGAGTGAGACACAAAAGGCATTTGAATCGGACTTGCTTGTGATTGGTGTCTGCTTTTTCAGTCTCCAAGGTAACACTGCCCCCGCTGGCCTGGAGGTGTGGCTATCTGTAACACCAGCAAATAAGGAATCAGGCTAATAGACAAAAAAAAAGAGAAAGTGTGAAAACAAAAGATCCGCTTGAGGCAGAATCGAGGATTACAACAATCCCGTAATCTGTTCACTTTTAAATCTTACAAGATTTTTAGAAAAGGTAAAGGCAAAATATTTGAAACTTTTCTGGATTAAAAATATATATTTATATATATATATTGATATCATGAGCTGGCTTTTGAAAAACAATGTATTTTTTGCTTATTCAGTAGGAAAAAAGATTTAATTTGGCAATTGAAATGGAAAATAAAATATTCTTTCGTTGAAAAATTAAAAAGGTAAAATATTCTTCGTCAGCTGGAAAAATGCTGTCGCTCGGATCCACGTTCGGGACCTGCGGATTTGATTAGCAAGAACAAAAATCTCTCATCTGCCGTGAGAATGAGTTCAGTTTTTAGCAATTGAAAAACATTTTTGTTCAGCTCTGCATTTTAGCACTTTTGTTCAGCTTGTTGGTCACAATGAATGAAAAGCAGCAAAATGAGCGCTTTGATTGGTCCGTAGATGGGCAGTCGTTCAGCTGGCAGTTTCTAGAAGTCTGCTTAATGGGGAAAAACAAAACAAAAATAGTTTGTTTTAATGTAAAATGTTCACTAATGGCTTCCCTTTTTTTTTAAAAAAAAAAAAAGTGAAATGCAATTACTAAGCTCCTTTCGACTGATACAAAACCTACAAATCGTTCCCGTTTATGGACGCTCCGTCAAAGAGATTGTCTGTAAAAAATATTCTAAATGTGAGAGAAATGGAAATGTTTGTTAGCATCACCTCACAGAGTGATGAAGATAACTTGGTTTTAAAGTGTCTTAAAAAAAAAATATTCTTAGTATAAAAGAATTGTCTGAATGAAAAGGAGCGTGTGGTTATGAGGAGGCAGGACGGGAGGACTCGGCGGTCGTCGTCTTTTGTTCTCCTGGACTCCCAGAATGGGGCTCTTTTGGCAGTAACGTCGACTTCACTGTGCTGCTTCTGCTCGGCTCGCTGAACGCAGTAAGCAAGAGGTCCAGCTGCTGGGCTGCTCCCACACAAGTGTTTTCTGAAACAAACAGAAAGGGTTTATGGGAAACCTTTGTCATCCTTCCAACAAAAAAAAAAAAAAACAACAAGCAGACAAAAGATGAGGAAGGAGGAAGCGCAGCGTAAACCGGTCAGTCGCCAGACTATCAAATAAAGAGTGGAGTACAAGAAAACAAGGAGGCGCTCGCGACTTCAGTTCAAACTCCAGTGACTTGCTACACGGTCGGTGGGACCACCTCAGTAAAACTCCATCTTTAATAAGGTCAGACAAGTAGATGAGCAGCCACACTGGGGTCTGCACAAGAATGGGCTCTAATTCGGCTGCTTAACCCCGCCAAACTACAATCCTACTTGCACCCTGACTGTACTAAGAACCTTTACGTTTTGGAAATTAACTGGATGGTGTCCCCTGCCAAAAAGTCACTTAAAATGAACAATGATTGATTAAAACAATGAATGGCCGAGCATTCTCAACCCTAAGCCTAACCCTAATTTATGAAATAGATCTGTTTGCATTAAACCCACCAACCATTAACTACAGGGGAGGGAGAAAGTAATGACATTTTAGAACTGATAATCTGCTCCATCAAATTTAAATTGAAAGGTGGTCTGAGTGCCTAATCTAAAATATTGACAAAGTCCGCTTTTAAAGTGAAGAGACCAACGCAAAACTTCAGGGTCGCCAGCTTAACACACTGAGGGTGTGCCATCTCACCCAACTCTGACCCTGATGTACAAATATGGAAATAGAACATTTGTACAAACTACAGTTTATTATAGATCTGTAGGGTAAAAAGCATTAACTCCTGTAAATACATAAATATGAAAAAATAACAATAAGTAACATATTGAAGATGAAACGAAAGTCTGTAGTGTTTTACCCAGCGTGTAAAACAGAAAGTGAGGAATGGGCATAAAATTCAAGTAACGCAAAAAACTGTTTTATCTTACTGGAAATGGAAGGATGAGTATCACGTGAAAAGAAGGCTACCAAAATAACATATACATTTTGATTTTACCACACACTAGATATTAATATTTTCTTAAATATGATTATATCCACATTTTCAGGATAGGATAAATATAATGCGATTTATGTAACTCTATTCATTAGGCATGTGTGGTATTTAACTTGGTTAACAAAACTCAGAGACCTTAAAGGGTTAAAAAACGTATGTTTTAAATAGTGTATATATATATATACACTCACCTAAAGGATTATTAGGAACACCTGTTCAATTTCTCATTAATGCAATTATCTAATCAACCAATCACATGGCAGTTGCTTCAATGCATTTAGGGGTGTGGTCCTGGTCAAGACAATCTCCTGAACTCCAAA
>JANRMT010062797.1:13851945-13871193 GCA_026402145.1 Polypterus bichir lapradei | reverse complement strand
ACACACTCGCACACACACACACACCCACACATGCGCGCTCACACACGCACATACACCCACATACACACACACGCACACACAAGGGCCAATTCAGCACCACTAACCCACCTAACCTGTATATCTTTGGACTGTGGTAGGAAACCCAAGCACTCCAGGGGAGCCCACTCAAATATGAGGAGAACATGCAAACTCCAGGCAGAGACCACCAGGGGCTTTAACCTTAAAGTCAAGTAACTAACTAAACCAGGGGTGTCCAGCTCCAGTCCTGGTGGGCCGCAGTGGCTGCAGATTTTCCTAATCAGTTTTCACTGCTAATTAACTCCTTTTCCCTTCATTTTACTAGCCATGTTTGTAAAGATTCAGTCCTCTGATTTGATTTGTTTCTTCATTAAATGACAGCCAAAAAGAAATGAGACGCGAGACGAGCTGACAGATGAGCAGCTAAATTGGGACTTCAAACTCCAACCAGTTTCTTAATGACAAGCTAATTTTTGCTGTTAATTAAACTCGTTATTTAATTCCATGGCCTGTTGCTGCTCTCATTCTGCCACAGCAGACATTTCCAAAGATCTTGATTTTTCTGTTTTTTCTAAGAACACCTTAAGATGTTTTGGTGACCTGAGAGATCAACGTTACTGAGACCTCCACCTTTCTTTATTTTCAGATATTGTGTGATGGGCACAGATGAGCTGGTCATGTGGATTCTTGTTTTGTGTCTCGTTATTGTTTGGCTGCTAATTAAAGATAAAGAAACAACTAAGGGGTCTGAGTCAAGTTAAATAAAACAAAGGCAAAAGAAGGTAATTAGCAGCAAAAACAGGTCACTAATGAAGAAGAGGGTTAGAATGAAAACCTGCAGCCACTGCGGCCCTCCAGGACCGGACTTGGCGACCCCTGATTTAAAGCATAATATGAAAAGTCACTTAACTCTGTCATTTGACTCTTAGCACCAGTTAAGTAGTGAAGTGGGCAAAAAAAATAATCAGTGTAGTCTTAAACATTAAAGAAAAGGTGTTGTTCAAATGAGCTCCACCACTTATCTAAATGAGTTTACAAACGCTGTAGTTTCCACTTAACAGTTCAGTTAACTAAAAAAAAATGGAAATTATATTTAAAAAATGTAGACACTTAAGATATGAAGACTTAGGGGAAGTGACGGCGAAGGCGGTAGCAATGAGAACGGCACCCGTACACATACGCCGCATGGCCGCCGAGAGTCGATTGTACAATAAAATAAAATAAAAATAAAAAGAGTAATAAAAATCTTCACCCTGAAAGCGAATAGTAGACGTCATGTAGTATTTGTGTACCAAATGTCAGGTCAATACAGGTGATTTAAAATCCTGGACCGACAAACAAGACAGCGTATTATTTAAGAAGATTAACAGACAAGATGGCTGTTCCGAGCTTCTGTTGTTGCTTTGCGGTCAAATTGCTTCCAAAATTTACCTTTAAGTAAACTTGCTAACTACTTTCCTTAAAATGTGTTTGAGCATTTGATTAAACCGCTCTGCCTTAGTACTAAGGTTTTAAGATGTTTAATTCTGAGTTATTCAGCAACCTACTTGAATGTATTGAAGGTAAAGGGCATCCCCGGGTCTATAAGGACTTCTTTAGGGATGCCCGCTCTCACAAAGCTACACCCTCACTATGTTTTTTGAGTTGGTTTGTGGCAATGGAATAGCCTCTAGGTAATGCGTACCATAATCCACAAGGACCAGAATATATTTATGTCGTCATGTTGAGGGTTGGAGTGGTCCAGCTATGTTGACCCAAATCTGTTTGAACAGAACAGCAATTAAGGGCAAGGGAATCAGAAGAGCACGGTCAGAAGAAATCTGCCGCAGTTGACATTATGGGCAGGAGCTGCAAAAGCGACAGACCGCTTATTTTATTTCTGGCCAACAGAACTTTAACTTAATTCTGTCTAGGGTTTTGTGAAAGTGGACGAGAGGGTCTGGCGTAACCTCCCTGGGCAAGGATTCAATCCCAGATGTCTCGCCTGATGACTGCATGGAAACATCAGCTGGAGATGTGGGGAAATCCACCCTGTCACACTGGGTTGGCACTTTATCACCTACCCATTTAGGGGCAGTACACGGTGTGGGGACATCTTGAGTCGGAGATTCCACACCTACCGCCAGGTCTATACTTTCAACTGTCTGCAGGTATTAACTGTTCATTTGTATTATCAGACCAGTCCTGCCCCAGTGTGACCAGATGCAGTGGACTGTAGAGTACATTGTCCATCAGGGTTCTGGTTACCCACTGATATGTGATCATACATGTGGTGGACCTATACCAGAGGTCTTACTCATGGATACAGTTAAATTCTGGTTTAACCAGAATTCCACTGCTGATGAAGTCTCTATTATAGCCCTGACTTTATGCCTGATCACTATTACTGCGTCTGCACAACGATGAGTTACGCACGTCCATCCACAGCACCTTCCACCTTGAGCCCATCCACAGTCTACAGGTTCATCGAGGAGAGGTAAGCTTGGTGCAATGTGTCCCACCTCACTGCACTTGAAACAGATACCGGTGGGGCTGATCTTTCCTACAGTCAGGAGCCTGTCTTGAAATTGCACAGGGGAGGCTCTATTCTTTGAGGGCATCCTGATCGGGGCTTACTGCGGTTGTCAGGCTTCTCTGACTTCTCCATGGCATAGCTGCATGATGTCGCTCCAGTGTCGCGATGAGCATGTCCATATCCTTCCAGAACTGGCATCAGACCTGTCGGAAAAGATCTTCTGGAAAAGAATTAAATAATTACAAGTGACAACGTGTACCTCATTCTTCAAGATGTTTTTCCCCGGCTTCAGCCGTCGTGCTAGTTTGCCTCATAGTTTGATTGCTTGGGAGAGTGATGGTCGCTCTGTGTCAAACTGACATTAACGGTGTGTGGTCACATCTTCCAACAGTCCTAATTAGCAGTGGTTTTCTTGATGAGGTCGTAGTAAGCCCTCTACATCACCCTCATCAGGAAGGGGGGGTCTATAATGTGAGCCCAATCATTTCCATCCAATCTGTGCTAGAAAGTGGTTCTTTCAGAAGCTTAGAGGAATGGCCCTCCATGTCCTCTTTAGGGCAAAGTGGTATGAGTGCCTGTGGTGGTTCAAATGCCTTTTTTTTAACCTCAGGGCCTCTCATGCCGTCCCATCAGGCTTTCAGAAAGCTAGTCCCCTGGTTGGCCAACTGTGACTAGAGGATCTGGAGTTGTGCAGACAGTGCTACTACAACCGCAGTCAGGTCAACTGTCGTCTCCCCAGTAAATCCTGCAGACTATGCCACTGTGAGAATGAAACAATTAAAAATTATTTTACAGTCCCTTCCTTTCAAAGATACAAGAGGACAGTGGGAAAAAGATCTCTTAATCAATATATCAGAAAAGGAGGGGAAAGTAGCAATGCATCATATGCGCAAAGCATACAATTATTCAACTCAAAATTATATATTGAGCACATCTGTCTCGCCTAAAACTCTCCAAAATGTTTCCAGGGCAAGAGCCAACCTGCGAACGCTGCAATCAAGCTCCAGCCTCACTGGGTCACATGTTTTGGGCCTGCACCAAATTAACATCATTCTGGACCAAAATTCTGGAGTTGGTGTCACAATCCCTCCTAATCCACTAACAGCTGTGTTTGGTGGGCTCCCAGATGGGCTGAAAGTGGAGAAGGACAAACAAACGGTGATTGCATTCACTACACTTTTGGCACGCAGACTTATTTTGCTAAATTGGAAGAATCGTAACTCTCCTCTTTTAAGTCAGTGGGAAAACGATATTTTATACTATTTGAAATTGGAAAAAATCAAATACTCACTTAGAGGATCGGTACAGAACTTTTTCAAAACCTGGCAGGATCTAATCAATAATATTTTAGAATAAGCTCTTAAAGCACCGAGGAAGCAATTATCTCTGCATTTCTTTTTCTTCCCCATTCATCTCTATTGGCCTATTAAACTCATCAATTGAGGTATGTTTACAAGCCTCAAGTTTTACCCCGTTGGCCATGCTCTCTCTCTCAGGGGTGGGGGTCGGCTTGTTTTCAATCCTATTTTTTGTAAAAATTGATCGATTTGTATGGAATGATTACAATAAAATTAATAAAATTAAAGAAAAAAAAAAAAAGAATGAAACAAGACAAAGATAAAGAGTGGGGGCACCAGATGGTGAATCCCATATAATTGGCTGATGATTTGGTAATTAAAAAAAACAAAAAAACAAAAAAGAAAACAAAAACACTTTTGTCAGTTAATGCTGCAGCACAAGTTCTTCTTCAGACAACAACAACAACAACAACATTTATTTATATAGCACATATTCATACAAACAGTAGCTCAAAGTGCTTTACATAATAAAGAATAGAAAAATAAAAGACACAATAAGAAAACAAAATAGATCAGCATTAATTAACATCGAATAAGAGTAAGGTCCAATGGCCAGAGGGGACAGAAAAAACAAAATAAAAACTCCAGACGGCTGGAGAAAAAAAAATAAAATCTGTAGGGATTCCAGACCATGAGACCGCCCAGTCCCCTCTGGGCATTCTACCAAACATAGATGAAACAGTCCTCTTTGGATTGGGTTGGCTGACTCCTTCTAGTTCTTCTTATATACAGTACGGTCCTGGCAGGAAGAGGCGGGTTCGTTGGCTGAAGCGGAAGTGATGTCACAGTTCCTCTTGCCTTTGAGTTTCCATTCTGAGGGCAGAAAGGGAAGAAGATGTGAATGGCAGCACCAGCCACTGAACTGGAGTGGCACATCCTCACCATTCCACTGACCTCCCTCATGTATTGTGTCTTGGTGGTCCTACTGATCTTCATTCCTCTCCTCTCTAGAGCAGATCTCCACCTCTCCAGGGTCTCCTCAACCTGCTCCCTACTCTCACTACAGGTCACAATGTCATCAGCAAACATCACAGTCCACGGGGTCTCCTGTCTAATCTCGTCTGTCAACCTGTCCATCACCATTGCAAATGAGAAAGGGCTCAGAGCCGATCCCTGATGTAATCCCACCTTCGTCACTCCCACTGCAAACCTCACCACTGTCACACTTCCCTCGTACATATCCTGTACAACTCTTACGTACTTCTCTGCCACTCCCGACTTCCTCATACAATACCACAGCTCCTCTCTCCTCACCCTGTCATTTGCTTTCTTCAGGTCCACAAAGACGCAATGCAACTCCTTCTGACCTTCTCTAAACTTCTCCATCAACACCCTCAGAGCAAACATCTCATCTGTGGTGCTCTTTCTTGTGGACTGACATCCTAAAGGTGGGTTTCTGCCTTGTCCCTAATGCCGCCGGGGTAGCCTCTGGCTCTCTGCAACCCTAAAATAAAAAAAGCAAGTTTAGAAAGTTGATTGATCGATGGGACTGTTAAAAAGTTAGGACAGTGGAGTGATTTGTGCATCAGCACACAGCTTTTAAAACAACTTTTTGCTACATTTACCTGCTGTGCTCCCTCTCACCTCAAGTTACCATTTGCAAGGGTATTCATTGCAGACAGTTAATGAATAATTTAATTTTTTAATCATTTATTTATTTGTCTTTTTCATCAGCACTTATTCCTCTAATCGCATGTACTTTCTTGTTAAATGCTTCAAGATTAAATTCGATTTAAAGTATGCACTGGTAGATACGACTAGCTTGTAAACTCCTCTTTATTATTATCCAGATAAAAAGTGCATTTTATTTGAAGCTTCATCATTGGATTTTAAGGTCATTGAAGATAAAGTTTATTATGATACAAGCAGTAATGGCGCACTGCACGAATACACTTGATGTGAGCGTTCCTAGTTTTCCTCCTCTTTATCTCTACGTTTAGCGTTCGTTTGCTCAGAGGTTGATGCGCTTGCTGCTCCCTGATCAGCTCTTCTTTTCTCCACCCTAGCGGCCCGCGTCTTCTCTTCTTTCGTCGGCATCTTTTTGCGTTAAAACTGATTAAGTTATTTTTTTGTGTGTTGCAATTACTTAGTACGTTTTCCTTAATTCTTCACTTGAGCTGGCGCTTAAGTCTTCAATCTGCCTTAAGAGTGATTTAAGATATGAAGAGGGAGAGGAAGTGACGGCGAAGGTGGTAGGGATGAGAATGGAGCCCAGACGCATGTGCCGCACGGCCGAGTGTTGATTCAACAATAAAATAAAATAAAAATAAAAAGAGGAATAACCTTGGAGGTCAATCATCACCCTGAAAGCGGACAGTAGACGTCACGTAGTATTTGTGTACCACATCTCAGGTCAATCGGTCAAACGGTTTGCGAGGTGATTTAAAATCCTGGACAGCCATGGCAGAGCGTTATATACTCAGCAAAAAAAGAAACGTCCCCTGACTTTCAACTGTTTTTACTTTCAGTAGACTTAATGTGTAAATATTTGTATGAACACTAAAAGAGTCAACACCATAAGACATAAACTAAAAATGTTTCACAATGTGTCCCTGAATGAAGGGAGGCTCAAAATCAAAAGTACCAGTCAGTATCTGGTGTGGCCACCAGCTGCTTGAAGTACTGCAGTGCATCTCCTCCTCATGGACTGGACCAGATTTGTCAGTTCTTGCTGTGAGATGTTACCCCACTCTTCCACCAAGGCACCTGCAAGTTCCTGGACATTTCTGGGGGGAATGGCCCTAGCCCTCACCCTGCGATCCAACAGGTCCCAGACGTGCTCAATGGGATTGAGATCTGGGCTCTTCGCTGGCCACACTGACATTGCTGTCATGCAGAAACTCACGCACTTTTTGCCACTCCTGTCTGGTCCAGCGAAGGTGGGTTTGTGCCCATAGGCGGCGTTGTTGCTGGTGATGTCTGGTAAGGACCTGCCTTACAACAGGCCTGCAAGCCCTCAGTCCAGCCTCTCTCAGCCTATTGCGGACAGTCTGAGCACTGATGGAGGGATTGTGTGTTCCTGGTGTGACTCGGGCAGTTGTTGTGGCCATCCTGTACCTGTCACGCAGGTGTGATATTCGGATGTACCGATCCTGTGCAGGTGTTGTTACACGTGGTCTTCCACTGTGAGGATGATCAGCTGTCCTTCCTGTCTCCCTGTAGCGCTGTCTTAGGCGTCTCACAGTGCGGACATGGCAATTTATTGCCTTAGCCACATCAGCAGTCCTCATGCCTCCCTGCAGCATGCCTAATGCACGTTCACGCAGATGAGCAGGGACCCTGGGCATCTTTCTTTGGGTGTTTTTCACAGTCGGTAGACAAGTCTCTTTAGTGTCCTGCGTTTTTAGAACTGTGACCTTAAATGCCTACTTTCTGTAAGCTGTTAAGGTCTTAACGATCATTCCACAGGTGCATGTTAATTAATTGATTATGGTTAATTGAACATGCATGGAAAACATTGTTTAAACAATTTACAATGAAGATCTGTAAAGTTATTTGGATTTTTAAAACATTATTGTTGAAATACACAGTCCTGAAAAAGGGACGTTTCTTTTTTTGCTGAGTATATATAAAGATATAGGAATTAACACTGAATGGGGTGCCAGATCACCACAGGGCACCCATCTCTACCCAAATTTAAATTGCCAGTGAATTCAACCTTCATATTTTTTGGAATGTGAAAGAAAAACAAAACAATAGCATCCAAAAATGACCCACATATACACAAGGAGAACGAGTTTAACAATACATAGGAGGACACAGCAATAAACCTAGTCTCCTGCGACTGCACCACCGTACCCCCCAAAATAGTAAAATACACAATTTATTTGATTTGCAACTCAGGGTGCATTCCACCACACACCACATCCACATTTTAGAGTAAAAACAGAAAGTGTGTCTCATGTTTGTCCGCTTTAGGGCAGTATAGTGGCACAGCCTCACAGAGCTTCTGCGAATTCATCTTTGTGCAGAATTCCCCCAAAGGACTCACTGCCTAAAAACGAGCAGCAGGACATACTAGTTAAGCCAGCATAATAAAAACCAGTGATTCCCAAACTCGGTCCCGGGGGACCCAATGTGGCTTCAGGCTTTTGTTCCAACCAACCTCCATTTTGAATTGAACGCCTAACCTCATCAAGTGAGCCTTTATGTTTTGTGTTTGAGTCAATGCTGATGACTTGACCCCGTAATGTTTCTCTTTAGCATATGGAAGACATGCTCATCCATCCATCTATTATCCAACCCGCTATATCCTAACTACAGGGTCACGGGGGTCTGCTGGAGCCAATCCCAGCCAACACAGGGCGCAAGGCAGGAAACAAACCCCGGGCAGGGCGCCAGCCCACCACAGGAAGACATGCTCAGTTAGAATTAAATATAAAAATTACACAGCTAACTTTGGTGAATTTGTATTCAAATACACTCACCTAAAGGATTATTAGGAACACCTGTTCAGTTTCTCATTAATGCAATTATCTAATCAACCAATCACATGGCAGTTGCTTCAATGCATTTAGGGGTGTGGTCCTGGTCAAGACAATCTCCTGAACTCCAAACTGAATGTCAGAATGGGAAAGAAAGGTGATTTAAGCAATTTTGAGCGTGGCATGGTTGTTGGTGCCAGACGGGCCGCTCTGAGTATTTCACAATCTGCTCAGTTACTGGGATTTTCACGCACAACCATTTCTAGGGTTTACAAAGAATGGTGTGAAAAGGGAAAAACATCCAGTATGCGGCAGTCCTGTGTTGATGCTAGAGGTCAGAGGAGAATGGGCCGACTGATTCAAGCTGATAGAAGAGCAACTTTGACTGAAATAACCACTCGTTACAACCGAGGTATGCAGCAAAGCATTTGTGAAGCCACAACACGCACAACCTTGAGGCGGATGGGCTACAACAGCAGAAGACCCCATCAGGTACCACTCATCTCCACTACAAATAGGAAAAAGAGGCTACAATTTGCACGGGCTCACCAAAATTGGACAGTTGAAGACTGGAAAAATGTTGCCTGGTCTGATGAGTCTCGATTTCTGTTGAGACATTCAAATGGTAGAGTCAGAATTTGGCGTAAACAAAATGAGAACATGGATCCATCATGCCTTGTTACCACTGTGCAGGCTGGTGGTGGTGGTGTAATGGTGTGGGGGATGTTTTCTTGGCACACTTTAGGCCCCTTAGTGCCAATTGGGCATCGGCTACCTGAGCATTGTTTCTGACCATGTCCATCCCTTCATGACCACCATGTACCCATCCTCTGATGGCTACTTCCAGCAGGATAATACACCATGTCACAAAGCTCGAATCATTTCAAATTGGTTTCTTGAACATGACAATGAGTTCACTGTACTAAAATGGCCCCCACAGTCACCAGATCTCAACCCAATAGAGCATCTTTGGGATGTGGTGGAACGGGAGCTTCGTGCCCTGGATGTGCATCCCACAAATCTCCATCAACTGCAAGATGCTATCCTATCAATATGGGCCAACTTTTCTAAAGAATGCTTTCAGCACCTTGTTGAATCAATGCCACGTAGAATTAAGGCAGTTCTGAAGGCGAAAGGGGGTCAAACACCATATTAGTATGGTGTTCCTAATAATCCTTTAGGTGAGTGTATACTAAGCAGTTATATGGGGTTAATGTAACAACATTTTGACTTTCTGGTATGCATAGTATAGAGAAAGTATAGGAATCGTGAAGAAATTCGACCTCAAGATTTTGATGAATCTCGACGTTTTAGACCTTCCTGAGTCTGAAAATACTGTTTCTGAAATGATGATTGTCTGTGTGTAAACACGATAACTCGAAAACACTCTGAACTCAGTCAGCGAAATGTTATACACCTGCTTTATATCAAAAATAAGGAATCCTATCAACTTTTGGGCCACTTCTGACAACTGGACGTGGTATTTTAACTGAATACTTTCACGAATTTTCAAGCAAACTATGGTTATAATTACAGATATTTCAAAATTTGTATAGATATTTACAATGATAAAAAGCAAACAGAAGAGTGTTTTTAGTATTTTATTTATTTATCTATACATATAAAGGAGAGCTGGGATCCGAGAGACTGTGTTTGTGTGTTTGTGGAGGGACGGAGAGTTAAGGCGGGTGGGGGAGTCACGTGATCATCTCCCCTCCCATTCACCTCACTTCATTCACTTCATTTCGCTCCAAGCTGAGCTCCGCAGCTGACGCGGTCTTGCAGGTCACTGTCATATCCATGGTTAATATGCCATATGTCAGGTGGTTTGAAAGGTATTATGGGAATGAGGTGGAAGGGGAAGTGGAGAGAGAGAAAAATAAAAAGATGCTGTTCTGAGCAAGAGCTGGAGTGAGAGTTTGTGGTTATTAAACGGAATTAAATTCCTCTGAATGCGGAATACAGGAGGAATACAACATTGGCGACGAGGAGTACTTTAATTTTACTAGTTGGATCAGTTAGTCAATTAGTATGGAGAAATCCGGGATCCAGAACTTCGCATGCTACACGGATCCAGCCACGCTAGGTTCCAGATGGAAAAGATGGCTAATGTCGTTTGAGCTATATGCGGACGGTAAAGGGCTCATAATAAACGAAGATACAACCGGTGTTACGAAGCAAAGGAGACGCGCGCTACTACTGCATCTGGCTGGAGCAGACGTGCAGGATGTCTTCTCAACTTTGCCGGACACGGGTGAGCCAACAGACTATCAAAAGGCAGTCGATGCTTTGAACACATACTTTGTACCTCAAATTAATTCAGCGCTGGCGAGACACGCATTTCAAAAGCTACACCAGCAGCCGGGTGAGACTGTACAGCAGTTTGCCACACGCCTGCGGCAGGCAGTGAAAGACTGTGGTTACGGTGACGACTCAGACAATCAAATCAGGGATGCAATTTTAGGTAAAGGGACATCTGAATATGTGCGCAGAAAACTTTTGGAAGAGGGGCGTGGCCTAACGCTGGCTTGTGCATTAGAGATAGCGGCGCGCTGTGAGAGCATCGAGGAGCAAATGTCGACCATGTCACACACAGCAAAAGCGACCACAGAGTCGGTCAACCGAATTTTCCAGAAAGAAAAGGGGGCAAAATACAGAAATGAAAATGTAAAAAGAAAACAAAATAGAGACAATAAAAATGATGGAAAATGCTACAGATGTGGGAACACTGACCACATAGGGCGAGATCCGAAATGCCCAGCACGTGGACAGATATGTCACAAGTGCCATGGAAAAGACCATTATGCAAAAATGTGCCGCACAAAAGGTTCAAAAACAAAACAAAATGTAAACAGTGTTGATGCACATGATGATTTTGCATTTACTATTCATGAAGGTGACATGCCAGAGAGACTTACCTTCTGTGTTGGAGGAGTGAACATAAGAATGTTGATTGACTCAGGTGCTACAAGCAATGTAATGGGAGAAAACACGTGGGAAAAGTTGAAGTCAGAACATATTAAGTGTCACTCTTATGTCCCTAAGGCAGAAAGGAAACTTTATTCATATTCTTCCAACCAGCCACTATCTGTAAAAGGTGCATTCACATGTCAGGTTTCAATAGGAGATAAAACTGAACAGGCTGAGTTCATCGTAATCAGAGGTAATGGCGAACCACTGCTGGGGAAAGAAACAGCGACGCGCTTGGGGGTTTTGAGAATAGGCGCCAACATTTCTGCAGTAACTGACATTAAGCAAGCACTCCAACAGCAGTACCCTAACGTGTTCGTAGGAGTAGGAAAACTGAAAACGAGACAGGTCCGGCTACACATTAACCCAGAGGTGAGACCTGTAGCTCAGCCACTTAGACGCATACCCTTCAACCTCAGAAGGGCAGTGGAATCCAGGATAAAGGAGTTAATAGACTTGGACATCATCGAACCTGTGAACGGACCCACCCCGTGGGTGAATCCAGTGGTGATCGTCCCAAAGCCAGGGAATGATGTTCGTCTTTGCTTAGACATGAGACGGGCCAATGAGGCCATAGTGAGGGAACGCTTTCCAATCCCTACTGTGGATGAGCTGCTCCAGGGCATGAATGGCTCAACCATATTTAGCAAGCTAGACCTGAAATGGGGTTACCACCAACTTGAGCTGACCCCTGAGTCACGTGAAATCACCACGTTTGCAGTTCACAATGGGGTGTACAGGTACAAAAGACTGTTGTTTGGGGTATCATCTGCTAGCGAACAGTATCAGCATGAAATAGCTAGTGCCCTAGCTGGGATTGAAGGTGTAGAGAATATATCAGATGATGTAATCATACACGCACAAGACCAAGAGACACATGACAGACGACTTCACGCAGTCATGGTAAGGCTCAGAGAGACAGGATTAACGCTGAACCCAGAAAAATGTCAGTTCAACATGGACAAACTGGTTTTTATGGGAATCCTGTTGTCAGAAAAGGGAATTGGGCCGACAGAGGAGAGAGTGCGAGCTGTGACTGAAGCACGGGAGCCAGAGAATGTGACGGAGGTGCGCAGCTTCCTTGGGCTCGTGGGTTACAGCAGCAGATTTATTCCACAGTTTGCAACCCTGTCAGAACCACTGAGACGCCTGACAAGGAAAGACACACCGTTCAGATTTGGGCCAGAACAGAAACAAGCTTTCAGTGCTCTTAAGGCAGAGCTAGCTAAAACTACAACTCTAGCTTACTTCAATAAAGATGCCCCAACACAGGTGATAGTGGATGCAAGTCCTGTGGGATTAGGTGCAGTACTGGTACAAAACCAAAAGGGGATTAATGTTCCGGTGTGCTATGTGAGCCGCAGTTTAACTGACTGCGAACGCAAATACTCTCAGACAGAGAGAGAGGCGCTAGGCCTAGTATGGGCCTGCGAAAGATTACATCCATATATCTATGGGAGAAAATTTGACCTAGTCACAGACCATAAGCCGTTAGAGGTGATATATGGTCCCCGATCCAAACCATGTGCACGGATTGAGCGGTGGGTTCTTAGATTACAGCCATATGAATTCAAAGTGGTCCATATTGCAGGGAAGAATAATATTGCTGATCCGCTGTCACGACTGCTGACAAATACAGTGAAACGTGTTGAACACAAACATGGGGCTGAAGAATATGTACGATTTGTAGCAGTGAATGCAACTCCAAAAGCACTGACCACCAGAGAAGTGGAGGAAGCATCAGCCACCGATCCAGAATTATGTGAGGTGCGCAGAGCTATAGTGACTGGACATTTTGAGAAGTGTAAACAGTATGCGATTATTGCAAATGAGCTATGCACAATAGGATATCTTGTTCTGAGAGGCACGCGTATAGTATTGCCCCAGGTCCTCCGAGCCCGAGCGCTTGTACTAGCCCATGAAGGACACTTGGGTATCGTGGGAACAAAGCAACATCTCAGAGCAAAAGTGTGGTGGCCTGGCATGGATAGAGCAGCCGAAAGACATTGCAAGGCCTGCCATGGCTGTCAGATTGTGGCTAAGCCTGACCCACCTGAATTACTGAGACCGACACCGCTACCCGATGGACCCTGGCGGGACATCGCAGTTGATATTCTAGGACCTCTCCCGTCAAACCACTCCATTCTGGTAGTAGTAGACTACTTCAGTCGATACTACGAGTATGACATTTTGACTACCACCACAACAGAAAAGGTCATAGACAGCATGGAGACAATCTTTAGCAGACATGGACTGCCGGTTACATGCAAATCAGATAACGGACCTCAGTTTAGATCAGAACAATTCAGACGCTTCTGCGATGAAAATGGAATCACGCATGTGAAAACCACACCAAAATATGCTCAGGCCAATGGAGAAGTTGAGCGTCAAAACGCATCACTTATGAAGAGAATTAGGATTGCTCAAGCAGAGGGATTGGACTGGAAAAGAGAATTACGGAAATATGTGATGGTGTACAGAAGCATTGTCCATGCAACGACTGGTAAAAGTCCTGCCGAATTGCTCTTCAATCGGAAAATAAGAGGAAAACTGCCAGAACTCTTGGAGATGCACGCTGATCAGGAACTATGTGATCATGACACAGAACAAAAAGCAAAGAGCAAAATGTATGCTGATGTGCGCAGAGGGGCACGGCAATCAGAAGTCAGTGTCGGGGACACTGTACTCTTGAGACAAGACAAGACTGACAAGTTCTCAACAACATTCAGCACGACACCACACAAAATCATCAGCAAAACAGGAAACAAAGTCGTAGTGGAGTCCCCAACCGGAGCACAATATGCGAGAAACACCACCTTTGTCAAGAAATATGAATTACAAGGACAAATACCAGAAACACTCCATGAAGAGGAGGCAACACAGGGATCTACAGACACAGAAGCCAATGAAGCGAGAGAGAAACAGATGACTCCGCAAACAGAAAAAGACTCTGACAAACAGAGACATGCAGAAATACCGATTAGGCCGCAAAGAGTTAAGCGAACACCCAGTAGACTTTCTGACTATGTTTGTGACTGATAGGCATATGGTGCATGAGATTGACAAGGTCAACACTTTAATGCTGTTCATGATTTTGAAAAGAAAGATATGCTCTTTTCAATATTTGTTGAGTTTAATTCCTAGAGTATAAAAAAAACATTGGTTTCATGGATAAAAATCTGCAGAAAAGTAAAATATTTGTCTGTTTAATAAAGAATTCATGTTTATCAATATGGTAATGTTTTACAGTGCTGATGGTTTAGAGAAATTTAGAATCTATACTGTTGAGGATAGTTAAGCTGTGATGCTGATTAGTTTAATGGATGTTCATGCAGTCCAGTTTCATTTTATTTCGTTGTTGTTCTAACTAGGAGTCTAATGCCAAGTAAAGGGGGGATGTCATATCCATGGTTAATATGCCATATGTCAGGTGGTTTGAAAGGTATTATGGGAATGAGGTGGAAGGGGAAGTGGAGAGAGAGAAAAATAAAAAGATGCTGTTCTGAGCAAGAGCTGGAGTGAGAGTTTGTGGTTATTAAACGGAATTAAATTCCTCTGAATGCGGAATACAGGAGGAATACAACAGTCACGCTGTCACTAAAATACTCGCAGGCAAATCCACAACTTCATAGAGACGCTGCCGACAAGAATGCAGGAAAGAAAGAAAGCAAGGTAAAGAAACGGAAAGAATATCTTATTTATAAACGGCGCAAATATATTCACATGTACTTAACCTATATTACAACTACATACACATATAAATTAGACACCCAGACACACACAATCCCCACACGTTCCCCAGTCCTTTATCTGAACTTTTGATTTATATAAAGGAGAGTTGGGATCCGAGAGACTGTGTTTGTGGAGGGATGGAGAGTTAAGGCGAGTGGGGGAGTCACGTGATCATCTCCCCTCCCATTCACGTCATTTCATTCACTTCATTTCGCTCCGTAGCTGACGCGGTCTTGTCGTTCTTTTTCCTTACTGTTTAGTCGTCTCTCCTTTACTGATTTACTGTTTACTAGACACAGTACTTACTGAATAGTGTTTTTTCCTTTAGTGTTTCTTAGTGTTTAGTAGACGCGGTGTGCTGGTGTTCCCGGCGGTGTTGCGGTTTACTGTTACTTTCTACTTCGTTCTTGTACTTTAGTGTTTAGTACACTTTTACTTTATCTCATTTAGTGTTTGGTAGACTTTTACTTTATCTCATTTACTGTTGTTCCCGGCGCTGTTACCGTTTTTCCCGTTTCTATTTTTTATGTAGCATGTTCACGAATTAGTCATAGAGAAAATTTATATATTTTGGCTCCAGGAGGACAAACCAAAAATTTTGTATATAAAGAAGCTCTATAAGTCGCATGTAGATACATAATTATTCCAACTGCAGCGAAGCGCACGTGGTCTGCTAGTTTATTTATAAAGCACTTTAAAGACAACATCAAGGCTGACCAAAGTGCTGTACAATAATAAAAAAAAAGAAAACCCAACACATCAGACACACAAAACCAAACGGTAAATGAAACCGAAACACAGAAACACGTAAGAGCTGAAGAGATTCCTAATAAAAAGTACACAGATAGCCAACCTATCATACTGGGTTAAAAGCCAGAGAGTAAAAATGGGATTTAAATTCAGCTAGCGAAGGAGCCGGCCTAACGTGCAACGGCAAGTCGTTCCAGAGTTTGGGGGCTGCAACTGAAAAAGCTCGATCACCTCGGAGTTTGCATCGTGCCTTGGGAACACGTAAAATGTTTAATAACCAAGTATTTAAATAACAATCCAAATTTTTTGTATCATGGAAATATAAAGGTGTACACGATATTAAAAACTGCATTTGATATAATGCATATTCTTTCAATAACTGTTATTAATTTTATTTTAATTTATACATCGTCAGTTTAGCAATAATATGTAAACACTGAACATGTCATGTAAATATAAAGATGTATTGGGAACAATAAACTGCTACGTCTCCATCGTGTTCCCGGTAATACATTTAATTTTAAGATTTTTTTTTTATTTATCTCCGCCATCATTATCATAATTAAATGCAGCAGGTTTGTAGTGGGTAGCGCTGCTGCCTTGCAGTTAGGGGACATGAGGTTCACTTCCCAGGTCCTCCCTGTGTGGAGTTTGCATGTTCTCCCCGTGTCTGTGTGGGTTTCCTCCCACAGTCCAAAGACATGCAGGTTAGGTGCATTGGCAATCCTAAATTGTCCCTAGTGTGTGCTTGGTGTGTGGGTGTGTGTGTGTGTGTGCCCTGTGGTGGGCTGGCACCCTGCCCGGGGTTTGTTTCCTGCCTTGTACCCTGTGTTGCCTGGGATTGGTTCCAGCAGACCCCCGTGACCCTGTATTAGGATATAGTGGGCTGGATGATGACTGACTGACTACATAATAGATAGGTAGATATGAAAGACATTATACAGTATGATAGATAGATAGATATGAAAGACGCTATACAGTATAATAGATAGACAGATAGATATGAAAGATGCTATACAGTATAATAGATAGATAGATATGAAAGACACTATACAGTATAATAGATAGATAGATATGAAAGACACTAATAGATAGATAGATAGATATGAAAGACACTATACAGTATAATTGATAGATAGATATGAAAGACACTATACAGTATAATAGATAGATAGATATGAAAGACACTATACAGTATAATAGATAGATAGATAGATAGATGTGAAAGGCACTATATAATAGAACTGGGCAGCAACAACCTTTATTTATATAGCACATTGTCATACAAATAATGTAGCTCAAGGCAGCGTGGTGGCACAGTGGGTAGCGCTGCTGCCTCGCAGTTAGGGGACATGAGGTTCACTTCCCAGGTCCTCCCTGTGTGGAGTTTGTATGTTCTCCCCGTGTCTGTGTGGGTTTCCTCTCACAGTCCAAAGACATGCAGGTTAGGCACACTGGCGATCCTAAAATGTCCCGTGTGTGTGCTTGGTGTGTGTGTGTGTGTGTGTGTGCCATGCCCGGGCTTTGTTCCTGAGTTGTGCCCTGTGCCAGCTGGGATTGGCTCCAGCAGAGCCCGTTACCCTGTGTTAGGATGTAGCGGGTTGGATAATAACTGACTGATTGAGTATACAATGAAGAGAGCTAACTATAGCGAAAACCACCACAGGACAAAAAGCAAAGAGACTTAACGCATTTAAAGCTACAGCAAAAACAGAAATATCTCTAAATTTCTTACAAAGGTAAAAATCACACCGCCGTGCTTTTCTCAATACAGAACTGGAGAAGAGGAGCAGCTAATAAGATGAGATCAGTTATTATCACTGAATATGGAGCTGGCTGGAAACAAAAACCTGCAGCCACAGCGGGCTCCCAGAAACGGGTTTGGGAACCATCGCTGTAAACTAACAGATCGCACCTTCAGTCACGACCAGAACTCCAAGTAGAAGATTGAACACAACAAGCGTTACTATAATGTGGGACATTTCTGGATTATTTTACACCATCTCTCTTGTGGTCCCATTACTACAACATTGGATACTGAAAACTAGAATAGAAAACAAGTCCTCATGCAAACATTCCTACTAACTCATACTGTGCTAATTTTCAGCAGCTAGTGTGAACTGAACATACAGAACTCTGAGATGTGGGATGAAAATGGAGAAGAGAAACCTTGTACTGTACAGAGATAAGAAATGTGCAAAGTGCAAGTCGATAGTGAGTAGTTAGGAAACTGATCCCAGACCCCAGACACGTGAGGTAGCTTTACTAAACCTAAACATTGTCACAACACGCTGCCACATTGGCAGTCATTTTCTAACCCACTTAGTCCTGAACAGTGTCGTGGGGTGTGCTGGAGCCTATCCCAGATAGCATAGGGCACAAGGCAGGAACAAACCCTGGACAGGGTGCCAAGTCCATCGGAGGGCAAACACATAACACTAGGGCCAATGCAGGATCACCAATCCATCTGAAGGAAACCCAGCAGACTTGGGGAGAACATGCAGACACCATGCTGGAGGACAAAGGATGCAAGCCCTGGTGTTCTTACTGCGAGGCAAAGTTTATGACAGCTTTTTACTGCAAATTTTAAAATGCTGAAAACGAATGTAATAATGCAATCCATCCATCCATCCATCCGTTATTCAACCCGCTATATCCTAACTACAGGGTCACGGGGTCTGCTGGAGCCAATACCAGCCAACATAGGGCGCAAGGCAGGAAACAAACCCTGGGCAGGGTGCCAGCCCACCATAGGGCACATGCACACACACACACTCGGGACAATTAGAATCGCCAATGCACCTAACCTGCATGTTTTTGGACTGTGGGAGGAAACCCATGCAGACACGGGGAGAACATGCAAACTCCACGCGGGGAGGACCAGGGAAGCAAAACCAGGTCTCTTAACTGTGAGGTAGCAGCACTACCCACTGCGCCACCCACATATATATATCTTATGTATAAATGTCTACACGTGGAATGTCTATGCGAGGCAGTCCGGAAATGCAAAGCCACGGCATGAAGCTCAAAAAA
Source organism: Polypterus bichir lapradei (assembly GCA_026402145.1). Lineage (NCBI taxonomy): Eukaryota > Metazoa > Chordata > Cladistia > Polypteriformes > Polypteridae > Polypterus > Polypterus bichir. Next base: position 13,852,393 of record JANRMT010062797.1, on the reverse strand, counting down.
CTGGCAAGGCAGCCCCAAGTTAATGAGTCAGAGACAAACTCGCTTAGCTGCTGACAGACAAGGGGGAGAGCACGTCCGCAAAACGAAACCACCAACTCTGTAGTTTAATTTTTTTATGACGATTTCAATGGTTTCATAAGAGCCCGGGCTTGTTACAGCACAGGCTTACACAACTTATATATATATATATATACACCTATCTGTTTAGGTATTTATTTATTTCTTCTTTCGGCTGCTCCTGTTAGGGGTTGCCACAGTGGATCATCTTCTGTAAAAAGCCAAATCTTCCCCTGGGGACAAATAAATATCCATCTCCTTTATAAGCCACTTAATATCTATCTATCTATCTATCTATCTTATATAGTGCCTTTCACATCTATCTATCTATCTATCATATAGTGTCTTTCCTATCTATCTATCTATCTATCTATCTATCTATCTATCTATC
>JANRMT010062797.1:13830911-13851845 GCA_026402145.1 Polypterus bichir lapradei | reverse complement strand
TATCTATCTATCTATCTATCTATTATATAGTGCCTTTCACATCTATCTATCTATCTATCTATCTATCTATCTATCTATCTATCTATCTATCTATTATATAGTGCCTTTCACATCTATCTATCTATCTATCTATCTATCTATCTATCTATCTATCTATCTATCTATTATATAGTGCCTTTCACATCTATCTATCTATCTATCTATCTATCTATCTATCTATCTATCTATCTATTATATAGTGCCTTTCACATCTATCTATCTATTATATAGTGCCTTTCACATCTATCTATCTATCTATCTATCTATCTATCTATCTATCTATCTATCTATCTATCTATCTATCTGTTTATGCCAAACCAAATGGACAACCCATGTATCAAATAAAAACATGAGATGTCTGATGATTACTTAGATTTCAACCTCTCTTAGTCAGGTAGCATTGCTACTAAAAAATAAAATGCAAACAGTCAATCAGAGAAAACATAATTACATATTTATAATCACATGCATACGGTCATTAAGCTCAGGTTTTACTAAGTGAATTAAAGACAGTTTCTAGAAGTAACCTCTAAAGGATCCCACATTTCCTTGAACATAACCCAAAGGGTTTTCTGGCTACTGTGAGTTCTACTAACAAAGATAACTGCAGTTTGCTCAGTAGACACACACACTGCAAGTGCTGCAGAATTACAATATGCTGTGATGTCAAAGCGTAGTTCTGTATATTTTAGGCTTTAGAGTAAATAGTTTCTTATTTTTATTAGTTCCTCTCTCTCTCTCTCTCTGTGATTATTTCAGCTTTAAGGTTAACGGGTGTTTATTATTCCTGATTGTGTTTTTAGTTCCCTTCCTCCTTTCAGAAACAACCTTGAAAGAAACTTTGAACTAATGAGAGTTCTACTCCCCGATTGAAAAACTGGACACAACCCGATGTTTCTTGCTTTCTTATTATCGGCACTCAGTGTTCAAGCCCCCCTACTGTCACCTTGAGCGTCTGCTGTACACATCTGTACGTCTGAGAATTTCTGAGCTCCTGCCTGAACACCCTCAGTGCAAATGACTTACCAGCTGAATCAAATTACCTGGCCTCCTTATTTCTGTGATTACCCCGACATACAGCAGCACTCAATCAGACAGATGTAATTACAATATGGATTGTTTTATATAAATGCGAGTGTGGGAGTCATTGATGGGGGGGCCCGATGTAAGACTATTAAAGTGGGCTGTAGTGGTTTTGTAGGCCAGTCTCTACACCTGACACTACAGAGGAGGCTTCACGATGGCTTTGGATCAACAGTGGGGGGGGGGACCTGTGAGTGCGCATGCTGCCGGGACACAAGCTAGGGATTGGTCACCTCCGGCTGGGTCACCCGGGTGAGGTGTATGATGTCTGAAATCTGAAATGCACCTAAAATCTGGAATAGCCTGCCGCTAGGAATTCGCCAGGCTGATATGGTGGAGCACTTTAAAACAAACTGCTGAAAACACATTACTGTAACATGGCCTTCTCAGAGCTTCATCTTAGTTTAATCCTGATGCTCTGTATATTCAATTAATCATCATTATCATTCATGGTGGCTCTGTAATCCATACTCACCCCTACTCTCTCTACTCTTCTTTTTCCAGTTTTCTGTGTTCTGTGTGATCTACTCCACCACCACCTGATCAAAGCACCGTGATGTCCCTCCATTGATGGATTAAAGGCCAGAAGTCCACATGACCGTCATCATCAAGTTCTTCTATGAGAACCCTGAACATCATGAGGACTGATTGAGGTCAATGATGTCAGGTAGAATGTCTAGAGGGGGCTGGGTGGTCTCGTGGCCTTGGGACCCCTGCAGATTTTATTTTTTTCTCCAGTCGTCTGGAGTTCTTTTTGTTTCTTCTGTCCTCCCAGGCCATCGGACCACCTTACTTTTATTCTATGTTAAGTAGTGTTCCCTTATTTTAATTCTTATTTATTTTGTCTTTTTTTCCTCTTTCTTCATCATGTAAAGCACTTTCAGTGACATCATTTGTATGAAAATGTGCTCTAGAAATACATGATGTTGTTGTTGTTGTTGAAAGACCCAGAAGACCTGGTGACCCTGGGTTTCATCAGAAGGTGTTTGAAATTATTTATTTTTACTTTTTTTTCCCCCATCACCTTTCTATGATGAAATGCATTTATTAAAAACCGCTTAATTGTCCACCCAGTCATGGAAGGCTTGGCTGGCAACTTGTGATTTGAGCGAGTCCATCTAATCATCGAACCATTGCTTTATAGAACAGAATCACAATCAGCCAGTATATGGAATGACAGCAGGAGGCAAACTGCCAACAATTCAATATCTCCGAGGATGAAACTACAGCACGTATGTGAGATAATCACAAAAATGAAGACTTCAGTTTGGACCTACTGTAGATAAATTTAGTATTATGTAGATAAATTATACTGTATTATTATATTAATATTCATCCATCCATTATCCAACCCACTATACCCTAACTACAGGGTCACGGGGGTCTGCTGGAGCCAATCCCAGCCAACACAGGGTGTAAGGCAGGAAACAAACCCCAGGCAGGGTGCCAGCCCACCGCAGGGCACACACACACACACACACACACACAGGGGACAATTTAGGATCGCCAATGCACCTAACCTGCATGTCTTTGGACTGTGGGAGGAAACCCACGCAGACACGGGGAGAACATGCAGACTCCACACAGGGAGGACCCGGGAAGCAAACCCGGGTCTCATTACTGCCAGGCAGCAGCGCTACCCACTGTGCCACCGTGCCACCCTTATTATTATTATTATAGTGTATTATAGGGTATTATGTAGATACATTTTCCATGCATGAGTTAACTCCACAACAACTTTCTGCCTGCTTTGCTAAACATTAAGGATTTCTCTTTTAGTTATGGCACACAAGTATATATTTATTCAGAACTAATACATACAGTGAGGTCCATAAATATTTGGACAGAGACAACTTTTTTCTCATTTTGGCTCTGTACATTACCACAATGAATTTTAAATGAAACAACTCGGATGAAGTTGAAGTGCAGACTTTCAGCTTTAATTGAACAAAATGATTGCATAAAAATGTGAGGCAACTAAAGCATTTTTTGAACACAATCCCTTCATTTCTGGGGCTCAAAAGTAATTGGACAATTGACTCAAAGGCTATTTGATGGGCAGGTGTGTTCAAGTCCATCGTTATGTTATTATCAATTAAGCAGATAAAAGGCCTGGAGTTGATTTGAGGTGTGGTGCTTGCATGTGGAAGATTTTGCTGTGAACAGACAACATGCGGTCAAAGGAGCTCTCAATGCAGGTGAAAGAAGCCATCCTTAAGCTGTGAAAACAGAAAAAACCCATCCGAGAAATTGCTACAATATTACAAGTGGCAAAATCTACAGTTTGGTACATCCTGAGAAAGAAAGGAGGCACTGGTGAACTCAGCAACGCAAAAAGACCTGGACGTCCACGGAAGACAACAGTGGTGTCATTTCCATGGTGAAGAGAAACCCCTTCACAACAGCCAACCAAGTGAACACCACTCTCCTGGGCTTGGTAGGCATATCGATATGCAAGTCTACCATAAAGAGAAGACTGCATGACAGTAAATACAGAGGGTGCACTGCAAGGTGCAAGCCACTCATAAGCCTCAAGAATAGAAAGGCTAGATTGGACTTTGCTAAAGAACATCTAAAAAAGCCAGCACAGTTCTGGAAAAACATTCTTTGGACAGATGAAACCAAGATGAACCTCTACCAGAATGATGGCAAGAAAAAAGTATGGAGAAGGCGTGGAACAGCTCATTATCCAAAGCATAGCACATCATCTGTAAAACATGGTGGAGTCAGGCAGTGTGATGGCTTGGGCGTGCATGGCTGCCAGTGGCACTGGGACACTAGTGTTTATTGATGAGGTGACACAGGACAGAAGCAGCCGAATGAATTCTGAGGTGTTCAGAGACGTACTGTCTGCTCAAATCCAGCTAAATGCAGTCAAACTGATTGGGCGGCGGGCGTTTCGTGATACAGAGGGACAATGACCCAAAACATACAGCCAAAGCAACCCAGGAGTTTATTAAAGCAAAGAAGTGGAAAATTCTTGAATGGCCAAGTCAGTCACCTGATCTTAACCCAATTGAGCAGGCATTTCACTTGTTGAAGACTAAACTTCAGACAGAAAGGCCCACAAACAAACAGCAACTGAAAGTAAAGCCGCTGAAAGCAGTAAAGGCCTGGCAGAGCATTAAAAAGGAGGAAACCCAGCATCTGGTGACGTCCACGAATTCAAGACTTCAGGCTGGCATTGCCAGCAAAGGGTTTTCAACCAAGTATTAGAAATGAACATTTTATTTCCAGTTATTTAATTTGTCCAATTATGTTTGAGCCCCTGAAATGAAGGGATTGTTTTCAAAAAATGCTTTAGTTGCCTCACATTTTTATGCAATCGTTTTGTTCAACCCGCTGAATTAAAGCTGAAAGTCTGCACTTCAACTGCATCTGAGTTGTTTCATTTAAAATTCATTGTGGTAATGTACAGAAGCAAAATTAGAAAAAAGTTGTCTCTGTCCAAATATTTATGGACCTCACTGTAAACTGCTCCTTTGCACTGATTTTACTTCTCTTTCACACTTGTGTGTCACCTGGAAACTGGAAAGAGTAATTGTTTCCTTAAATAAACCCCAAACCGTCATATTTTTTTAACAGCCAACTTTTCCTTATTGTGTTCAAAACTTGCTCTACAGAATATCTAGGACTGAGCTCCCTACCACTTAATGGCTCAAGTGCCATCAAAAGTTGGCTAAGGTGGTACTTCCTTCAGAAAAGCTGATTAAGGCAAGACAGGTCCTGTCCGCCCGCCCGCCCGCCGTTGATACAAACTTTGCATAAGGGGAGGAGAGGCTCGCACTGAGAACCAGTTTGTCGGGTTTGTTACAGGAGGCCTCAGACGTCTGCTACGCCCTTTTATCAAAACGCGAAAAATATAAAAGGACATCAAAATGACTTTGTTTGTCTTTGCTCACTTCAGCGTGTAGATGATCGGAAGGGAAAGGTAAGCCAGCGCGGTCAGCGATATGATCTCCATGTTTAATATTTCATACTGGGCAGGGTACAATACTTTTCTAGTTGTGGGCGGAGGGACGTGAGAGCGGACAGATCATTAATAGAAAGGAGACAATCGACAAGCAGAACAAAAAAAGAACGGGAGCAGATAAGAGGAAAGGGAAAGCAAATAAGTAAACTGAGAAAGGCAAGAGAGAACAAAAGGGAAAAAAAAGTTACAACGCGCGCGAGCATACGATTGGGAGCAGAATACAAGAGCAGAAAGGGTTCAGAAAAAGTGGAAGAAAAATGAGCAGAAACACAGAGGGAGAGGTAAGAGGAGAAACAGATAAAACACGCAGGTAATACATCTAGAGAGATTCTGACTGGGGAGAAGTAAAGTGAAATGAGAAGAGAGAGAGAGAGAGAGAGAAAAGGAGAGACACAAGAAGTGAGACTGACAGGGAGAAAAATACGAGGGACAATCAGGAGAGGGAAAAGCGCATAAAGAAGAACTGGAATCTGTCAAGATCGTGAAGAACACGTGAAGGAGTGGCTGCAGGGTTATTTCAACATAGACGGATGACAAACCGTCTGATCAGGTGAGGTTTACATACTATGAAAAAACTCTGCATTTTTTTTTTATATTTTAAACAGAATTTTCAATAGAGCAGAGCAGACCACAACCAGCACCGGGAAGCCACGAATCAAGCATAAGCAGGTAAGAAGAAGAAGAACATTACTACATTTTATTTATTCGTAGGCACCTTTGTAAACACTCAACGATACCGAACAATAGATAAAACACACATTATAAACGAAACTAAAAATACAAAATGTATAATCAGGCAGAGCAATTTAGGGCGGCATGGTGGCGCAGTGGTAGGCTCGCTACTGCCTCGCAGGTTCGCTTCCCGGGTCCTCCCTGCGTAGAGTCTGCATGTTCTCCACGTGTCTGCGTGTCCAAAGACATGCAGGTTAGGTTCATTGGCGATCCTGAACTGGCTCTAGTGTGGGTGGGTGTGCGCCCTGCCCGGGGTTTGTTTCCTGCCGTGTGCCCTGTGTTGGCTGGGATTGGCTCCAGCAGACCCCTGGGACCACCGTGCGTTAGGATATAGCGGGTTGGAAAATGACTGACTGACAGAGCAATTGTAGTCAAAGAGAAAAAGGACTCTTAAACAAATGAGTGTTAGGTTTAGATTTGAAAAGTGAGAATGAATCAATGTTTCTGAGCTCGGAAGGTAATGATATCTTTATATAGCATATCACTAAATTAAAGGATGCTTCATAAACTATAAAAGCAAATAAAACCAAATTCAAACAGTAATACATAGTGAGAAGTTAAGCAAAATGACCCCTTTGATTGGCTAACTAGAAAGATTACAATATGCAGGCTTACGAGGCAACTCAGGCCCCTTCTTCAGGCAAAATGGAATCAAAGCTCGAAAGCTTTCCATATTTGTAATCTTTCTAGTTAGCCAATAAAAGAGGTCATTTTGCTTGACTTCTCACTACATTCATAATGGCTAACACGGTATAACACCCGAGTACAACAGTAATACGTGAAATTAACAAACAGGTATTTTTAAAAGACATACAAAATAAATTAAAATTGAGAAAAACACAGACAAAAAATGGGTGGCATGGTGGCGCAGTGGGTAGCGCTGCTGCCTTGCAGTAAGGAGACACAGGTTCGCTTCCTGGGTCCTCCCTGTGTGGAGTTTGCATGTTCTCCTCGTGTCTGTGTGGGTTTCCTCCCACAGTCTGAAGACATGCAGGTTAGGTGCATTGGTGATCCTAAATTGTGCTTGGTGTGTGTGTGCCCTACGGTGGGCTGGTGCCCTGCCCGGGGTTTGTTCCTGCCCTGTGCTGTCTGGGATTGGCTCCAGCAGACCCCCGTGACCCTGTAATTAGGATTTAGCGGGCTGGATACTGGCTGACTGTATGTTTTCATTATGGGCTAAATGTATTTTTTTTCAATAAATCACTATTACTTTAATAGACTGAGTTAGTTTTTGTCAGATTTGCATTTCCCAGTTATAGCGAATTCCGCTTATAACGAGCAAATAGTGTTGGTCCCGTCAAATTCACTATAACTGAGACTGATTGTAGTTACTTTATATTTTACAATCAATGTAGAGAAGCAACAACCAAAAAGAATGTGAGAATTATATAGAGCCCACCGTGTAAAATAAACGTCAAGAGAAGTTCTGCTTCATTTTTATCATGCTAGAGAAATTCCAAAGGAAGGCTAACACACTCATTACAGGACTATAATACACGACCTGTGAGGAGGGACTGAAGGAGCACAAGCTGTTAAGCGTTAAATGACGTATCACAGGATAAATGATTAAAAGAAATCATGAGAGGGAATGCCAGCTATTACTCTAAAGTAGCACAAACAGAAGCTGGGCAAGCGAATAAGGAACTACTAAGCAAACAATGGGGCTGACATCAGAACCTTTGTGACTTTCAGCTCTCAACCCTGCATTATTCTAGGTATGTTAACTCATCACTTCCCATGTAATCGTTAGCTGGAATGACCTGCAGTTGTTTAAACTTTTAACATTGTTAATGAAAGATACTACACAGAAATATTTATTTGGAATATGTGATTTAAAAAAGGTTTGGGGCAGAGTGGTGGCTCTGTAGCTAAGGATCTGCGTTGGTGTCTGGAAGGTTACCGGTTCAAATCCTGTTTCTGCCAAAAGGGATCTTACTCTGTTGGGCCCCAGAGCAGGGCCGGATTAAGGTGGGTGCTATTGATGCTGCAGCATTAGGCCCAGATGTACTGTGAGTGTCGAATGCACAGGCCGAGAACAAACAGGCCTTTTTGTGCTGCAGCCATCAGGCCAAATCTCATCTTAATCCGGCCCTGCCGCTGAACAAGGCCCTTAACCTGAAAGATTGCTCTAGGGGTGCTGTACAATGGCTGACCCTGTGCTCTGACCTCCAAAAGTCATGTAAAAAGGCAATTTCCCCTTGGAGATTAATAATGTACATAAAAAAGAGGATGCTGTACTTGAAAACTGTTCCCATATCTTTTTACAGACAGACAGAGCATGAGTGTGTCACACAAGTGAGGATTTAACCAGAAACCCTTGTGACGTAACCTCCAGCACTCTCACTACTGTATTAGACTGTAATGCTAATATTCTATACTTCATCTTCTTCATCTTCTTTTGGCTGCTCCTATTAGAGGTTGCCACAGCAGATCATCTTCTTCCATATCTTCTCTAACAATTCTATAATGTATGCACAGCTAAAATTTGAAAAGCAATGAATTATACAGATATTCACTGAATTTATACTTTGACAGAAATCTTTGCATATGAAAAGCAAGGCTGCTGCCGAAAAGAAAGTGAAGGGTCTGAAATGAGGGCTTATTTTAAGCACAGACACAGTTGAAGTGATTCTTCTAGATTTAAATAAGTGACTATAATTCATTTTTTGTGGACTGTGCACCTTTAAAAACGTATCAATCACAAACGGGCACTCAAAATCAAAGTGACAGGAAACAGACGGAAACGAAGCACGCTATTACCTTGAGTCTGTAACTAAAAATTCACAACCGCCTCCCTCCACTTGGGCACAGCTGCCAATAGTTTCACCTCAGAAGTCAAATTTCATCCATCCATCCATCCATTATCCAACCCGCTATATCCTAACTACAGGGTCACGGGGATCTGCTGGAGTCAATCCCAGCCAACACAGGGCACAAGGCAGGAAACAAACCCTGGGCAGGGTGCCAGCCCATCACAGGGCACACACACACACCAAGGACAATTTAGGATCACCAATGCACCTAACCTGCATGTCTTAGGACTGTGGGAGGAAACCCACGCAGACACGGGGAGAACATGCAAACTCCACGCAAGGAGGACCTGGGAAGTGAACCCAGGTCTCCTTACTGTGAGGCAGCAGTGCTACCCACTGTGCCACCGTGCCACCCTATACAGTATGTTTACCCACTAAATCAATGTTTTACTCTGGTGGACCAACTGAACGTGTAATTTTCAAGAATGCCCCTCCGTCAAGACTCCAGCAACAGGCCCCTTGGTTCAGTGGGTCACATGCCTTAACAATGGATATAAGACTCAGCGGGTGATATTATGAAGTTCACATAAAGTTGTGCTACTAAAGGACCCACTCCTAGCCATTTTTAACCCACCTTATCATTTATTGCAATTTTTAGTCTGACAGGTAATAACCTCCCAGTGTGCCAATCCAGAATATTCTACAGTTCAGCAGCCCACCCTTGTTGTTCCCTTTTTTATTTCACTTTCAAAGCTTCCCATAAGCACATTTCTGGACAGCCAAGGTGGCGCTTCCCTTTGTGAGTCCACTCGTTCACATTAAGTCATCCGGAGTCCTTCTTTACAAAGAAAACACACAGACACGGGGAGAACATGCAAACTCCACGCAGGGAGGACCCGAGACGCAAACCCAGGTCTCCTAACTGCGAGGCAGCAGCACTACCCACTGCGCCACCGTGCCACCCTTTGGTGTTTAGGTTCTGCATCTCTTACTCATTTACACTTTTGAAACAATACTTTCCCAAAGGCTTCCTCTGGTGTTAATAACACCTTCAAAGCATCAGTACTGTGAGAGCTCATCTATGCAATTGACTTACTAACATAACTTCATTTTGGAATGGTCTGAGTTAGCTGACGTGAGACCTACGGTATTTCTCTTCATGTAGCGTATTGTACTTCACTATAAGATCCATGAATCCTACATAAAAATTATATGAAGGGTATAAAAGTATAAAATGCATGCAAGAAAGCAATGAATTATGAAATAAAATGATGTTCTTTCTAGATGCATAAGCGTTGATGTGGCTACAGAAACAAGCTATTAAAAAGTTAGTGTATTTGTTGCTTAAAGTTAGGCTGGGATGGAGCAGCTCAGAGCTAAACGGACATGAATTCAATTCCCAGTTCAATCAGTCCAAGTGAGGAGTTTGTACTTTCTTCCATTGTGTATGTGGATTTTCTTCAGATACCCCAGTTACCTCACACATCCCCACGATGCATGTGGTAAGGTAACTGGTGACTCTCAATTGGCCTGTTATGAACAAATGTGATTTATCGCGGACGGACATCAGGTCCAGGACCGGTTACTGCCTTGTGTCCTGTGTTGCTAGGAAAGGCTCTGCCTCCCTACAGCCCTGTAATGAAAAATAAAGTTTAGAAAACAAATGGACTTGACCCAAAAATACTGCAGCAGCAATCCAACTACTTGAACTGTAGGTGAAAACACCTGACCTACACCAAGCTGTAAAATTATACTTTATTTCTTGTGAAGTCATCTGGTGTTTGCCCCATTTCAGTTATGCATACTGTGATGAAACGCAGTTGCACTTAGAAAAAAAATTTCCCAATTTGGATGGACCTCATTTTTGTAACAATGCAATTATCAGGGTCACGTCAATTAGGGAGAACTGTCTGCTGGGATTTTTCTAGGTGCCCTAGTTTTCCTCTCACATTCCAAAGGCGTGCAGGTTGCCTTGTAGTGACGTAGCGGGTTTGCTGAAGACCCCAGTGCAGCACCCTGGTCATTCTGGGCCCCTCCTGTCTAATACATCCATCTATCCATCTGTTATCCAACACACTATATCCTAACTACAGGGTCACAGGGGTCTGCTGGAGCCAATCCCAGCCAACACAGGGAGCAAGGCAGGAAACAAACACACACACACACCAAGCACATTCACGGGACAATTTAGGATCGCCAATGCACCTAACCTGCATGTCTTTGGACTGTGGGAGGAAACCCACGCAGACACGGGGAGAACATGCAAACTTCACGCAGGGAGGACCAGGGAAGCGAACCCGGGTCTCCTTACTGCGAGGCAGCACCGCGCCACCATGCCACCCTCTGTCTAATACAACTGTTACTAATTTATTCACCACTAGATCCTAGGGCCCGGATGGGCAGTGGTGTCCAGGACCGTATCACTATCACATCACACGCTGGTGACAAACAATCCAGCTCTCGAAGTGGAATTTGTAATAACTTTTTTAATCACTTTATTTCAGCCGCTGTAAGCTAGCAAAAGTAAAATAAATTGCGGGAATATGATGTGAGAGGTGTGGGCAGCAGTAATCATACATAAAAATATGTAAATTGTGGACCCGCTTACTATTCCAAGAAAACTTTGGGAAGGAAGATGATTAAAAAGTGACGTTAGCTAGAAAGTAGAAACTGTTCTGTGCTATAAAATGAAGCCGTTTCAGTTTGTAACAAATTAAAACGACAACACCGGCCTACAGGATACTACTACACAGTCGACCTGTTTTACACAAGTTCTGAGAAAATGGACATCATAAAGTGAGGTGTCAAATGGTTCCAAGAGAATTTCCCTGGTCGGTAGGAGATTGCTTTCTCATATATGCGGTTCACCGACAAAACCGCGATAGACATGTGTGCCCCGATAAAACCGCGACCGACAAATGAGCGCCGACAAACCCACTAACTGGTTTTCGACAAATGTGCGCCGACAAAATCGCGAGAGAGGCCAAGAGAGTGGGACGCCCTTGCTGCAATTCTTCCTACATATGCAGGGCGTGATCTTAAGGACTATCTTCGTTCCGTGCTGATGGCATGCCGCGTCTCATAATATTGACTTCTAAAATAAACATTATTATATATGCTTTAAACTAGTAATTCATATTTAATGAAACTTTCGCGTTTTAATCGGCGCTATTTTGTCGGCGCGCATATGTCTATCGCGCAAATGACGGGTCACAATATATACAGTATTGCTTGTTTGTCTTTAGTAGTTTCTCCATTTTTAACAGTTTTAGCAGATAGCACCTGATCTGAAGCCATTGTATTGCTACTTCCAGACTCGGTAGCTGCAACCATTTCACTCACTGCACTGTCTGCATAACCTGCTTGCAATTGTTGCGACGATTCGCCAGCATCAGCATTGTCAGTTACCACCACTGGTCCTTGTTCAGTTTTGAGAAAGGTAGAAATCTCGGTAAGCTTAGCGTTTGTCAATTCCTGTTGCAGGCGTGACTTACGTTTAGCAGCAAGTCAAGTCAAGTCAAGCTGGGGAGCATGTACTGGTACAGCACATAAAAACTCTGGGTTTTAAAATTTTAACATTTCTGCAGAATAATAAATTTATTCCTACAAGTCAAGTCAGGTTGGAGAGCATGCACTGGTGCCACACACAACGAAACAACTCGGGATCCCAGTTGGCAGCCCCCCAGGCAGACACCTGGTCCAGTCCCACCCTCCGGAAATGACCCTCTATCTGCCACCGCCAGGTGTTACGTGGGCGACCCCTTGGCCTAGTCCAGCCACTCGAGTCCCCAACAATGAGGATCTCATGAGCCGGATCACCCTCGGGGAAACGCGCCACATGGCCGTAGTGCCGTAACTGACGCTCCCTCACAATGCAGGTAGTGTGCCTCATTTGGGAATCCATGAGCAACACAAAGTCAAACCAACGGTGCCCAAGGATTTTCCGGAGAGACACAAGGAGTCCAGTCTTCGTCTCAGGTCACTGGATAGCGTCCATGTCTCGCAACCATATAGCAAGACATGAAGCACCAGGACTCTAAAGACTTGGACCTTTGTCCTTTTGCAGAGATATCAGGAGCGCCACACACCCCTTTATAGTGACCTCATGACCCCCCATGTTCTCCCAATCCGTCTACTGACTTCACAGGAAGAGTCACCAGAGACATGAGTGTCACTACCCAGGTAAGTTAACCTCTTGACCTCTCGTCCTGGACGCCTAATGTGGCTGCCGGCTTTTGTTCCCACCCGATTCACAATCAGTGATAATTATTGATCTCATTGAATTAGCTGGTCTTTGTTTTTCTCTTTTATTGTTTTGCTTTGAGAAGAGCACAGCAGTGTGATTTTTTTTATCTTATTTTTAATTAATTGGATTTCTAGCAGCAAGCTGTATTTTCCCAGGTTTTACAGAATGTTTTGGAATTAACGTACCAGCCCAATTCCAATGAAGTTGGGACGTTGTGTAAAACGTAAATAAAAACAGAATACAATGATTTGCAAATCCTATATTCAACTTATTACACTACGAAGACAAGATATTGAATATTCAAACTGATAAACTTTATTGTTGTTTTGCAAATCTTCACTCATTTTGAATTTGATGCCTGCAACACGTTCCAAACAAGCTGGCACAGGGGCATGCTCACCACTGTGTTATGTCACCTTTCCTTTTAACAACACTCGTTTAATAAGCGTTTGGGAACTGAGGACGCTAATTGTTGAAGCTGTGGAGGTGGAATTCTTTCCCATTCTTGCTTGATATACAACTTCCGGGGTCCCCGTTGTCGTATTTTGCGCTTCATAATGCGCCACACATTTTCAATGGGAGACTGGTGTGGACTGCAGGCAGGCCAGTCTAGTACCCGCACTCTTTTACTACGAAGCCATGCTGTTGTAACACATGCAGAATGTGGCTTCGCATTGTCCTGCTGAAAAAGACGTCGCTTGGATGGCAGCATATGTTGCTCCAAAACCTGCATGTACCTTTCAGCATTAATGGTGCCTTCACAGATGTGCAAGTTACCCATGCCATGGGCACTAACACACCCCCCATACCATCACAGATGCTGGCTTTTGAACTTTGCGCTGATAACAATCCAGATGGTCCTTTACCTCTTTCCACGACGTCCATGATTTCCAAAAACAATTTGAAATGTGGACTCGTCAGACCACAGCACACTTTTTCACTTTGCGTCAGTCCATCTCAGATGAGCTCGGGCCCAGAGAAGCTGGCGGCCCGTTGATATGTGGCTTTCGCTTTGCATGGTAGAGTTTTAACTTGCACTTGTAGATGTAGCGACAAACTGTGTTAACTGACGATGGTTTTCTGAAGTATTCCTGAGCCCACGTGGTAATCTCCTTTACAGTATGATGTCAGTTTTTAATGCAGTGCCGCCAGAGGGATCGAAGGTCACGGGCATCCAGTGTTGGTATTCGGCCTTGCCGCTTACGTGCAGAGATTTCTCCAGATCCTCTGAATCTTTTGATGATATTATGGACAGTAGATGATGAAATCCCTTGATTCCTTGTAATTGTACGTTGAGAAACGTTGTTCTTAAACTGCTGGACTATTTGCCCACGCAGTTGTTCACAAAGTGGCGAACCTCGCCCCATCCTCGCTTGTGAACGACTGAGCCTTTTGGGGACGCTCCTTTTATAGCCAATCATGACAAACACCTGTTTCCAGTTCACCGGTGGAATGTTCACAACAGGTGTTTTTTGAACATTCCTCAGCTTTCCCAGTCTTTTGCTGCCCCTATCCCAGCTTTTTTGTAACGTGTTGCAGGCATCAAATTCAAAATGAGTGAAGATTTGCAAAACAACAGTAAAGTTTATCAGTTTGAACATTCGATATCTTGTCTTCGTAGCGTATTCAATTGAATATAGGTGGAAAAGGATTTGCAGATCATTGTATTCTGTTTTTATTTACGTTTTACACAACGTCCCAACTTCATTGGAATTGGGGTTGTAGAAACTCCAAAACTAAGTTTGGTAATTGTACATTAGAATGTGCCGAGCATTTTTGTACTGTATGGCATGAGGATACAGTAATCCCTCCTCGATCGCGGGGGTTGCGTTCCAGAACCCCCCGCAAAAGGTGAAAACCCGCGAAGTAAAAATCATATGTTTATGTGGTTATTTTTATATATTTTAAGCCCTTATCAACTCTCCCACACTCTTATAAACTTTCCCGCACAGTTATACAGCATAATCCCTTTGTATTCTCTTAGATATTAGGTAAGATTCATTGAAATTATGTATGTAAACACACTGTTTATATACAGTAAAACCTAAATATTATAGATAAGATATCGAGCGTCTCCGATATCACATATGTTACAGCCATTACGACAGACAGGCCACCAACAATAAATACGAGGGCTATCCAGAAAAAAAGGTTACAACAGCTGTTAAAAATCGAAAAATGAATATATTTCAACCAAATTTACAGGGTATGTTCCAAAATATGTGTTTATTTCTCAACATAATCGCCGTCAACTTCGATGCACTTCTTCAGCCTGGGCACCAGCTTTTTTTATACCCTCGTCGAATACGCTCCGCTCCACCTCCGAAAGCCACTTCTCCACTGTCTCCTTCACCTCCTCATCGTTGGAAAAACGTTTTCCACCCAAGAATTCTTTCACAATTCCTCCACAAGCTGATGATGGATCTCGGCCGCGGATTCGCGACGCAAAGTGAGGAACTTGATGACCGAACGAATCTCGCATCGGCGGTAGGTGGAGCAAACGGCCTCAGCAGAGGTTGACGAACTTGCTTGCTGTGATGACATTTCACAACTGACTGACGCGGTCCCGGGCTTATTTTGATCGTTAGGACCCCCCTACACGCAGGTATGCCAACCTTCGAAAAAAAAAATTCCCTGCACCCTCCAGGGCACTTGTAACCTTTTTTTCTGGATATCCCTCGTACGTACAATGCAAGAAAAATTGTATACAGTAAAATGTGTGTACAGTGACACTAAACGTACGTACATGTACTAAGTACTGTACATAGAAAATTAATTATGGTTACTCACCAACAATGACACGACGACTTGTCCAATAACAATGAGTTTAATTTTACTGCACAACAAACGAGCAGCTCTTCTAAAGGAGCCTCTTCAGGCGACTGTGTAGCACCGCCGTTGTTCTTCAATCCAAATCCCTAAAGCAGATTCCATCCGGACTATCGCCTTATTACGTCCACTTACAACTCGTTTTGCGCCCTGGTTAAAGGACACTGCGGCTGTAGATCTTATATTCTTTTCCTCCTTTTCAAATAAAAAGAATCGTGGACTCATTGATGCCGTAATGGCGTCCTACAGCGGTGTAGCTGTTCCCTTCCTTCAACATATACAAAACTTTTACCTTTTCTGAAATCGTTAGCATCTTCCGTTGGCACTTGGGCACGGCCCCTGAAGCAGCAGCAGGAGCAGATCGTTTTGGAGCCATAACGAAGGGCTTAACTACGCAAAAAGATAAACACAAAAGTGAACTCTTTACACAGCGAAACACGTTGATGCTGAATGAGTGAGACGAGACTTCCTGGTTAACGCAGCGCAATCGAATTCGGCACACCGTCGCTGAGCCAATCAGCACACAGGAACTTAACTGCATGCTCTGATTGGGTAGCTTCTCAGTATCCGCCAGTAGCGTCCCTTGTATGAAATCAACTGGGCAAACCAACTGAGGAAGCATGTACCAGAAGTAAAAAGACACACTGTCCGCAGAAACCCGCAAAGCAGCAAAAAATCTGCGTTATATATTTAGCTATGCTTACATATAAAATCTGCGATAGAGTGAAGCCGCAAAAGTTGAAGCGCGATATAGCGAGGGGTTACTGTAATTGAGTGTCTTTTTAAACTTTGGTTTTAAGATTTTCGTCATGATTTTTACTGTGCTTTTCCAGGTGTTCCAGTTATTTAACCCATTATTTGCTAAGAAACATGTTGATGGGTCTGATGCTGAAGTAGCTTCAGCTTATATTTTTTGAAGTTGTTCAAATTATTATTTATAAGTCGTACTTCTACAATTAAAATCTAAAACCCACAGAAAATACTAATGCACTGCGTTATTTACTCTGTAACAACACTTAGAAGTAATGGAGTAGTGATGAAACTGGCCAGCGTTACCAAACCATCACTTGTTGAGGTATTTTATTTGGGTTTTCCCAAGCCCACACCACCCATTGTCTGCTCACTGCGGGCTACACTGTGAATGTTTGCTAAGGACCCTCATAGTAGCCCCCACATTGGGCCAGTGTGTTATTTAATTGGGCCACCCCAAGTCCACACTGCCCATAGTCTGCCATAGGGTGTCGCTGTGTACATGTATGCTACAGACCCTCATAGTGGCACCAACATTGGGGCAGGGTGGTATTTAATTAGGTTTTCCCAAGTCCACACTGCCCATGGCCTGCCCATAGGGGGTCACTCTGTGCATGTTCACTGCTGCCCCTCATAATAGCCTGCACATTGGGGCAGGGTGGTATTTATTTAATTGGGTTTTCCAAAGCCCACACTGTCCATGTTCTGCCTACAGGGGGTCACTGTGGGCCTGTTTACTACGGCCCCTTGTGGTAGCCCCCACATTGGGCCAGTATGATATTTAATTAAGTTTTCCCAAGTTCGCATTGACTAAAGTCTGCCCAAGGGGTACCACTGTGTGTATGTTTCCTAGAGACCCTCGTAGTAGACCCCACTTGGGCCAGTCAGGTATTTAGTTGGGCTTTCCTAAGCCCATACTGCACCACTGGGTGCGTGATTGCTGCTTCTCCTCATTGTGGCCCCCTCATTGGGCCAGTGTGATATTTAATTAGCTTTTCCCAAGCACACATGACCATAGTCTGCCCACAACGGGCCACTGGTTGCTGGGTTTCACCATTCAGTAATGTTTGCATGGGTGTTTGTTCTGCATGTTGCTAATTTTCTTGATTAGGTTACAATTACAGAAGCAATCTAAACAGAAAAGGGCAACTAAACCCATGTAGGTGGCGAAGTGGTAGTGTTGCTGCTTTGTAGTAAGGAGATTGTGGGTTCACTTCCTGGGTCCCCCCGTGTGGAATGCACCTTGAGTAGCAATAAAAGCACTAAATAAATGTCTTCTTCTTTCGGCTGCTCCCGTTAGGGGTCACCACAGCAGATCATCTTCTTCCATATCTTCCTGTCCTCCTTATCTTGCTCTGTCACACCCATCACCTTCATGTCCTCTCTCACCACATCCATAAACCTTCTCTTAGGCCTTCCTCTTTTCCTCTTCCCTGGCAGCTCTATCCTTAGCACCCTTCTCTCATACCCAGCATCTCTCCTCTGCACATGTCCAAACCAACACAATCTCGCCTCTCTGACTTTGTCTCCAAACTGTCCAACTTGAGCTGACCCTCTAATGTCCTCGTTTCTAAGCCTATCCATCCTCGTCACACCCAATGCAAATCTTAACATCTTTAACTCTGCCACCTCCAGCTCTGTCTCCTGTGCCACCGTCTCCAGCCCGTATAACAGAGCTGGTCTCACTACCGTCCTGTAGACCTTCCCTTTCACTCTTGCTGATACCCGTGTGTCACAAATCACTCCTGACACTCTTCTCCACCCATTCCACCCTGCCTGCACTCTCTTCTTCACTTCTCTTCCACAATCCCCATTACTCGGTATTGTTGATCCCAAGTTTTTAAACTAATCCATCTTTGCCAACTCTACTCCCAGCATATTCACCATTCCACTGAGCCCCCTCATGTATTCTGTCTTGGTGGTCCTACTGACCTTCATTCCTCTCCTCTCCTCTTATATCTCCACTTCTCCAGGGTCTCCTCAACCTGCTCCCTACTATCGCGACAGATCACAATGTCACCAGCACACATCATAGTCCACGAGGACTCCTGTCTGATCTCATCTGTCAACCTGTCCATCACCATTGTAAATAAGCAAAAAAGTGCTATATAAATGTAAAGAATTATTATTATTACTAGAGGGAAAACAACAAAAGACAGTTGACCATTGAAAGCAAGCACAAAATACAAGCATTTCTAAATGTCTTAGGAATGTAAAAATTAGGTTTTGTTTGTAATGCAGAACAAGTAAAAGAAGGAAAAGATGAACTAATTAAATGATACGGGTTAGTGAGGAAGTGACTCAGAGTGTGAAACACAAATTTGCAGCCACTGGGGTCCCCCGGACTAACTTTGAGAACCATGGCCCCCACATTCTAACGCGGGCCCCTAGGCCAGGATCTCTGGCGGGCCGTTCACCCAGGGTTAAGGAAAACGTGATACCCGATAGGATTTAAATGTAGGCATACAATTTAGTTGAAGATCCGTACGGTTCTATGACGCTTAGTTTTTCATGTACTCCGGCATTTTTGATATACTTTTTAAATGTAGGGTTTCCTATAGGAAATTTTCCGACTACAATAATGGCGGTTGCCGCAGGCCTCAATTTTCTTGCAAAAAGCCCGAAATTACATCTTTTTGAAAATCAAAATTTTAACTTTAACTCTTTATATCTCCAGAAATAAATGACGTAAATGTTTCATTTTTTTGTGTAGTATATCTTGTGTTTAAAACCATGTATAATTTGTTTAAGTTTATTGTTTATAATATTTATAAATAAAGAATATATAAAACTATATGACACCAAATCAGCAATTTAATATCAAAATTTTCGACCAGTGAAGAGGTCTACGTTTTATTTGGATTCGTAAAATATCAAAGCGAGAAAGTTGTAAAAAAATGTATGTAGACATTTTTTTTATCTGAAACTTTTTTTATGTTGTTTTTAGTTTTCAAAATATTTTATGCTGAAGTCGGCACTCAACGCTGTAGGATCAATTCTTGCTTTCCGTTTTGTTTGTGCATGATATCTACTCATCCCGCACCGGGCCCCTGTGATCCCGGGACCCCTGGCTGGAGCCCTGTCAGCCCCCACCCCCCTTGTGGGGGCCATGTTGAGAACTACTGAACCAGCCAGTCTAACCCCCTCCTGCAACCCACTTGGTAATCCCAGTTGACAGATTTAAGAGTTCAGATCCTGCTGCACAACAGCTTTTAGGCACATTCCCGGCCTCCAGAAGCTATGACAACGACACATTCAAACACCGTATCCATCGCCAATGTGGAGCTAAACGTTTAAACTTGGTACTTTTTAAACGCACTTCACGGTGATACGGTTTCGCTCAGCATTGCATCGTTTTGCCGTTTTTCTTTTTGTGAACAGTGACATCTGGCGTTTTAACGATATATAAACTTTCGCATTCCTGCACTTATAAAACTGAGAACAGTATAGAATGGCAGAATAGCTAATACCGGGGATTTCTGCCTGTCACGTACACCTGTGGCGTCTGGACTTAATCTGTAAAACGTAGCGTGGAGTAAAGACGAAGGAACTGGAAGACAAAACCGCTTCACCCGCATTCTGTCCCCGATGCATTTTCACATCTTGATTTGTAATGATGGGTTCACTGCATATCGACCGAACGAATCTTGGCCCTCGCTCTCACATTGCTGCAGCCCACCGGATGGACGTGAAAGGCTAGCACGAATGTCATCTGCGGGGCGGCGGAGTCGCTTCACGTTCGAAATCTCACACGGTGAATTATTTTTTGCAATACTCTTTTTTTTTTTGGAAGGAGTGAAGCTTTAGGGTCTGCGCGTAGTTCCTACCTTAGTCTTAGTTTGTTTCCTTCGGTCGCAGCTAGCATGGACAGCGCCGAACCTTACGATCGCATCTCCCTCGGTCGTCTCCGTGCTTGGCGTTGCCATGGCGACGTCCCTGCCTCAGCCGGCCGCGCGCACGGGCGCGTTACAAGTGGCAGCTTGCCAGGTTCGCCGAAGTGCGAGTACCTCAAAGGCGGCCATTTACAACGATGCTGAGAGAAAGAAAAGAGAGAGAGAGAGAGAGATGGAAAATCGAGGCACTCAGCAGGCATTCATTAAACTGTCTTCAGCCTTCTCGCTAAGTGGATTTCTCTGTCGGAATTGTAACGAGATGAAAAGGAAGCGGCGCGCGCAAATGTGTGCCGCAGCCCAAAGCGAACAGCTTGAAACTTCTCTCTGTTGGATTCGGATGACTTGGGCGGCATCAAGGCATTTCTTTATATAACAATGACAGTAAGGCGATGTCTTAACGTAGATTGATACCATCAAACTATCACAAGTAGTCCAAAATTCAGATTTTACAATTTCGTAATCAGTTTTTTTTTTCCACGGTGCAAATGTATCAGTAATTGCCCATCATGGACGATCGACTTTATATATGCTTAAGTAACGGAAAGTGTAAACCTGTCCATGAACACACCGGGTTTCTTCATTTTACGTTTGTAAAATGTAGTACAGTGGGTATAGAAAAGAATCCCCCCCCCCCCC
>JANRMT010062797.1:13802074-13825936 GCA_026402145.1 Polypterus bichir lapradei | reverse complement strand
AGCCAATCCCAGGCAACATAGGGTACAAGGCAGGAAACAAACCCTGGACAGGGCACCAGCCCACCACAGGGCACACACACTAGGGACAATTTAGGATCGCCAATGCACCTAACCTGCATGTCTTTGGGAGGAAACCCACGCAGACACGGGGAGAACATGCAAACTGCACGCCAGGGAGGACCCGGGAAGTGAACCCGGGTCACCTAACTGCGAGGCAGCAGCGTTACCCACTGCACCACCGTACCGCCCTTCATTGTATACTAACTATGATAATTATAAATAAGCAGAGAAGACACCCAGGCAAACACTGAATGATGAAAAGCTGCACCTATTTTAGCATCAGACCCACTGATCAGTAAATGATAGATGATGCGAAGCAGCAGCGCTACCCACTGCGCCACCATACCACCCGTCTCTTTTTATCATAATCAAAAACAAAAAAAAAAAACCTTATCAAATGTTTCCATTAGCTGACCCCTTTAGTTTGATCATCTGCAGTGTACAAGTCTGAGAAAAAAAATAACTGCTGTCAGTATGTGAAAGAAAAAAAAAATTTAGTTCAAATTCAAAAATAAACTCTAGTGACCAGGGGTGAATAATTCCAGTCCTGGAGGACCACCGTGGCTGTAGGTGTTCATCCTAACCCTTTTCTTAGTGAGTGACCTGTTTTTGCTGCTAATTAACTTCTTTTGAATTCATTTTAATTGAGTTGCTCTTGAAGACTCGGACCCCTTCATTGTTTCTTTTTCCTTAATTAGCATCCAAACAGTAATGAGGCACAAAATGAGCCAAAACAACTGGTATCCATCACACAATATCTGAAAATAAAGAAAGGTGAAGGTCTCAGGAACGCTGATCCGCTCAGGTCCACAAAACATTTTAACGGCGCTCTTAGAAAAGAGAAAATCAGAAATTTCAGTAATGTCTGCTATTGCACAATAAGAGCAGCAACAAACCAAGGAGGTTCAATTAACAAGAATCGGCGCCTAATGAAGCAACTGGTTGGAGTTTGAGGCCCTGACTTAGCTGGTCTTCTGTTGGCTCACTCGCTTCACATTTCATTTCTGTTTAAGGAAAGAAAGTAAGCAATTCAGGGGAACAAATCTTAAAAAAAAACAATTCAATTAAAATGAATTCACAAGACGTTAATTACCAGCACAAACTTTATAGAAAGGGTTAGAATGAAAACCTGCAGCCACGGTGGTCCTCCAGGACCGGACTTGGCGACCCCTGCTGTAGATTTTACCTAAAGTATAGCTGCTCAGTCCATGGAGAGCCAATCCAGATGCCGGTTTTTGTTCCAGGAAATTCCTGTTTAATTGGACTACTGTGTCAATTATACCCACTTTTGTTTCCAGTTTTCTACATTTACTGTTTCAACCTCGAAATCCCCAGCATGGGATATTAGTCACCCTTGTTAAATTTCTATAAAACACTAGGTTTTCCTGGTCTTGCAGTTTCGCTCTCTTATTTATTCTGACATGTTTTTGGTTATTTAAACCAGGGGTTGCCAAGTCCGGTCCTGGAGGACCACCGTGGCTGCAGGTTTTCATTCTAACCCTTTTTTTTTTAATTGAGTGCCCTGTTTGTGCTGCTAATTAACTTCTTGTGAATTTATTTTAATTGACTTGTTTTTTAAGATTTGTTCCTCTGAATTGCTTCATTTCTTTCCTTAAATGGCACCCAAACAGAAATGAAACGTGAAGTGAGTGAGCCAACAGAAGACCAACTAAGTCAGGGCCTCAAACTCCAACCAGTTTCACTCCAACCAGCTGCTTAATGAGGTGCCAGTTCTCGTCATTAATTAAACTCATTCTTTAATTTAATGTCTTGCTGCTGCTCCCGTTGTACAATAGCAGACATTTCCAAAATTGTTGATTTTCTCTTTTCTAAGAGCACCGTTAAAATGTTTGGTGGACCTGAGCAGATCGGCATTCCTGAGACCTTCATCTTTCTTTATTTTCAGATATTGTGTGATGGTCACCAGTTGTTTTGGCTCATTTTGTATCTCGTTATTGTTTGGCTGCTAATTAAGGAAAAAGAAACGATTAAGTGCAACGACCCCTTTGTTGATGCCAGAAATATTAATAAACTCAGTTTCTTGTGTAACTTTTAGGAATTTATTAAAAGTGTATAGTGACTTTTGGGACACCCTGTATATAAAATCCAACGTCTGTCTGTCTGTCCGCTTTTCATGAGAGAACTGCTTAACGGATTTAGATCGGGTTTTTCTCTAGAATTTGCTTAAACATTCCAATTGATTTTGCGACATCACGCTAAGTATCATAGTTCGCTTACGGTACCGATTTATTTGTGCGAATCCGAGAGAGACGAAGCGGGCCGAGATCCCTCCTCCGTCACACACTAGCCTTGTGGCGTATCTTACCTCCGTGAAGCTAGCGAACGAGAGAACTACTTAACGGATTTAGATTGGGCTTTTTTCTGGAATTTGCTTGAACATTCCGGTTGATTTTGCGACAATCACGCTAAGTACTGTATATGCTCCAATAGAGGCCCCCCTGGCGTTTATTTGCAAAACTAGCCTCGGCTCCCGGCACTTAATAGAGACCGGCTGCTGCTATTAGAGACCGGCCATTATTAACAAAAACCTTCAGAATGCGTATGTCGGTACAGGTAGGTACACAAAAATTCTCTTCTTCCAGGTTTGTCCGTATTTTGGTCAACCGGGCACAAAAATGAAGCAGTTTTAGAAACCGGTATATCCGTATTTCTTATATTTGTAATGTGCTGACATGCACATGTATTACACACATCTATAAAGATACAGACACTTACAATGTACGCTAGCAGGCAAATATCAAAGACCCGGCTACTGTTAGAGATCGGCTACTATTTGGCTGCGTCCCCTCTGAAGCCCGGCGCTTATTAGAGACCGGCGACAATAAGAGACTCGCCGTTTATTGGAGCATTTACGGTGTCATCGTTCGCTTACGGTACCGATTTATTTGTGCGAATCCGAGAGAGACGAAGTGGGCCGAGATCCTTCCTCCCTCACGCACCAGCCTTGTGGCGTATCTTACGTCCGTGAAGCTAGCGAACGAGAGAACTACTTAACGGATTTAGATCGGGCTTTTTTCTACAATTTGCTTGAACATTCCAATTGATTTTGCAACATCACGCTAAGTATTATAGTTCGCTTACGGTACCGATTTTTTTGCGCGAATCCGAGAGAGACGAAGCTTGCCGAGATCCCTCCTCCCTCACACACCAGCCTTGTGGCGTATCTTACCTCGGTGAAGCTAGCGAACGAGAGAACTACTTAACGGATTTAGATTGGGCTTTTTTCTAGAATTTGCTTGAACATTCCGGTTGATTTTGCGACATCACGCTAAGTACTGTATATGCTCCAATAGAGGTCCCCCTGGCGTTTATTTGCAAAACTAGCCTCGGCTCCCGGCACTTAATAGAGACCGGCTGCTGCTATTAGAGACCGGCCATTATTAACAAAAACCTTCAGAATGCAATATTTTTTTCGCGCATGTCGGTACAAGTAGGTACACAAAAATATCGGCTAATATTACAAACAGCTACTTTATTTGAATTTCACATGCTGCATAAGACTGTTAAAGATAAATGGCAATGTCTTTCTGTACCTTTCACTGCTATTTGTCATCCGAATCCGCAATGACGGCTTCGTTGTTGTCCAGTTCACTGTCGTCTTCCTCTTCTTCCAGGTTTGTCCACATTTTGGTCAACCAGGCACGAAAATGAAGCAGTTTTATAAACTGGTATATCCGTATTTCTTACATTTGCAATGTGCTGACATGCACATGTATTACACACATCTATAAAGATACAGACACTTACAATGTACGCTAGCAGGCAAATATCAAAGACCCGGCTACTGTTAGAGATCGGCTACTATTTGGCCGCGTCCCCTCTGAAGCCCGGCGCTTATTACAGACCGGCGACAATAAGAGACTCGCCGTTTATTGGAGCATTTACGGTGTCATCGTTCGCTTACGGTACCGATTTATTTGTGCGAATCCGAGAGAGACGAAGTGGGCCGAGATCCTTCCTCCCTCACGCACCAGCCTTGTGGAGTATCTTACGTCCGTGAAGCTAGCGAACAAGAGAACTACTTAATGGATTTAGATTGGGCTTTTTTCTACAATTTGCTTGAACATTCCAATTGATTTTGCGACATCACGCTAAGTATTATAGTTCGCTTACGGCACCGATTTTTTTGTGCGAATCCAAGAGAGACGAAGCTTGCCGAGATCCCTCCTCCCTCGCGCACCAGCCGTGTGGCGTATCTTACCTCTGCGAAGCTAGCAAACGAGAGAACTACTTAACGGATTTAGATTGGCCTTTTTTCTAGAATTTGCTTGAACATTCTGGTTGATTTTGCAGCTTCTCTTATCGTGCTAAGAATCATAGTTTCGCTTGCAGGAGTGATATATTCGCGCTAATCCGAGACAGAGCTGTGGGCCGAGGGGAGGAGGAAGCGTGACGTTAGGAGTGGGGTCCTCCTCACTCTCGTGCCAGCCTTGGACCGTGCCTCCGCTCAGCTAGCGATGCCTGTTGTTTATTGATTTTTAAAGTCTGTCCTGTTTCACTGCTACGTGGACGGAGCTGCGGGGAATGGCTAGTTAATTAATACTATGATAATTTCTAATAAATGTAAGTATACAAAATTTAAGCAGGTATTGTTGATCAAAATTTAACCACTAAAGTGCAAAACAAACTTTCACTCTTATCAGAAAAAGGTTTTCTAATTCAAATATTTATACATTAAGGCTGACAATTGGAACAACCAGATCTAATTAATATATTGTGGAAGAATAATACTTCAAATGACCACAGAAAAGAGTTGGAGACCGTCCCTGTATAATGTCCAGTGGACAAGGAATACAAAAAGTCAAATAAATTGCAGTTAAATTTCTTTACAGTCATTCAACAACAACAGTACAGAATAATGCCGTTTATGTACAGTAAAAATGGTGGACAGAAATGAGTTGGCCGGATATGACGTCATTTGCTGTAAGCAGGACGTGACGTCATTGCAAAGACGCTAGAAGTGATGCCATCCGGAAGGCGCCGGAAGTGATGAATCAAAGGCGGAAGTGACGATTGGACTCCATCTTTGGAACCCAGAAGTTAGAATGGTATTTTTAATTTTCCTCTTTTGGTCTGATGAGAGAGAGAGTGAGAAGCGTTAGTACCGTAAATGAACCCCTTGTCTCGTGATATTTCACTCACCTCCGGGCTTGTTGACTGCCTCCTAAGCGCGCTTGTGTGACAATATCTATAAAAATAAATATATACAGTATATATCTACATTTTACTTAAGCAAATGGACATGGGAACCCATTCAGTAGAAACAGTTTGACGTTACTAAAGTTAATGAAAAGATACAAAAGTAAATAAAACCGTCCATAGTGTAGAAAACGTGTTAGTGTGGGTGTCTGTGTGTGTTGGGTCTTGTGAAGGACTGGGATGGTTTCTGCTCTGCATCCAGTGCTGCCTGAATGGACTCCAGCCCTCTCCTACCAAGAAATGGATGAAGTGGGTTAATAAATGATATGTTACGAGTAATGAGGTGCCAATGTCCTAACAAATGGCCCGCTCTCCATGTCTGCACATCTGTATTGTCAATCTCTGAGCCTGCCCGACACAACAGACACACAAGAAACTGACATAACTTTACAAAATAAAAACAAATTAAAAAAACACCATAAAAGAGCCTTTGCTTTATTGCCCCCAACAAGAGAGCTGACTTTTAATAAGCAAGACCAGGAAAACTTAGTCATACTTGTTACATTCCTATAAAAAGGAAATAAAGTCTATGGGGGATTTCCAGATTGACACAATAAAAGCAAAATGTGTTTAACTGAGAGAGGAATACAACTGGCCAGTCCAATCACACACACACACACACACACACACACACACACTGAAGCCATTCACAGAAGGAATCATGGAGCCATGATGATATAACGTTTTCGATTACCACTAACTCTCAAGCAGAGTTGTGGAAGGATGAGAGGTTAGGCTGGTTGGGGATGAAGCCTAACCTGGCAGCATCAGGCACAAGGAAGGAGCCAACCCTGCAGAGGACACCCCTCAGGGGGCAGCCGAGAACTTCCATTTATGCTGACATGCATATCTTTGGCATGTGGTAGAAAAAGGAATAGACAACAAGGCTCACCATAAATAGACTGCAGCTTGGATGACTGAAAACTTTCATGGACATAACATGCACAGTCTGAGTGAGCAATGGGAGGAAAACCAGCGTATCCACTGTGTGGCCCACCAGGCTGGCACACTCTTGATTTTATTTTCTTTTTCCTTGTGGGAAACTCCTTCCCCGTTCCCCACAAGCACAAGCACAATACCAATACCAGTACCAATACCAATAGTCTCTTTCTTCACTCCTCAGGTCAAGCTTCGTCTTCCTCCTCCAGACTCTGGCTCCCCGAGTAATGGCTGCTGGCTCCTTTTATAAGGCACCCGGAAATGCTCCAGGTGCTTGATTACTTGTTGCGTGTGGAGGAAGAACTGCCCAAAAGGGCTCAGCATCTCCTGCTTCAGCACCCCCTGGCGGTGTCTGCGGATCCCAACAGGGCTGCACCAAACTCCAACTCCCATGAAGCCCTGCGGGAGTCCGAGGCACCGCTGCAAACCAGGGGTGGGGTTCCCATCTAGCGTCCTGAGGGTGGTAACGGTCTGGCCACGCTTGCTATCCTGGTCCTCCCAGCGTGGAGGCGTCCCAGCTGGGCGAGAGCCCCGGCCGCCCGCTTCACCAGACAAAAGTCCACACAAACAGGGAGAACATGCAACCTCCACATCACACTGATTCAAGCCCAGTAAACAGGATCCACAAGGCAGCAGTAATAACCACTATGCCATTTTATTTCCCTAAAAGGCTTCACAATTAATTAAATCAGTAAAATGAACAGCTTTCCAGTATTCCAGATACTGTATACAGGGTGGCTCACGAAACCCCAAACCATCTCTGACTCCAACGTCGACATACGTTTCTTAGCTCGTACACGAAACGAAACTGGTTAGAGGATGTGCTGGAAAAGATTTCCTTGTGCGTCAATGCACTCTTCTGCACGCCGCACCATACCGTCATAGACTTTGTATTAATGACATACACTTTTCCCTTCAGATTGCCCCACAGGTTAAAGTCGCAAGTGGATAGGTCCGGTGATTTTGGTGGCCACAAACCTTTGCTGACAGTTCGTTCCTCTGTGAAAACTTTGTGAATTCGAGAACATGATGACATGGCACACAGAAATGGCATTTGCAACAACTTAGACAATGATATACTAATGCCTCACATCAGTTGCGCGACCTGTTTAATAACATCAAAAATGTTTCTGGGTGGGAGTCAAGCATGTTAGAGTAGTGGAGGGGATAAATTATTGTCTGTTGGGTATATAATAATAATAATAATAATTCATTACATTTATATAGCGCTTTTCTCATATAGAACTAATACGTGCTTCGAAATCAGAAAAAGACAAAAAACATAGGAGCAAGATCTCCTCATACTGATGGAGTGATGGACTGAGTATGCAAATGTTTTTTATTTACTTTTTTGTGCATTTAAGAATGGAAAACATTTCATTCTAAAATTTCATAACATCAATTTGGCACCCCCTGGATGCTGCACCTGGGAACAGATGTACCCCCTTGCCCACCCCTAGCTACGCCACTGACGCTCAAGTCAAGTGGATTCATGCAGTGCGCTATTACTGGTAAAACAATTAAATATGAAAAAGTCCAGAGGGGTGGATACTTTTTAGAGGCACTGCAGTAAGTATGAAAGGAACTGTTGTTGTTGTACCGTCGCTACTGTTGTGCTGCTTGCATTTCCGAAGTGTCAGATGAAGCATATGAGGACAGGTCAAGAGCTGGTCATTTACTAAGAAAGAAATTCAAAGGACGTCCTCAACGCATAGCCAGATTATCCAAACTCGGCTAATCCCAGGGTCCTCCCTATTTGCTAAGCTCCTTGCTCTGACATTGGGGTATATCAGAAGACCGAAATAATAGGTCGCTTCATGATTGTGTATCGATCTACTTGGGCTTACAATGTGTCAGAATGGAGGAATGGAGCTAAACTTTTAGGACATTCTACACAACTTTAATATTCTCCTGGTAAAAACTGGAACCACTTCATCTTGAAGGTTCTACTCCTGTATTATCAGACAGGATCATGTGCCTCCTGACAAGATCAACCCAATGAAAACTGTTAGCCTTAACAGACTAGCATCATCCTAGGCGGTTTGAAAATCTAATTGATGAGAAGTGGATACTGAAACGGTGACCTGTTTAATTTGTTTTCTTCTCCCTCTCTGTTTGTGTCACAGTCATGCCTTGTCATGGACTTTCCCACTGCAAGCTTGCTCTGCTTTTCGCTGTGCTGATGGATGTCCTCGGTGTGGCAGCTCTCTTGATTGGGGTCTTTGCTCCTCTGGAAATTGGCGGAAAAGACTTTGGGGACCTGCTGGTGTACTCTGGCTCCATTCTTGTCTTTATTTCCTTGCTGGGCTGGGTCTTCTGGTACAGTGGAAACATCGAAGGCCTCGAAACCAGTGACAGGCAACTCTGGCCAAAACGGGGAGCCATAGAGAGACTAACCCGCACCCTGAGCCGCAGAATGAGCAGCCCCAAGAGTCGACCTGATACCATCAGTCTAACACGACGAGAGTGAAAGGTAATCATTACATTTGTCTTTCCAAGCTCCTTGTCTTTGCCATGCCAAGTACAGACGCTGTTGTATCTGCCACCTCTGTCCTTTACAATGCTGGACTCCTTGTCTCTGTCTACTACAGGATGTCTATGTCCTCACGTCTAGTCCCTGATCATTGGGTTAACTGGTTAAGCCAACTAGGCAAACTGATGAAATGCCCATTAAGTAAATTTGCTGTCTAAGCAATCTTAGCCCAGGTTATTAATTCCTGCTTCCTGTACCCATCTAGGTGATGCAAGGCCTCAGCTCCTCACTGGCACCGTCATCTGTTTGCAGCCCTTCCTTACAATGCCTGTTCACACTCATGGGATTGGCACTGGATTGTTTTCTTCAAGGTTTGACTTTTTCAAAAAAGCCAAATAAACCCCAGTGAGATCTGTGACATGACTTCAAAGGGGACAGCAGGAAGTGGGACAAAAGGTGTTTTCATTCACAGGTTGGAACAAACAGGACCGTGCAGTCCCCATACAACCCCAAGTCCTCCTCTTGTTGAATTTTGCAGAAATCGCCCATTTGAATTAAATCACTGGATCGTTCTAAAGCTTCATATCCTTTCACCTGGTGTGCCTCACTTTTAAAAACAGTGTCCTATATATTTCACTTTTTTGTACAACCTTTTAAATGATGAACAGTTTTTTGTTTTCTTTGTAAATAAGGACTCCTGATGACTTAATGTGAACGAGTGGACTCACAAAGGGAAGCGCCACCTTGGCTGTCCAGAGAGCTACTGTGCTTATGGGAAGTTTTGAAAGTGAAGTAAAAAGGGAACAACAAGGGCGGGCTGCTGAACTGTAGAATATTCTGGATTGGCACACTGGGAGGTTATTACCTGTCAGACTGAAAACTGCAAGAAATGATAGGGTGAGTTAAAATGACTAGGAGTGGGTCCTTGAGGAGTGTGTTTTAGTAACACAACTTTATGTCAAGTTAATAATATCACCCTCTGAGTCTTATATGTATTGTTAAGGCATGTGACCCATTGAACCAAGGGGCCTGTTGCTGGAGTCTTGACAGAGGGGCATTCTGGAAAATTACACGTTCAGTTGGTTCACCAGAGTAAAACATTGATTTAGTGGGTAAGCATTCTGTATTTGTGCATTTAAAGGGCAGATATGGATTCTGAGCATACATAAACAAGTGTAGTTGCTATTTGCTAGTAAAGTCGTCGTCGTCGTCGTCTTCTTCTTTCAGCTGCTCCAATTAGGGGTCGCCACAGCGATGTTTGGATGGGTGTTTGTTCTGCATGTTGCTAATTTTCTTGATTAGCTTACAATTACAGAAGCAATCTAAACAGAAAAGGGCAACTAAACTCATGTAGGTGGCGAAGTGGTAGTGTTGCTGCTTTGTAGTAAGGAGATTGTGGGTTCACTTCCTGGGTCCCCCCGTGTGGAATGCACCTTGAGTAGCAATAAAAGCACTAAATAAATGTCTTCTTCTTTCGGCTGCTCCCGTTAGGGGTCGCCACGGCAGATCATCTTCTTCCATATCTTTCTGTCCTCTCCATCTTGTTCTGTCACACCCATCACCTGCATGTCCTCACTCACCACATCCATAAACCTTCTCTTAGGCCTTCCTCTTTTCCTGTTCCCTGGCAGCTCTATCCTTAGCATCCTTCTCCCAATATACCCAGCATCTCTCCCCTGTACATGTCCAAACCAACGCAATCTTGCCTCTCTGACTTTGTCTCCAAGCCATCCAACCTGAGCCGACCCTCTAATGTCCTCGTTTCTACTCCTGTTCATCCTCATCAACGCCCAATGCAAATCTTAGCGTCTTTAACTCTGCTACCTCCAGCTCTGTCTCCTGCTTTCTGGTCAGTGCTGCCGTCTCCAACCCATATAACATAGCTGGTCTCACTACCATCCTGTAGACCTTCCCTTTCACTCTTGCTGATACCCGTCTGTGACAAATCACTCCTGACACTCTTCTCCACTCTGCCTGCACGCTCTTCTTCACTTCTCTTTCACAATCCCCATTACTCTGTACTGTTGATCCCAAGTATTTAAACTCATCCACCTTCACCAACTCTACTCCCCTCATCCTCACCATTCCACTGACCTCCCTCTCATTCACACACATGTATTCTGTCTTGGTGGTCCTACTGACCTTCATTCCTCTCCTCTCTAGAGCAGATCTCCTCCTCTCCAGGGTCTCCTCAACCTGCTCCCTACTCTCACTACAGATCACAATGTCATCAGCAAACATCACAGTCCACAGGGACTCCTGTCTAATCTCATCTATCAGCCTGTCCATCACCATTGCAAATAAGAAAGGGCTCAGAGCCGATCCCTGATGTAATCCCACCTCCATCACTCCTACCGCAGACCTCACCACGGTCACACTTCCCTCGTACATATCCTGTACAACTCTTACGTACTTCTCTGCCACTCCCGACTTCCTCATACAATACCACAGCTCCTCTCGAGTCACCCTGTCATATGCTTTCTCCAGGTCCACAATAGAATAAATTAATGAGTGTACGACTTCTATAACAAAAGATACTTTACAATTTCTACATTTGTACCACAGCAGAAAACTCCATAAAATGAGTTACATTGCATGTTTTTTTAACGGGTGTGGCACTAGAGGGCACTGTCACTCCTCAAACCCGATAGACAAACGTCCAGGACACCAGGTTAAAGCACATAAAGGATATTTTATTTCTTTTTTTCCAATGGTGGTGCTTTGAAGCACCTCCACCACCATACAAAGGCAATACTAATAATACAAATAAACACAATTCTTCTCTCCACTACACCTCCCAGCAAGCTCCGTCACAGTCCTTCCAACTCCGGCTCACTTGCTGGGTCTCCACCAGTCCTTTATATAGTCCTTGACCTGGAAGAGCTTCTGTTCTTCCTCCCACGTGACTTGCCGGCACTTCCGGGTCAGCTAGAGAATTCAGATTTTCAATCAGCCCGGAAGTACTTCGGGGTTTCCATTGTCATAGTCCATTATTACTTTTGGGCTAGGAGAGAATTTGTTTTCCCAGCAACTTCCCGCAGCGTCCCCTGGCGGCACCCATGGTACCTAGCAGGGATGTGCTGCCGATCTCTATGTCCCATAGTGCCCTGCGGGCATCCGGGGCACCGCTGCAGTACAGGGAAGCTGCCATCTATCGTCTTGGGGGAGGCAGTGTCCATGATAAGCTGCCTTCCCCCATCCTTCCACTACTGGGGCATCCTGGCCGGGATAAACTGCTGGTTATCCCTTACACTGGCTAATATCTAAAAGTACTCTCATGTTAAAGAAACTGTAACTGTAGTGAGGACTGAGGGGTCTCATGGCCTCGGATCCCCTGCAGATTTTGTTTTTTTTTTTTTCTCCAGCTGTCTGGAGTTTTTTTCTGTCCTCCCTGGCCATCGGACCTTACTTTATTCTTTGTTAATTAGTATTGCCTAATTGTTATTTCTTCATCTTGTAAAGCACTTTGAGCTACATCATTTGCATGAAAACGTGCTCTAGAAATAAATGTTGTTGTAATAAATACCTAGAGGCGCACAACGAATAGTAGTTAAGCCCAACAATGGGTGCGTTTATTTAACAAATGACAGACAAACCATCCATCCATACATCGGGAAGCCTAACGTCCCTAGTCACACTTTCCAGCTCTATTAGGAAACAGGAAGCACTTCATGAAATGACAAATGTTACTTGTTAAATGTTGGCTGTACAGATCCAGTTACTCGGCCGCTGTCCCCTGTCGTGCAGCACAGATCGGATTTCCGATCGTCCTTCCCACCGTCGTGCTCTTTTCCGTTGATCTCCCGCAGACCGTCTTCATCTTTTGCACGGGGCCGCCTGCAGTCTTGAGTCTTCCCATGCTTGTACCGTGCAGCACAGACCTTCAGGAGACTTGTGCAATTCAGCGTTCCGTGTAGATTGGTGATTCCCAACATGGGGTGCACTCCCTACTGGGGGGGCATTTTGATTTTTTAAGGGGGGCAATTCAAGAATTTAAGTACGTTAATTTATAAAATGAAAAAAAAAAGGTTAAAAAGATAGAAAAAAATAA
Source organism: Polypterus bichir lapradei (assembly GCA_026402145.1). Taxonomy (NCBI): domain Eukaryota; kingdom Metazoa; phylum Chordata; class Cladistia; order Polypteriformes; family Polypteridae; genus Polypterus; species Polypterus bichir. The sequence continues at coordinate 13,813,193 of JANRMT010062797.1, read as the reverse complement.
ACAAATAATTTTTATTTTTTTACAGAGACATTTGTAGATTTATATAAATATAGAAGGGATGGTGAAGAACCCTTTAATTTATGATTTTACAACCGGCTTGGGTTTTTCTACTTAGAAATCGTTTTTACCATTAAAATAATATGAATTGTAACAACGATTATAAAATTTTGCAATATACCAAAAATATAAAATGATCAAAAATATTACAGAAAAAGCTGTCGTTAAAGTTATCTTATGTTTATGAATATCATGTCTCTTATTATATGTTTTCAAAACTGCATTTGTTGTATTTTCATATTACTTCATATTATATTATTCTTTTTTAACTATTTCTTTGTCAGTACTTCAACTGTCCTTTTCCTCTTTTGTTTCCATGTTCTTTGGAAGCTTGTTTAGGCCAAATTAATGACATTATGGGCTTCTTCCACGTGAGTAGGAATTCATTTTTGAATAGATAATAATAAGAATAAGGTCCTGTATATGTTACAGAAGGGGGCATCATGATTTTAGAGAGGCCTAGTTGGGGCATGGCCAAAACAAGGTTGGGAACCACTGCTCTAGATGTGTGGAAGGTTGCCGCCAATCAGGCCTCCAGCCCTGCCCATTTTCAGCTCAATTGGCTGGGTGCTACAATACTGTAATATTTCCACAAAACTATGACACAATTAAATAATAATTTAATATCTAAAAAATACTCCTGTCTTATGTGGTATATGGCCGGCCGCTCATCTCAGCCAATACCCCCAGGCCGCCAGATGGAGTCCTCCCTGCAGCATGGAGGTGCCCCGAATTCCAGCAGGGAATCATGGACAGTGGAGTCTTTATTCACAGCCCTGCTGGACACCATGGGGACCGCCAGAGGACGACGCAGGGAGGCTCAAGGAATATTTTCACTACAGCCCAGAAGTACGTCCCAGTCACGGGGACAGAAGAAATGACGTACTTCCGGGTTGAAGAAAAAGGAGTTTTCATTTGACCCGGAATTATTGCAAAGTCACATGGACAGAGAGAGAGAGAAACACTTCCGGGTAAAGGACTTTAAAAGGACTGTGGGAGATCCCAGCAGGGAGCCAAGTTGGGAGGAAGGGTGACTGAGCTGCTGGGAGGTGTGGAGGATTAATTATTGTGAATTGTGTATTATTGTGAGTGTTGAAAGTATAGTGGAGGTGAAGGTGCTTTGTGCACTTTATTATTATACAAATAAAATAATCTGGACTTTTATCTGGCGTCTGATCTGAGGGTTCAAGGGAACAGCAGCGCCCCCTATCTGTCACACTTAAATACACTGATGTGATTATTTTCATGAAACAATGGAGGTCTGCCATTGTAAGCCTATTGATAATTTTTGTTAAGTTTCACAGCAGTATTTCCCTAAGCGAGTGTCATGAAAATATTAAGTCGGCAAATTTAAGATAAGTTCTCAAAACTGTAATATCGTGAGGTGAAAATACCATACCATATGCATTGTGGTATCTTCTTATAGAAATAATCACAGCATATTTCACATAATGTACGGATAAATGTTTGAATACAAATGTTTGTATTTTACAATAGTCAAATATGTTTCCAGGTAGGTGGCCATGTTTTGGTGTGTTCATCATCAAGTCCTTCCATGAAAACCCTAAATACAAAGAGGACTTTTTGATTTATGTTAGGTAGATTGCCCAGAGGGGACTGGGTGGTCTCTTGGTCTGGAATCCCTGCAGATTTTATTTTTTATTCTCCAGCCTCTGGAGTTTTTTTTTGTTTTTTTTTTGTCCACCCTGGCCATCGGACCTTACGTATTCTATGTTAATTAATGTTGACTTATGTTTATTTTTTATTGTGTCTTCTATTTTTCTATTCTTCATTTTGTAAAGCCCTTTGAGCTACATTTTTTTGTATGAAAATGTGCTATATAAATAAATGTTGTTGTTGTTGTTCAGTGAGAAGGGCCATGCTAGGTGAGCCACGGGTGGCATTCTGTTTGGGCCCCTTTATTATTTTCCAAAAGAGAGCGGTCCTCTTTATAAGTGTTTATTCCAAAGTTTAGAGGAAGAAGAAATAAAGAACCTTAAAAGTGAGTAGTGCTATTCATTAGTGTGCAGTTATCACAAATATTTTTGAATATGAACTGATTAAACGCACACACATTGTAAATTGTTAAAAGATTTCAAAGGAAGCTTATTCATGCCACCCAAAAAAATAGAAATACTGTATTATTCTGCAACAATTACTGTGTTATTTTCCCATGAGTATTGCCGCTGCAGTCGATTTTATCATATGGTCACTTTCTCTGGCTGTGTAGTGACAGAAGGATGATAAGCACATACTTAGCATGCAATCGAGTGACAAGAATTAAACAGTCTGTATAGGTATACATGTGATCCTACTTGTGCTGAGGGGTAAATTTAATTGGCCCAGTTTAGTGACACAGGTGCCGTGTTATTACAGCAGCATTTGGTGTAAGGCAATAAGCGAACATGATGAACGGTATGTCAGCTCTTTGCAGGGCAAAATCGCACAGCCAATGACAAAAGAGTGTGATGCGTGCACTCCAGTAACAGAAACCTATAAAGAAAGTATTGGTTTAGCTTTAATCCAGTTACTTGCTATAGATATTTTAAAACACTGTGAACTGGTGGCGCATGACCAGTGTTCTTCCCTCAGATCTTCCAGGGCTCGGGGAGTGAATGGAAAAAGGGGATATATGTTACTTACTTGACAGCACATGAAGGACTAAACATATTTTTTGAATTGAGAATTACTACTGGCATATTTCCAGTGTACAGTGTCAAAACAGATAATGAAATCTGCTAACCTCACTCACTGATACCAGTCAATCCACAAATGCACAGGGAGAATATACAAACCTCATGCAGACCCTGGCGATGGGAGGATGGAATGTGCTACCACTCCATCTACAGTATATTCTAAACCATCTGTACTGAACACACTAAACTTTAACCTGGTTAAAGCTAAAGGTATGCCAAAAACGCTTGCTCAGTTCTTTTCACTTGATTGCATGGCAAACACATCCGTAATCTCCCCCTCAAACAGCTGTCACGAGATAACCAAAACACTCACGTGCACAGGATTACTGGCAGCAGTAGTGAAATACATTTGCAAAAATAACCCAATACATTTTTTTTAAGTTTTCACTACCGTAAAAATGTGAAAATTGTAAAGCTGTTATTGAAGTCATACACTCTGTTTATGATATTAGACTTTATTAGCAAACTGCAGCTACGCTTATATCTCTCTATTATAAAAGAAAATCTTGAGACAAGACTATTGGCAAGAGATTTTTTCAAGTGCCATCCTCCTCTCATTTGTGTGAATGCTTTAGTCCCGCCCTCCTCTCAGATTAACAGCCCACGCCCACAGTCCTCTCACCTCTCATTCGTATGAATGCTTTAATCCCGCCCTCCTCTCAGATTAATGGCCCACGCCCACAGTCCTCTCACCTCTCATTCGTGTGAATGCTTTAGTCCCGCCCTCCTCTCCGATTAACGGCCCACGCCCACAGTCCTCTCACCTCTCATTCGTGTGAATGCTTTAGTCCCGCCCTCCTCTCAGATTAACGGCCCACGCCCACAGTCCTCTCACCTCTCATTCGTGTGAATGCTTTAGTCCCGCCCTCCTCTCAGATTAACGGCCCACGCCCACAGTCCTCTCACCTCTCATTCGTGTGAATGCTTTAGTCCCGCCATCCTTTCAGATTAACGGCCCACGCCCACAGTCCTCTCACCTCTCATTTGTGTGAATGCTTTAGTCCTGCCCTCCTCTCAGATTAACGGCCCACGCCCACGGTCCTCTCACCTCTCATTTGTGTGAATGCTTTAGTCCTGCCCTCCTCTCAGATTAACGGCCCTCGCCCACGGTCCTCTCACCTCTCATTCGTGTGAATGCTTTAGTCCCGCCCTCCTTTCAGATTAACGGCCCACGCCCACGGTCCTCTCACCTATCATTCGTGTGAATGCTTTAGTCCTGCCCTCTTCTCAGAATAACAGCCCATGCCCATGGTCATCTCGCCTCTCATTCGTGTGAATGCTTTTGTCAGACACAGTTCCTGCGCTCTAGGGCTCTTATAAATTTTTACGTTTTCCTCACTTTAAGTTCCCAATTAAAGACGACTTATTATGTCCAAATCTTATCAAAGAATTTCATCCCGAAGGGTTATCAACAAAAGAAATGAGTACATGGGCAATCCTAGCACCGTGGAAGATGAAAACATCAACTTACAATATCATGAATAATATCTACAACTGTTAACACCGTCTGGTCTTCCACCAGCCAAATTACTGTTGAACGAAGGATGTATCGTAATATTATTGCGTAATTGATATCTGAGTGATGGGCTATGCAATAGGACAAGATTAGTTGCATTGAAAATAGGACGAACAATTCTGACATGTAAAAATTTTAACAGACGACAAGAAAGGTAATGTACATCTTCCACAGATAACATTAGACACCAAAGGAGATCTTGATATGCCATTTGTATTAAAACGTTAACCATTTCTTTTTTTTTTTTGTGAATTTCCCCTTGGGATTAATAAAGTATTGGTTCCTGTAAATCTGACCACAGGACTCTCCTACCCCTCAGTTTTTGAAGTGCATGGTGCCATTAACAGCAAGCACCATCAGAATTAGTTTTACAGGACCAAGGGTTCCACAATAGGGCATTAAAATGTAATCTACAAAGTATTCCAGACACAATTTACACAGCAAGTACCAAAAAGAAGTCCAGAAGTCCAGGTCAGCAGCACTAGCCCTCCTGTCATAACATGTCAGTCCACCCCTCCATATGTCCAGACAACAGACACACACACACAAAAGCAAGTTCTGTGTGAGCACAGGAGACTCTTGGATCAATGGTACCTAAGAAGATGAGCACTGCTTTCTCTGACTGGATTTCTACATCTCTTTGTTACCGCTGGGTATTAGAGATGGGACCCCTGAAATGTGCGATGGTTTTAAAAAATCTCAGAGACTCCAGTCAGAGAGTCAGTCACATTAATAGAAGCACAGTATGTATTATCCTTTTATTGTCTCTTTTGTAGATATTATGAAATCCTGTTCTGCAGCCTGATGACATTTATTTATATGTGTGGTCTAAAATAAACAATAAAATAAAACAGTTGAAGTACACCTAATGATGAATAAATTACAATATACAGCTCAAGTTAAACTGCTTCTGAAGAGTGATCAAACAGTTCTTAGTACAGGAATACAAAACAAATTTAATAAGCAACAGAACTTGTAGTCAAATCGTTTACATTTATTTACAACGGCATGCGGTAATCATGAAGCACGGATATACGTCGTAGAGCAAACGGTGCCGCAATTCGTGCTTAATGGTAACGAACGCTTCTTAGAAAATATAGGTAACCTATATAGGTAATATATAACCAATAGATAATCATCGCATAAACTCTTGATAATTTTTTAGAAAAATTTTGTGTGTGTGTATTTTAACTCTATAAATATTTATATTTGATCATCAACGCACTCAATTTGCGAAACATTACAAGCGAAACTTTTGCAAAGAGGCAAACTGCTATTACATAAGGCAGTAAGAGCCAAAGTACGGTAAGCGCAGAAGGACAAAATACATCACGACACGGGTTGAGATAGAACCGCGTCGTAACTTTACATCAATCAGGACAGCCTTCCACTGTTCAGTAATTCAAAATAAAAGAAGTGAATGGTTCATCTTTAAATAACGTTTTATATAAATCCGAGTCTTATTACCACACAGAAGTGAATAAATAAATAATATTTATTGCAATAATATTATGAAGACCCTACCCCAAAGAAAAGTGACTTGTTAAAACAACTTCAGATTCTCAAACCTACTTAGCTTATCCCAACTTCGTAACCTATCCCAGTAGCACCTGACACAAAGCAGAACCAAATCCTAAACTACGGGGCGCCGCTCATTGGTATGGGGGCGCTGATGCAGAAATGCCAAATTAACCTAACGTGTTCATTTGTTGGATGTCAGAGAATATGATTTTCTTCTGATATCCAGTCGCTGTCTTCATACGTACGGGATTTCTGCATGCTACACTGGCAGGACACTTTCGTGTCTCACGGATCGACAAGTAAGATCCCAGGAGACTGGCGCGCCGTGGAGGGAATTCGAAAAGCGGCCGCTCCGCCAACTTCGCAGCTCGATCGCCTCCTCCTACCCTCGTCTCCGTTCTTTCCCAGCCAGTGATAATCTCACTGAATGCAGGGCTCGGAGCTGACGTGATCGGACTGCCAAGCTCTTGTGGCTGCACGCTAAATTAACCTGCCATGATGTTAATTCGGTACAGCTCATTGCCGGAGACGCGATGTGACAGGAGCTGATGTGGGCAGACGGTGGCAGATAGGGGGACAGAGGGAGCGGGCGAGCGAGCGAGAGAGAGAGAGAGAGAGAGAGAGAGAGAGCGCATTGCGTTTTTACATTCGCGTACGCTGACATCCTGACTGATGGCGACATTACACTGGCACAGACCTCCATTCAGCTAGGGCGCTGTGCCCACTTTTGAGAACGCTGAGCAGTCGACGTAACTTGCAACCAATGATCTATCACCAGAATGGCCATTCAACAATCCCCCACGCTCGTCTTTTTGTACGTAAATCTGCAATTGGCACCTCTGCTGCATTCATCGGCACACTTTGTTCTGAGGCCGTGACAGCTGGTATAACAGGGCATTGAGGACCTTTATTTCACACTGCTGCTTTTTTGTTGCGTATTTCTTTTCCGCCTTGATTGTAGTTGCATTTATTCACCAGTAGATGGCAAAACATTGCTCATTTAACGTGTTAAAAACATATTTTATTTATACAGTATAGTGCTCAAAGTGCAAACAAGCTCCGGCCCCCCGACAGAAACAGGCAAGTGTGCATTTGGACTGAGTTCGGTGGTGGGGTTGTTGCGCCTGATGTTATAATATCCTAAAAAATCCCACATGTAATACACTCTTAAAAATAAAGGTTCTAAAAAGTTTCTTCTGAGCAGTTCCATAGATGAACCATCCAAAAGAACTTTGATTTATCTAGATCCATAACAGGGTCCATAAATAACCATGAATAGGTGATAAAAGATCTGTTCTGTAAAATGCCAAGGGGTTCATCAATGTAAAAGGACTCCTGCCACAGGCTGAGTCTCGGTTTTGGTTTTCTTGGTCAGTTGTATCCTGCTAGGTAGCCTACTACTAGAAACTGCAGATTTGCTTTGCCCATATTGGAACATTAGACCATTAGAACAATCGAGACAAGAACAGGCATGCAGTCCAACAAAGCTCACCAGTCCTATTCACTTCATTCTTCTAAAATAAGATCAAGTCAAGTTTTGAAAAGTCCCAAAAGTCCTACTGTCTACCACACTACTTGGTTACTTAATCCACTTGTCTTTGCTTCTCTGTGTAAAGTAAAACTTCCTAATGCAATATTTACCCATAACCAGTTTCCAACTGTGTCCCTGTTTTCTTGATGAAATCATTATAAAGTCACAGTCTCGATCCACTGGACTAATTCCCTTCATAATTTTAAACACTTCAATCGTGTCTCCTCTTAATCTTCTTTTCCTTAAACTGTAAAGGCTCAGCTCTTTTAATCTTTCCTCATAACTTACCCCCTGTAACCCTGGAGTCAGCCTCATCACTCTTCTCTGGACCTTTTCTAGTGCTGCTATGTCTTTTTTTGTATCATGGAGACCAAAAACTGCACACAGGACTCCAGGTGAGGCCTCACCAGTGTGTTGAGCAGAACCTCCTTGGACTTGTACTCCTCACATCATGGCGCTATATAACCTGACATTCTGTTAGCCTTCTTAATGACTTCTGAACACTGCCTGGCAGTTGAAAGTGCTGAGTCCTCTACAACTTCTCATAAGATGGACTTTCGATGTTCAGACCTCCCATTGTGTATTCAAACCTAACATTTTTACTTCCTATGTGTAATTCTTTACATTGACTGACATTAAATTTAATCTGCCACAAATCTGCCCAAGCCTGTATGATAGTCAAGTTCCTCTGTGATAATGCAAAAGATTCCAGATTATCTGCCAATATGCTTACCTTGGTATCATCTGCAAATGTAACCAGCTGGTTACTTATATTGCTGTTCAAATCGTTTATACTGTATATATTAAAAAATAGCAGCGGTCCAAACACTGACCCCTGCTGAACACCACTCTTAACATCAGCCAATTCTGATGAGGTTCCTCACATGATCACCTTCTGCTTCCTGTGTCTTAGCCAATTTTGTACCCATCTACACACAACACCTTGAACTCTCCATTCTTTTAGTCTGATACCTAGTCTCTCATGTGGCACCTTATTACATATTAGGATCCTTTACAAATCCCAAAACCAACTTCATATGCAGAGAACCCTTCAGAACTTAAATGGTTCTTTGTCAAGCAACAGTTCTACGCAGAACAACACAACCCAGTAAAATGCCATCACAGAACCAGTTTTTATAAGAGTGTAGTGTAACCAACGGCAGGACTGGCGCGTTAAATAATATGAATGCGAAGCCAGCAACAGTTAGCATCAGAAATGGAGTGAGCGCAGCGTTCACAATACATTTCAAAATGCCACATGAGGCAAGGTACGCTTTTGCTGCCCTGTCGCCCCAGCCAACATATATCCGTATCTGACATGAGACGATACCCTTCATTCATTTGCGTTACGTACTGACGGGCAGGCTTTGCTAAATAGGACATTCTCTGAACATCGGACAAAAAATGTTAAATATTTTCGGTAATAAAACCGTAAAATACTATATCATCTGAAAATTATATCATATACAATGAAATGTAAAATATGAAATTGAATTCAAAACGAAACTCAGCGGTGTCGTCCCTCCGGCATGCTTCTCTGAATACTTCGGCTGTTTCAGACTGCCTGCCCTTCTAACAAAACACTCGCGGTATGAACTCAGGTGACGTTTAACAGACATTGTTAATGACACCTTAAAAAGATTCCAGAAGTTAACAAAATATTACAAAACGTGCATGGGCGCCGACCCGTAATAAATATTATTTATATTACCATACCCTTTTATCCAAGGCGACTTACAAAGCAAGTGATAATACATATACAGTGTACAATACTGATTAGACGGTGCAAGTATCAAAAGCAATGGAGATCAAGAATAAAAAACGAGCAAGAGGGAGTCGTTCTGCTTCCACAAAATGATACCTACAATTAGACGAAAACAGAAATCAGTGTCATAAAGTCTTTGCCAGCAGCTGCCCTATAGATATTGGCAAGAGGGGTACAGGTTACCACATAGACAATAATCCAGCAACAACAACAATAATAATAATAATAATAATAATAATAATAATAATAATAATAATAATAATAATAATAAGTTGAGTTTAAATACAATGCTAAAGATATTGTTCAACGATTATTTCGGTATCATTCCAAGGCGCACACAAAAATTCGGAATGGTGATTGTAGACGGAACCCGTCAATCCAATAGGGGCAGTGCTTATGAAAGGTTAATGGCGCGCGTTCCCGACACCAAGTGTCACGCGCTACTGCAAATAACTGCGGAGTTTCTGAGGAACGGTTGCTTCTCCAATCTGGTTCCGGCGTGCAAGCAGCATTACTAGTCCGAGGTCCGCGCAATGCGGACAACTAGGGTTTGGGGTTTGTGTGTTGGTTCGTCGAAGTCTACCACTGACTACTCGCTGTGAACACCAAAGGAGCGCCGTCTGTCATATAGGACTACCAAATGGACTAGGTGTTGTATCCAATTCAGTCCCCTTGTTCATCCTGGCAAAATATCAATCAAGTATCAGAATCAGTGACGCTTCACGAGCATAATTTTTTTTTAAAAAAGAGAATGGAGTTTGGACCTTGCAATGATCCGTACAGAAGGGCGTGGTCTAGTATTGATTTCACAGAAAGCCCTGATCTCAAACGTCACTGATTTTGAGGTTTGACTGACATCTCTTGGAGTAAGTGGGCCACTAAATAGGATACAAAAACCGGCACTGTTCAAAGTATAAGCATCTCACAAATAAGATTACATTACAACTTTGCAGATGTCATCGTCTACTGTTCACAATCGTCAATGACTTGATGCTTCTACTTTTCACATTCGTTATAGTTGCATTTTAATCATCGCGACTATTACCCAACATCGCTCCAGTATTTCTCACAATTTTATAGGGCGGTGTATAAGTAAGGCACTATTTCTGTACTGCGGTGGGCTGGCGCCCTGCCCTGTGCTGGCTGGGATTGGCTCCAGCAGACCCCCGTGACCCTGAGTTAGAATATAGCGGATTGGGTAATGACTGTTTATGTATTAAACTATTAGAGTTCACACACAACTTTTTGTTTTATTACTTAGTAATTTTACAAAAAAAGTTACATGGCAATGCCGCCCTTGCCAAAGTGCTGCCGGAGGCGATTAATAATGATAATAATTTATATAGCACCTTTCCCATGCTCAAGGCGCTAATGACTCGTGGAAACATTCCTCGCGCCGGGCACTGTGGTTGGTGAAGCTTTATCCCGGTTAAATGAGCCCCCGGAGCAAATAGAACACGTCAATCTCAGTGACCTCCTGATTCACTTCACGGCCCGAACCTATCCAGCAGCATGAGGCACAAAGCAGGGACCAACCTTGTACGGGATGTCAGTATAACAATGATGTTATTTAAATTTCCCGCAAACCCCGTTATTTATTAAATGATGTTGAATTTTGTTTATGATACAATTATTTGAATTTATTTTTACGCAGCATCTTTCTTATTTATTCTTGACCTTTGACCCTGTCGTTTCTTTACCCGCGAGCTTTGCGCGCCCTTTTTCAGAGTCGCGGCAACTTTGGCTGAGGAGAGGTACGTGATGCGTGAGCTGTCGTTCGGTCTATTATTTTTTAAACTAATGTTTGATTATACTGCATACGATAATATGTATAACATTTTCTTAATGGAGTGTATATAGTCACCTTCCCGTTGTTATCAGTTGCCTTTTTTTTTCTCTGTCCTGTGTGTGTATTGGGGATAAATGTCGGGAGGTTGGCAAAGTCGGGGTTTGACATTTTAGAGGGAGCAGACAACCCATAAAAAGTGACTATTTTTTAGAGTCTAATCTGTAGTGCCACATCTTTCCATCAC
>JANRMT010062797.1:13728783-13802064 GCA_026402145.1 Polypterus bichir lapradei | reverse complement strand
TGACTATTTTTTAGAGTCTAATCTGTAGTGCCACATCTTTCCATCACACTATCCATGTCAGATATGGTAAATGTTCTTAACAGTAATTTCTTCTTCCGGCAGCTCCTGACAGTAATATACGGTTACAATATGAAGTGAGTCTCACATTAACACATTTCAAACTTCGAAATTACAAAGAAGTACGCAGACAATATTTAAATCACAGTAGTCGGTGCTTTTAAAAGTCCGTTTGTGTAAGTATTACAATTGTGGCAAATTTAAGCACATTCTTGTTTTAACAAGTTACAAAATGTAATGTAGCACAAGATTTGGGTACGACATATGGTTCAATGATTTAAAAGTTGGAGCGTTGCTCGTTATTTGCTGCTTCATCAAAGAGACAGATATCGCACTTTTGTTTTTAAATCTTTTGTCACAGGGTTAAAGAAGAAAATTCTGCAGGCAAAATATTTAAGTTTAAATAACCTCTCTCAAGCTAAATCTGCAACTGTAAACTAATCTGTAATTGTAATTGTAAAGCGTGTTTTAAGAATAGATGACATGCAAGAGAGAGTTACTTTGGACAGGAATAATTACAGGATTTGTTGATCCATATATCCTGTAAACCTGCTTATACAGTATAGGGCAGGAGGAAGGTGGAGCCTATCTTGGCAAACAGTGGGTGCAGGCAGGAGCAACTGCTTGATGGGGCCCCACACCATCGCAGGGTGGACAGACACATAATCGGGATAATTTAGCATCGCCGATTCACCAAATCTACATGTGTTTGGACTGTGAGTGGAAACCAGAGAAAACCCATGTGAACCAACATAACTGTTGAACCCAGTACACCCAACCACTGTTAATAATTACATTAAGTGTGGCCTTAAAAATTGAGGAAAGAATACCCTTTGAGACTTATTTTAGTAATGTCGTGCATCCGTTGGTGGCCAAGTGCACCTTTCCATTTTTAAAAACTGCCCATGCAGGCTGGTTGTATAATTGTATATTTTTTGTTTGGAGGCTTCAATCACCGATTTCACGTTACCCGATTGGCCAATTCCAATATCGATTCCAATTTTGTTTTTCTTTATCCTTTCTCATGGGCAACATTGCATCCTGCTCGGGACAGATGGTACCTTTCCCGGTTGGGAGACCTTTGTAATTGATAGACAGGGATGGACTCCTTCCCAGGGCCATGAGTTTACCCAGTACACTGGGTGGTGACATCCCTCTAGTGTTCATCCTGTGTGGACAACTGCAGGGCTGCTTGGGAGTTGTAGTTTTGGTGGGCAGCCCTGTTAGGGTTCTTGGGAGTTGCTGGAGGCAGATTCCCATCACATTGAGTTCTTTACTGTTCTGGAAAGGCTTCCTGGATGTAACATGATAGCACTGGAAGTATGCCTGGATCCGTTATAACAGGAAGCTGCTGTGCTTCACCTGGGGCTCAGAGTCAGTAGTTGAATGATGCCGGCTTGGGTGGCGTAGAGAAGGAAAGAGACTTGCAGCTGGAACTAAGGAAACCATTAAGGTATTTGTGTCAATAAATTTCTTTATTGGAATCTGAAACTGTGTCTGGGTTTTATTGCAGCATCCCATAGTGGTTCACACCTTTTAAAAAACATTTTACACAAAGCTGTTGCAAAACCAGATGCATAGAAACCTTATATCCCATATTAGAATGTTAACTTTGGTGTTTTTATAATTAAACTATAGACCACAGGTGTTAACTGTTCATTTTTTATTACCGAAATGAAATTCTCTAGGCTTATTGTGCATTGACTATCAAAATGCTAAATTAAATAAAATTTCCTTAAAATACATACTTTAACTGATAAAATATGTGTAAATATATTTATCCATAACACATATGGCCTGAATAAAATAAAATGTTTATCATAATTACAAGCTGTCATATTGTTTAATTTTTTTCTGTTCTTACAAGTATCTGAAATGAAGTTTAATTAAAAAAAAGCAGTTTTCGACATTTCTCTATATATACTGTATACACATATATGTACTACTGGCCAAAAGGTTTAGAACACCTCAGTTTTTCCAGTTTTGCTTCAAATTTAATCAGTTGAAATGCAATGAATGACCTCAAGTGGTGAAAAGGTAAGCAGTAAACTGCCAGAGGTTTAAATTTAAAATTTAGGTTAGCAAATACTGGAAAAAAGGAAATTTCAGAATATTACAAATGGGTCCTCCGGGGAAAAACTAATTAATAGGTTACAACCTACAGATGTTCTGCAGCAATTTACATTACGCCTTGTAAACTGAAGCAAACAACTTGCACAGGTGTCCCAACTTCTTTTGATTACTTAAAAACCCTCTGTCTGTCATAAAACCATTTGATGACCATATTAATAATGCTGTACTTGTTTCTTCCCAAAATGTATACTGTATGATACTGGCAATTAATAAACAGTACAGTTCTTTTGAAATGCATCAAATGTATCAAATGTTCATAAGATGTTCATTAAAAAGACAAAAGGCTAAAAAGCTTACCAAGTTTACAAGTAAAAGACACATTGTGCTGTTAAGCTAACACGCCTGTTGCTAACTAAGCAGCAATTTCAAATTTTTATCTTTTTCTAATCAAACTTGTAAACTGCTTTTCTCAGCCAATTTAGATCGGTGGTCAATTGATTGGAGCATCCTTAATGTTCTGTATTGTCTTACTGATGTAGGCTTTTATTTATCTATTTTCTGGTGATGTCACATTAGCCTGCATGGTAAAGCACTAGTGAGGACAAAAGAAAACACTCCACTTTAAAACATAATTTTGTATGGCAAATACTTATATACCATGTTTAGGAAGAAACAACTTTGACTTGAAAAATGCCGAACTTATCTCAGGGGTGTCCAACTCTGGTCTCTGTGGTTTTCATTCTCACCCTTTTCATAATCAGTGCCCAATTTTCACTGCTAATTAACTCCTTTTCCCTTCATTTTAATAGCCCTGTTTTTAAGGATTCAGCCCTCTGAATTGATTCTTTTCTTCATAACATGGCAGCCAAACAGAAATGAGACATGAAACGAGCCAACAAATGACCAGCTAAACTCCAGCCAATTTCACTCCAACCAGTTTCTTAATGAGAAGCCAATTCTTGCTGTTAATTAAAGCGGTTATTGAATATCATGACTTGTTGCTGCTCATTCTACCACAGCAGAATGTTGATTTTGTTTTTTCTAAGACCACTGTCAAGATGTTTTGGTGACCTGAGCAAACCAACATGACTGAGACCTTCACCTTTCTCCGTTTTCAGGTTAGCTGGTCATGTTTTGTGTCTCATTATTGTTTGGCTGAAACAAGAAACAACTTAGGGGTCTGAGTCACATCAATTAAAACTAAGGCAAAAAAACTTCAATCAGCAGCAAAAATGGCTCACTAATTAAGAAGATAGTTAGAATGAAAACCTGCGGATCTCCAGGACTGAAGTTGGACACCTGTGCTTTAAATCGTAGGGATGGATCATGTGTTTGCGAGAGCTGACAACTAAAGGGCACTCGGCCAGAAGTACAGCACTTAGACTGCAGCTTCTTTCCTTGCCACATTCGCATGCAAGGTAGGCTCAGTGGTAGATAGATAGATAGATAGATAGATACTTTATTAATCCCAAGGGGAAATTCACATAATCCAGCAGCAGTATACTGATACATTGGTTTTGTTTAAATTGAACTGGAGATCACCATTTTGCTTTCACTGATATCCTTATTATATACTAGGCTCCAAAAAAGTAAATATGCTTAAAGAGACTAAATTGGATTGAAAGTGTAATCTGCTATACTTTACAATTCCATTAATCAATTTTTCATATACTGATTAAGAGACGCACCATAGGATCAAACCCAGACAGAACCCCATGTAAATGCAGTCCTATATACTGATACTGGGACAGTGTATGGGAATACGGGAGAACAGGAAAACACTATGCTGAAGGCAATCCAGCTAGAAACTGAATTCAAATCCAAGTACTGTGAGCCAACAACTATGCCATAATACCCTTAGGTACTGTTGGTCTCATCCTTCACTTTTTGATATCCTGCCAGTTGTTTTTACCATTTGTGTCAATCACACACATGATTCATCTTTTAATGCAATGTTGCTAATTGCTTTGAAAAGTTCTTTGTGCTTGTGGTCACATGTAAAATCAAGATGGACAGATGGGCCAATACAATGTGAAATGGGATAACAGGTCAACCATCTAGTGCACAGAGTAAGCCTCGCCAGAGGGGCTTTCAGGTACCAGGATCGGCTTCACTTTTCATATTCTCCTTGCTGACATTCACTGACGGTGATGTAAGAGCCGTGCCACATGCAATAAATGAATGACTTCACCAAGCCGCACTAATGGCATGTTTGATCAGCGTGTGTCAGGTACAGGTGGAACCCTCCACTGTTGCATATCTGTCTAATTGATAGAAAAAAGTCTTTGCTATGTGATCCTTTATAATGTTGGTTAGTTGTTTAAGTGTAATAGCTTTATCTATGATTATAAATTATCAGTTGTCAGATCTTTTGACTTGTGGCAATCAACTTTTGTTACCTGTTCTATTACACTTGCTAAACAAACAGGTCCTAAGCTAATGTTACTCTGCTCCAACTAAATGATGCCCACCCCTTTCAGTTGGGCTTCTTAATTGCTGGAAAACTTGAAATTCCTTCCTCTTGTTGCCATTGTTAATTTAAAAGGTGCTAAAAAGGGAGCTTAATGAAACGAGGGTGTCTATCATCAATGGGAACAGGTCAATCTATACATAGGCATAAGCTATGCTCTGTCACATCATGCCTAGTTAAAGTCACCCCTCCGCCCAAGTCCCCATTTTTATTATTAAATTACTAGGGGGCTCTTTAACTTAATAATGTTTAAATAAAAGTATTACAAAACAATAAATTATTTTGGTGTAATAAATCTGCAAGCATACAATCAATAAATGGATAATTTTTTGTTACATTTACCGAAGCATGCTGCACATCAGTTTCTTCATGACGTCATACTTAGCCCATCCATGATCACCCAGATAAACATTGAACTTTTTATAATACAAGTTTATTAGACAAAAAAGAACAAATTCTGAATCATCACAATCCTTCACATAAAATCATTTACATATTTACATAACTGAAGACCTTAATACTCCTTATAGCGGTTTCCTTAATCTCCAAACTTCAGCCATTTTTAACCAAAAATATACAGTATATACTTTCAGTTTATGAGCTGTCATGAGTACATCATGAACACAGTATTAGTATAACACTGATCTAAAAATTCCAGAAAACTTTGTACAATATTAGCTGTCAAGATCTTGTTTTAGTTTGCTTTAACCAGATTGTATATTTTTATTTAATTTAAAGAAGGGAAGTTAAGACTACCCATGATTTAGGGTCAGAGGGAAAGGAATAAAAATGGTGGTTGTTCCAATAAATGGATGATCTGCTTTGTAGCTGGTATAACAATCTGTATAATTGTGATACATAACAACATAAATATAGTAGAAGTAAATTGTAAATTCAGAATTTTGCCAACTTTCACGAAATGGGCATTTGTTGGGCTCATACTATTAAAAGTTATATGACTTTTTAAATTAAGGATTAAACTCCTCATTGCTTAATTATTCTCATAATCCTCCAGAATAAACACTAGTACTGCACTCTTTGGTGAGCACAGTTGTCTGTCATTGGTCATTCAATGGACACTTTGCAAATATTTTTTCCATGTAAATGGGAAATAAGCATTGACTTATTACTAGTAAACACTGTTATCAAATGTTCACGTTTTTAACTAGTAAACATTGTCATTAAATGTTAAATTTTAAGAATCCATCTCCACATCATCCTTCATGACCACAATGCTGAAAATACTTTGGTCCTAAAAGTCTAAATGAATTATGGGAATCGTCCAAAACACAAAGGATACGTTTCAGACATCAGCCACACTTGGCATTGCTTGTGCGTTTATTTCCTGACTCTCTGTTTGCACTGTGGGTTGGAGGACTTTACATTCTTGTTTGTCTCCAACCACCAGACAATGACTGCCAGCTCCACAGGATGCAAAGGTGCCCTCTCATTGTTTTTTTTTTTTTTTTTTTTTTTTTTTTATACAATGGCCCATGCAGTGCAGGTGGCTCCACACAACTGTACCCACAGGGTGCCATCTTCCGAGTCCTGAGCACTGACATCGGCTTCATCAATTCTATTTGTGGGATTCCAGTCTCTCATTGGCAGCAATGTGTGCTAATCCTTTCAGTTTGAAACCATGTTTGATGTAGATGTAAATAACTAATACCACTTTTCGCAAAAGTGAAGCGTTTCTTCTAGTGTCAAAGGCCTTCTAAAAATATCATCAATGCTGAATTATAATCTTTTGCCATCCCCAGTGACTGCCAATGTACCAAGGAGTGCTTCTTTAGTGGCCTCCATGCAGCATTCACTTCATTTACCATCCTCATTGCTTGAGGCTTTCAGGAGGACAGAGTGTGACGTGGGATAAGCCCAATTGACCAAGCAGCTTCAACATCCTCAGACAAAGCTTCAGTCCTTCTTTGTTTGGATTACTGGATGTTCTATCATTGCAGAAATATCAAAAAGACAAAAATATTAATTAGTTAAAAGAGCGATAAAGCATAAACAGTCTAAACGGCACATTTAAAAAGCTCTGCTCCTAATAAAGTGCCATCTTAATTTTCTTTATTCACTTTTTTTTAAACTCCTTAATTAAAGCTCTTACATGACTTTTCCAGTGATTTTTTTCAGCCATAGATTTGCTTAATCTTAGCGAATTGGAGGAGGTTGAAGCACACTCTCGTGATCAGCATTCCTGTAATTTAACATCCTCAGCAAAACAGTCCAACCAATCTTTGACTTGCCCTGACACAACAGATTTGAATTTTTCCTAAAATTATAGGATTGGGCTGGCTTGTGTGTATGTGAGAGCTGACAACCAATGGTCGACCAGAAGCACAATGCACAGTTTTACATTTCTAAAACTAGGGTGCTCTGCCCTCCTACTCGCTTCGCTTGCCAACCCCTGGGTTTGGTTAACCAGATATACAATTTAAAGAGACTGTTATTTTCATTTCATTCATTTTTTATTTCTTGATATTTGCCAGTAATAAAGCTGTAGTGAATGAGTTAGTCTAAGGGGCTGCTAGTGGCGTGCTGGATGATCTGCATGTCGTGCTGCGTGAAGATCATTTAAAAGCCTGTACAGCAGCTGTCCTTTTCTCTCACTTCTTTGTCTTGCGGGACATTAAATTGACTTCGAGAAATTGTTTGCAAGTAGGGCGTAACGTGTATGTAGTCTCGCGGGACTTCTAAGTGTCTTCTGAGAAAACCTGCTCTGCATGTGTACCACGCCAACATTTCTGAATTCTTTATGATGTTCTACTTTGTCATCTACTCTTTGACCTTTTATTTCCGGCCCTGGGTGTGGTTAAATTCCTTTTTCGCAGATATTTATAACACTGCTCGCATTGTGAAGGGGTGGGGGGGAGGCTGAACGCATGCTAAAGAGTTGCGGTCAGATCAGCTGCTGTCTTGCTGCTGCTGCTGGCGAGCTGCGTGTTCTGCTTGTCGCGCATGCGCATTGATCATTTAAAAGCCTATACAGCAGCTGTCCTTTTACCACTTCGCGTCTCTGCCGCTCGCGTTGTGAATGCAGGGGCCTAAACGCACACAAAGTAGATGCGGTCGGATCATCTGCTGGCTTGCTGCTGCTGGCGAGCTGTGTGTTCTACTTGTTGTGCTGCGCGTCGATCATTTAAAAGCCTGTACAGCAGCTGTCCTTTTGTCTCACTGCCTTATCTCGCGTGACATCAAAGTGTCTTCCAAGAAGATCTCATCTCCCTCCCAAGAGTTTTTTTTTTTTATAATAGAGAGATATTGCAAGCTTGTCTTTATTAAGGACAGCCAATAACATGCTGTCTGGTAGCGCTGGAATGCTATCCAAGTATGCAGAGTTCACCTGCAGTCTCACAACCCGCCATTTTTCTTTTTTCCATTCTGCCGTGTTAAATAAAACATGAACCGAGCAATTCATCCTTGCTTCTGTTTGCTGCTGAAGTCTCTCAGTGAAGCCTTTCCTTCAGTGTCCTCATGGTAAACTCCCTTAGCTAATCTTTAATTAGTCCTGTTGAAATGTTAATTGGTTATTAGAGAAACCTTTCTAATTACCTTAACACCACTGAAACCTATTACTTGGGTTGTAAGGTCCTGGCATGCCTAAAGTTCCAGTCTAGGTTCAGTGTCCATTGAAGGATTGGCTGCAGTGATATGTGGATAATAAATTAAAAATAAATAACTTCAATGGTAATAGCCATTAGAAACACTAATAACTTCTTGGCTATATTTTAAAATAAATTCAATGGTATCTTGATAAAAAAAAATATCAATTTCTATCAAAAACAAACATTTTAACATGCATTATAACCCTCTAAAACTCTGTCTCTACAAGAGGAAACTCTCTAAACGCCGGTCCCAAGCCCGGATAAACGTGGATGATTGGGTGTGGGGCTAGCACCTCCACCTCATAAAACAACCCATCCTACAGAAATGACAAGCGAATCTCAACAAGCTCTAGTCAACAGCATTGGAGGAGGCTGAGGATCAAAGTCCACCTGGGACCATCGCCTGATGCCTAGTTCTCTATCAAAAACGGCAGCATGTGTTCAATCAAGCTCAAGACATGGATCAATATTTGATAACACTTCTGTTTAAAAAAAAAAAAAAAAAAAAAAAAAAATGGAAGCATTTGGTACATTGTATGCTTTTGTTGTCACATTGTGACCCCACTATTCACCTTAATTATAAAATGCAAGAGCAGGCTACGTTTTTTTTATAACACAATTTCACGTGGGAATATAATATATACTTTAAATGTTAAGAAATCAAGCATCTGTCCGATCCACCTCACAACATTACAGCAGTTAGGAGCTCTGCTGCTATTGTGTTAGTGCCAGATACCACAGGACACCTTAAGAGGTCTAATAGAGCCATTTTGGCAGCACTTGGAGGAGCGACGGCATATTAGACAGGTGGTCATAATATTTTAGCTCAGAGTGTGTGTGTGTTTGCACATGTACTATATATTATATAACATAATTCACACCTACAAGTCTTAATTAACAGCCTTCATATTTATTGAGCAGTCTACTGCCAGTCTGGACACTGTTTCACAGGGTGAACATTTTGTCTTCAATATCACTTTTATGCACACAAACATGTCTGTCTTCACCCTTAACCAACCCGATTTGCATTACCAGCTGATATTTACCTTTTTCTTTTAGTACTCCTTTCCACATTCTAGACTTGTTTGCTTTAACACAGTCTGCAGTATTCATACCTGTGTCGATGTGTGTGCAATACTAGCTGCATCCACTTCTGCATATTGGGGTGCCAGCACCTTGGGAAATGTAAAGTCGTTCCACTTTTCGACAGAAGAGGCCTCTGGTGATACAAGCAGGAATACATGGTTGAAAGGTCAGACAGTTATAAATTGATAGATGGGGATCTGCACAGGCTTCAGTTTAAAACATTTCTTAATGGCCAGAAGCCCCAAGAAACTTTGAACTCCGGGAATTCCCATTCAGTCCTTGCCGAGTTGTGGAATATTATAGCCCGCTGGCATGTCATTTTGTAAATACCAAAATCCATCTGCCAATCGGAGGGGAAATTCTAAAATAGGGGTGGAGCCAGTTGTGATGGCACTCAACAAGTACTGTAAGCAGGCTCCTGGAGAAACAAAAGAGAAAAAGAAGTAAGATGTAAGTCAGTGATAATAAATATTTGGTTCACATGTCTGTGGTTGGCTGACGCACTGCCCGGGGTTTGTTTCCTGCCTTGCGCCCTGTGTTGGCTGGGATTGGCTCCAGCAGACCCTCGGGACCCTGTGTTAGGATATAGCGGGTTAGATAATGGATGGATGGATGATTTACATCTGATGCAGCACTGTATCTGATTTTACAAATACTCACTGAAAGGCAACACCAGTAACTGCTTTATATTAACAAACAAAAAAAGCAAATGTTATCAAACCTTTCATATATCCAAGCCCACTCAATATACAGGCTCGTCTGGAAGAGCAACTGATTTGGGTGCAAGGAAGAAACCAAAGCTTTGGCATTGAGGTCAAATTAACTGAATTGTTAACTTTAACTGTATCTTTAAAAAAAAAAAAATAGAATTCAGAATTTCAAGTTTTTTCTTACTGTAATAAAAATGTTAAGGTTAGCATTTTATGTTTAAAATCTCAACACCTGCCACTTAGTTGACTTTGACCCTGTCCACACAACCTCTTTTACAGTATGTTGCAGGTAATTTAAGAATACATGCATTTGAACTAGGGCTTTAATTACCTAAGTATTAAGTGGGACAACCATGCAAATATCAGCGTATAAGAGCAGGAGTAATCAGTGACTTTTTAAAAAAAATGTATTTATTTTTTTTTCTTCCTACAGTATGTTTAAAGCACCACATGGTGTGAAGCTTGTCTGGTTTTAGTATTTTATAATAATCCGGATAGAACTGAGGGTGCAGAAGTGATTGAACCACTAGGGTCAAATGACCATAATATTATACAGTTGTCAGTGTTTTGGAAAAGGGCAGTTGCAAAGGCTAAAACTGTTAAGTTTACCTTTGGTCGGGCAAATTTTGAGCAGATGTGGCAAAGTCTGAGGAGGATAGACTGGGATAAGCTTTTAAGTGTAGAGACAGTCGAGGAGCAGTAGAATGTTTTTACATATATGAGATGTTATCAATAAATAAGGTGAATGTTTTTAAAAAAGAAACATCTATTGCAGTAAAAGATTTACAACTACTAGTCACCATCAAACTACTCTCCTCTACTTCGAATGCACTTATCCCAACGCTCCTGCCACTTTGCAAAGCAGTTCCGGAAGTTTTCTTTCGAGAGTGTCTTTAGTTGGGCTGTCGTGGCTGCCTGGGTGTCCTCGATGCATTGAAATCGTTTGCCTTTCATGGTCATTTTTAATTTAGGGAACAGCCAGAAGTCGCACAGTGCCAGATCCGGCGAATAAGGTGGATGCGGACACAGCGTAATGTTTTTATTCGACAGAAATTGTCATACTAGAAGGGATGTGTGACAAGGAGCGTTGTCATGATGAAGAATGAAACCGTTTCGATATTTTCCTTGGTTATTAATGTTTTCTTGTCTTCAACCACGTCAAATCCATTACGAAATCGATCAAACCACTTGTAAACAGTCTTCGCTGTCGGTGTAGTGTCATTATAACTCGACTTTAACATCTGATGGGTTTTTTCTGAGCTTTTTATAATTTGAAACAAAATTTCATGTTAATGTGTTGCTTGATATCCATTATTAATGACAAACTTGAAAAATACACTTGAATGCAACAGTGGCACACAAACGACTGACAGTATCAAATAAGTTGAAACTTGTCACAAACTTGGATCTAGGTTGGACCTGTCAGAACTTGCATTGAATTGTTTTGCGTGGTTCATGGATGGTGCTTTGCGTCAACCTTCCCCATACTTTTTGATCACACCTCGTACTGCCGGAGAAGTACATACGTACCTAAATTTGGAATTAGTAGGAAATTTTAAGAAAAATTCTGCAGTGGGTTAATAAAGAGCTAAAAAAGAAGCTGCAAAGGAGAAAACAGAAATAAGGTGTATATAAGACTGATAACCGCAATGTGAATTGTCGGGAGTATTAGAATATGAGGGCAACTAAAAAGGATATTAGGGAGGCTAAAAGACAAGAGAGGAATATTGGAGATAAGGCGAAAGCTGACCCAAAGAGATTCTTCCTGTATTTTAGTAGTAAATGAACAGTCAAGGAGGAGGTGATGATGTGTATCGGGAATAGTAAAGGGAAATTAAAAAATACAGTGAAATAGCGGATGCTCTAAACTCAAATTTTTCTGAGGTCTTCATATGCGAGGAAGTAGATAACCTTCAGTGGTAAAAGGGACTGCTAAGCAGGTAATGGAGTAATTTACAAATTGTAGAGAGAGAAGTGCTGCTGAGATTAAATATGCTGAAACCAAATAAATCTCCAGGACCAGACAATATTTGCTCTTGAGTTCTTAAGGAGGTTAGCGAGTACAGATATAAGCCCTAGTCGTATATTTTTAGGAACTCACTGCACACTTGGGAAATTCTGAAGGTATCCCATTATATAAAAACGGTGATCAGGTAGGTCCAAGTGACTATAGGCCAGTAAGCTTAGCATGCATTACAGGAAAATTAATGGAAGAAATTATTAAGGACTAGCAAAATACCCGCGCTTCGCAGCGGAGAAGTAGTGTGTTAAAGAAGTTATGAAAAAGAAAAGGAAACATTTTAAAAATAATGTAACATGATTGTTAATGTAATTGTTTTGTGACAGTTATGAGTGTTGCTGTCATCAAGGATTTCATTATCATTATTTCTTTCAATCAGGTTCGTATTTGGAGGATGTGTTGTGTTTAAGTTATATTCCGTGTTTGTCAACCATTGTAAAGATAACAGGTTTCATTCATCGAAGTGTTCACCACCCAAATCGCTACTTGTGAATCTAAGATGTTTAACAGGCATTCCCGGTATTAAGTTATGGATTTGCCTGCGAATATTTAGCGGCAGCGTGTCTATGAACTTAATTTAAACTTAAGCTTTACACCTTGCTTTCCTATTGATATGTCTACAAAGGCTTGTTCAGATTCAGAGGGTTGTTCCTTTCTTACTGTATCATTAAACAACTCGTCTTCCTCTTTATCTGAGACATCACACACTGCATGCACGGGTTTACCCTTCCCAGTCCTGCAAACTTTAGCGAAGTGCTTCAATTTACCACATATTTTTACACTGTCTTCCTTTAGCTGGACATTGACTTTTTTCCACCGTGTGCTTTGTTTCCGCAGTACCTGCACTTATGAATATGCTTGTATGCGCCACATGCTTCATATTCTTTTGTTGCCTTCTCAATTGTGTAATGCGTTTTTTGTTCAGCGCTCATTACTGGAGCTCTTGCTTTTTGTGTGCGTACTGCGTTCACAGTCTGTTCACGTGAGCCGCTCAGAGTACATGCATCGAAGGTTCTCAGCTGTGGTTGTGCTATCTCGTGCGATCTTGCGATGTCCACAGCTTTATTTAATATTAACTCAGACCCAGCACTTAAAAGTTTCTCTCGTACTTTTGCTGAGTTTGTGCCAAACACTATTCTATCCCTGACCATCTCATCTTCGTTTGCATAAGCACAGTCCTTCACCAGCAATTTTAACTCTGTTACAAAGTGATCAAAAGTCTTGTTTATACCATGCGTCTTCTCACTAAACTTGTATCTCGCAAAAATCGTATTCGTCTTAGGCATGACAAACGCCTCGTAGCAGCAGCGTGTCTATTGGATTGCTGGTGACGGACGGCCTTATATGGGCAGGCACTCAATTACGTGGGAGGCATGGGTATGGGGGACGCAATATAGGCAGGCAGCCAACTACGTGGGAGGTGTGGTGATGGGTGACGCAACTCCGCCTCACACAGCGACCGAGCTGCAGGCTATGGCCGTATATATGTACGTAAGTAGGGTTCAGTTTTGACTGTTACGCGTAGAATTTCGAAATGAATCCTGTTTAACTTTTGTAAGTAAGCTGTAAGGAATGAGCCTGCCAAATTTCAGCCTTCTACCTACACGGGAAGTTGGAGAATTAGTGATGAGTCTGTCAGTCAGTCAGTCAGTCAGTGAAGGGCTTTGCTTTTTATTAATACAGTATAGATAAGGTTGAGCAACACATGGCAAGGACAGGAGTTTTACTGAACAGTCAGCATGGGTTCAGAAGAGGTTTACCAACATGCTTTAATTCTATGATGAAGGAACAAAAGGATATGATCAAAATGGAGCATATATAATTTATTTTGACTTTCGTAAAGAATTTGATAAGGTGCCACATGAGAAGTTAGGCATCAAACTAAAAGAACTGGGTAGTTCAGGGTGATGTTTGTAGATGGAGGCAAAATTGGCTCTCTATCTTTGCACTCTGTATGTATGACAATATTGCATTCTCCTATGAAGCCCTGATGGGCTCTTTCCTCACATTATTAAGCAGATTGGAGAAATGTTTCATATTTAGCAGGTGGGTTTTTGTTTTCACTGTAATGGACAACACAAGAATTACAGCATGTGGACTAGTTGAAAATGAGTAGTGCCACCATATGGAATTGCGGAGTAAGGATTTTACCATCTGTATCTCCTGCCAGCACGTGTGTATGGCTCCATGCAAATGTTTGGACACCCCTGGCCAACTTGTATATTTTGTTAACATTTAAAGGAAAAAAAAAAAAAACTTGCCAGCAATGAAAATGTTAATGTACGGTTAGGATTTATTTGGTAAGCTAAACTTAAAAAAAGGTAAAAATGGCATTTGCAAATGTTTGGGTACTCTACTATGTCAGTACTTAGTGATGTCTCCTTTGGCAAATTCACAGCTTGCAAATGTTGTTATAGCCAGGTATGAGTCTATGCATTCTTGTTTTGGACATTTCCCCCCATTCTTCGTTGCAGGTCGCTTCCAGCTGTGAGGTATTCTTGAGCTGTTTTGCGTATCCCTCACATTTAAAGACCTACCCACAGAATTCCAATGTTGACTGTTATGGACATCCCAAAATCTTCACTGTTGTGTTCCTTCCAACTCCAACAAATTATAACTATAGAGACCGAGTGGAACTCGCTGCCACAGGAAAGTGGAAAACATACTAAAAGAATCCTCGCACCCCGCTCATGACATGTTCCAACTGTTGCCATCGGGTAAAAGATACGGGAGCATCAAAACAAAGACTAATAGACTGAATAGCAGTTTCTACCCTGTTGCTATTAGGGCACTGAATGTTTGTTATCCACAAATTGGAAATGATCACTTAGCTGACCTTTTAACCCATTGCATCATTATTCAAAGTTCACAACCTCTGATATTCCCCTAACAATGTGGAGGGATGATTGCGAAAAGCAAAGTGTTGGTTGAACCATATTAAAATAGAAAATAAAACCTGAAGTAAATGTGGAAATCAAACCGAAACCCAAGAAATGCTCTAAACCAAGTCTCAGATCTCTGAACTTGGTCCAAAGACGACAGTAAAAGTAAAAACAATTCCTACCAACTTTGTATCAGATTTTGAAGTGTGTTTTGCATTACTTTATGGTTGTAGAAGCCATCCTTTTTTCACGCTTCATTTCCTGATGGTCTTATTTGTTGATATTTCATACAATCCATTCTCTCTTTACTTGCACAATGTTTCCTGTACCTCTAACTGCCATAATAGATCCACATCCACAATAATGCTGTACGTAACATAACAGTTAGTGAGGTGTGCTTTTTTTCAAATGCTGCTTCCTTTTGTTCTTCAAACAAATTTTTTTTTGGTTGTGGCCAGCCAGTTTGATATGAACTTCGTCTGTCCATGGTACTTGGTTCAAAAATGCTCATGTCATATGCAGATATTATTTTGCATAATTAAGACTTCTTTGTGATTAAATTGCAGGTAAGGTTTCCTAAGAATGGCTTTCCCTTAACAACCATGTCTTTGTAAGTAGCACTAGCAGTTAGTACACCATCACTCCTTTCCCAGCCAAACCTGCCTTCAGGTACCTTGCAGTCATAGGGGAGTTTTGCTTTGCCTTCCCGCTCTTCTATCAGTTGGTTTTCTTAGTCTTCCAGATTATGTCCTGACCTCCACAGTTTTCCCCTATATACCATTTATTAATGATATTATGGACTGTAGAAATTGTTAGCTGGAAGTGCTTTAATGCCTTTTTCTAGTCTTCCCTTGCTTAGTAGACATCTATTAGTTTAAATTTGAAGATCATCTGGCAGATCTTTAGAAAAGCCCATGGTTGTTGAATGTTTGAAGTGTCAAAGAATTTGTTAGTCTTCGAAACTGTCATCAGCTGGAACAATTCTTCACCAAACACCTAATGAGCTAAGCTAGGCCAGGTTAATTATGCGATGAGCTTAAAGACCTTACAACTTGAAAGGGTATCCAAACTTTTGCACATCCATTTTTCAGTTCATCAAATACAACTTAACTGTAGATTAACATTTTATTTAGTTTGTTTACTGTTAAAGTTGCATTTATTATTTTTTTTAAACTTCAAATATCAACAAAATATGTAATATGGCCAGGGGTGTCCAAAATTTTGCTTCAAACTGTATGCTTTTTATTCAAGGAGAATGCACTGATTAGCAGTCAGAACCTTTTAAGGTGGCAAGCATGGTTTGTTTCATTATTGCTACTGGGACCTATACGGGATCACCATAGGGTTGCAAAACGTCCCTTATATACATGACATGTCCCATATTTGATAATTTTGTCCCCTGTCTTGTACTGACCTTTCAGGGACACCCAAATGTCTCGTATTTAGTTCATTTTCAAATTTCGTAAAAAAATATATTTTTACTTCCTTCTTATGGTAGTTGTAACTATAGAAGTAATTATACTTTCTTTTATCAGATTCTCTTGATGAAAGTAACCTAAATGTAACGAGGAAACTTGTGTTTGCTGCCTGTTTGCAGCTTGTTCAGTTGCTCTGGTTGGCTGAGGGCAGCGACACTCTTACTGTTTTGCTCTCCAGCCGCGCTGATTTTACTTTTACAGAATTTTTTTTAGCTTGTATTAAATAATTTAAAAATGATTTTACTTTTGTTTTCCTCATAATCCATTAAAATCCTTGCTTTTTGTTTTTAACTTATGTCTCTACTTTTATATAATATATTGGTCTGGGTGTGTAGGGAGCATGTTTAAATGTATATATATGGTAATATAGAGAGAGATTTTAAGAGTGTCCCATATTTCTAATTTTCTAATCTGGCAACCCTAGATCACCATAAATAGTGCCATGCCCCTTGGGCTGGATTAACCATTAAGCAAAATAAGCATGTGCTTAGGGCATCAAGGCACCACAGAAATTTTCCATTACCATATTTACCATGGACCATATGTTGCAAAACTGCAAACAGTGCAGCTGAACCAGGTTCCACGAAAACGGGCTCCCACATTAAATGAAAAAAAAAAAAAGCAAAAATAACAAAACATAGTAATAATAGAAGTTAATGATGTATATTAATCTTGCCAATACAACAAAAGGTATTCTCAGTGGTGTCAAAAGCTGAACGATTCTTGCCCAGAGGACCTGAACACTAATTTCTCAGCCGAGCATCCGCTGTTTCGCTTATATGTGCGTCATAAGTTCAGTGCAAAAAAAAATGTAAAAACAAGATTCAGCCGAGCTTTATAAAATATTTGTAGAAGATCAATATTGAGTGTACATTTCCAAATGTAGACATTTCCTTTTGTTTATTTTCAACATTAAAGATCACAAACTAATCAGCTGAGCATTCGTTTTCTCAGTTAAAAAATCCCAACAGCACAACTACGCAACAAGGCAGGCTAGATGCCTTCTCTCTATTCAGTAGAGAAGAAAATCTATTATGTAAGATTAGTTTTGAGCTTTCACTACCTTCAAATCAGAAACTTTGTTAAACGGAACCTGCCCAATTTTCCTCACCTCCCACCTATCTCTATGCCAGAAAAAATATTGATCAGTCTCAAGGAGTCAGGCAGCATTTCTGTAATATATGAAACTATTTTACAGTCCATCCTTTTCAAAGATCCAAGAGGACACTGGGAAAAGGATCTCTCATTCAATATCTCAAGAAGGAGTGAAAGGTAGCAATGCAGAGAATCCACTCGACCTCCATATGTGCAAAGCATACAATTATTCAGCTCAAAATGATATATCGAGCACATCTGTCTCGCTTAAAACTGTCCAAAATATTTCCTGGGCAAGATCAATGTTGCAATCAAGTTACAGCCTCACTAGGCCACATGTTTTGGGCCTGCACCAAATTAACATCATTCTGGACCAAAATCTTTAAATGCCTTTCAGACAGCCTTGGGGTCCCAATCCCTCCTAATCCATTAACAGCTGTGTTTGGTGGGCTCACAGATGGGCTTAAAGTGGAGAAGGACAAACCAACTATAGTTGCCTTTACTACACTATTGGCACATAGATTTCTCTTGCTCAACTAGAAATATCCTAACTCTTCTCTGTTAAGTCAGTCAGTAACTGATGTTATATCCTATTTGAAACTGGAAACAATCAAATTCTCACTTAGAGGATCTGTGCAGAACTTTTTCAAAACCTGGCAGGATCTAATCAATGACATTTTAGAATAAGCATTTAAAGCACTGAGGAAGCAGATTCTCTCCCCTTTTTTCTTTTATTTTCCCATTTACCTTTAATTCACTTATTAATTCATCGACTTATTTTCACAAGCTTCAAGTTTTACTCTGCTGGCTTAGCTCTCTTTCTCAGGGGTGGGGGTTGATTTGGTTTTGATCTTGTGTTTGCAGAAATTGATGTATTTGTATGGAGTGTTGTGTGATTTTAATAAAATCAAAAAAAAAAAAATTAGTTTTGAGGATCTGATGAAAGACTTTGCAACTAGAAAAGAGAAAACTGTTCAAATACAAATACAGTGGAGGCAGACAAAAATAAACATTTCCCATCATACTGTAGGGTTTGTTTTATTTCGAAAAACAGAAATTTTATGGTTTAATATTATTTATATTTTGAATTATATATATATATATATATATATATATAAAATATATGGGGCACCCAGATCCTCCAAGTGCTTATGGCCACTAAAGGTCTTACTGTAAATCGGCCGTGCAAGTCAGGATTTCATATGGCCAGTGGTGTGACTCTGGCTATAAGCGAGGTGAACAATTGAAGCTCCACTAGTGACGGCATCAAATCTGCATACAACGTCTCCTGGTCATGGCCACTCCAAGCCTCCCCAGGTTAGCTCCTTTTAGATTTCATTTTAAGGCATCACTTTCACCTTCGAATGACAGTGTCATTTAGTTGCTGGGTAAATTCAACCAAAACCTCACTCTCTTCAACAGACGGCTGGATTGTATTTTGGGAGGACTTGGTTTGTTTATTGCTATGTTTGTGATTAGCCGTATTTGTTTACTATTTTTTGTAATATGCACCACCTATCATTTGTTTTTAGCAAGGTTATAAAAAGGGAACATCTGGTTTGTTGGGGCAGTGCTTTGTGCTGGTATTAATCTGTTCTGCAACACAACAATCTGAAATGGATAAGTGTGTAGTAGCTGCTCACTCAATTTTTCGGCCCAGGCTAGACCCATTACCATGATTTAAGCTGTAGGTTACAAGGTTACTGGTTCAACCTTAAAACTGGTTCACTGTGTGATGTTGAACAAGTCACCTGACTTCCTATACTTCAATCATAAAAGCTCAATATAACCAATTGCAACAAAATGCTGTATCAGTAAGCTGCTATACAAAGGCACTGTAAAATAAACGTTTATGTCTGTAATCAGACTTCATCCCCATTTTTGGCTATGAACACTCACAGTTAACTGACTGGCAAAGGTCTTCAGTTGTAGTCAGAATCTGTAAAGAGAGAGAAATGAATGAGTGACAATAAAATACATGAAGCATGAAGGACTGAGGACAATTGGCAGAGACGCTAAAACCTTCATCACTGTCCTCTTCTAGTACATGGACAATTAACGTCTTGTCGTCGTCCTCGTCCTCTTCATCATCTTCCACTTGCTCTACCCTGGTGATCCCAGAACGCTCTGAAGACTGTCTTGTCTTCTTCCTAAAGTAAATCAATCTCTACTTATATAGTGCCTTACTTTAAAACATTACCACAATGAGCTTCACACACACCAAAAAAACAACAAATCGCAACAAAGCAACGCTTTATATGCACAGAGTGATTTCCACATACAACCCCTGGCAACAATGATGGAATCACTACCCTTGGAGGATGTTCATTCAGCTATTTTACTTTGTTGCAAAAAAATCAAATCACAGATATTACACAAAACTATTTTATTTAACAGCTGAACATTCTAGAATTGTAAAACGTAACTCAAAAAATTAAATGAAATTGTTGTAGTTAATGGCACATTGTTTGTTCAGACCAAGTACAGGAAAAATTACGGAACACAAGAAAAAAAAAAGGTCACAGTGGGCTAAAGAGTAACAGGACTGCGGATGATTGGATGAAAGTAAAACTCCGTAATGAATCACAAATTTGCATTGGCCAAGGAGGTGATGCTGGAATTTTTGTTTGCCACCATTCCAAAGAAACATATAAAGATGACTGCCTGAAGAAAACAAGCAAATTTCCACACAAATTGCCGATATGGGGTTACATGATGGGTAAAGGACTTAGGGAGATGGCAGTCATTACCTCTAGAGTAAGTGCACAGGTGTACATTGAAAACTTGGGACACTTTTCTCATACCACCATCAATCAAAAGTATGAAGTCATTTTTCAGGAATATAATGCATCTTGCCACAGCTCAAAGAATTTTAAAAACGTTTCTTCAGGAAAGGCATATCAACTCGGTGTCATGGCCAGCAAACAGTCCGGATCTCAATCTGGTTGACAATTTATGGTGGAAATTGAAAAAAATGGTCCATGATAAGGCTCCATCCTGCAAAGTTAATCTGTCAACCGCTGTACAAGTAAGTTGGAACTTGATTGATGAAGAATGCTGTTTTACATTTGTGAAGTACAAACCTCAAAAGAATTCAAGCTATCAGAGGTTTAACAAAGTACTAACTGTAATTTTTTGGGTTAATGATTCCATAATTCTTTCCTCATCGTTGAGTGATTCCGTCATTTTTTCCTTCTGCTTGGTCTGAACTAAAAAATATGTGTCATTAATTACAACAATTTAATTTTTTTGAGGAATGGTTTTTTTTTTCTTGGAAAGTGAAAGGATGCCTGAGGAGTGGAGAAGAAGTGTACTGGTGCCGATATTTAAGAATAAGAGGGATGTGCAGAACTGTAGTAACTACAGGGGGATAAAATTGATGAGCCACAGCATGAAGTTATGGGAAAGAGTAGTGGAAGCTCAGTTAAGAAGTGAGGTGATGACTAGTGAGCAACCGTTTGGTTTCATGCCCATAAAGAGCACCACAGATGTGATGTTTGCTCTGAGGATGTTGATGGAGAAGTTTAGAGAAGGCCAGAAAGAGTTGCATTGCGTCTTTGTGGACCTGGAGAAAGCATATGACAGGGTGACTGAGAGGAGCTGTGGTATTGTATGAGGAAGTCGGGAGTGGCAGAGAAGTACCTAAGAGTTGTACAGGATATGTACGAGGGAAGTGTGACTGTGGTAGGAGTGATGGATGCATTCATGGATCGGCTCTGAGCCCTTTCTTATTTGCAATGGTGATGGACAGGTTGACAGACGAGATTAGACAGGAGTCCCCTTGGGCTATGATGTTTGCTGATGACATTGTGATCTGTAGCAAGAATAGGGAGCAGGTTGTGGAGACCCTGGAGAGGTGGAGATATGCTCTAGAGAGAAGAGGAATGAAGGTCAGTAGGACCACCAAGACAGAATACATGTGTATGAATGAGAGGGAGGTCCGTGGAATGGTGAGGATGCAAGGAGTAGAGTTGGCGGAGGTGGATGAGTTTAAATACTTGGGATGTTGGCGGAGGAACACAGTGGAATGGGTGGAGAAGAGTGTCAGGAGTGATTTGTGACAGAGTGAAAGGGAAGGTCTACAGGACGGTAGTAAGACCAGCTATGTTATATGGGCTGGAGACGGTGGCACTGACCAGAAAGCAGGAGACAGAGCTGGAGGTGGCAGAGTTAAAGGTGCTAGGATTTGCATTGGGTGTGACGATGATGGACAGGATTAGAAATGAGGACATTGGAGGGTCAGCTCAAGTTGGATGGTTGGGAGACAAACTCAGAGAGGCGAGATTGTGTTGTTTTGGACATGTGCAGAGGAGAGATGCTGGGTATATTGGGAGAAGGGTGTTAAGGATGGAGCTGCCAGGCAAGAGGAAAAGAGGAAGGCCTAAGCGAAGGTTTATGGATGTGGTGAGAGAGGACATGCAGGTGATGGATGTGACAGAACAAGATGACGAGGAGAGGAAGATATGGAAGAAGATGATCCGCTGTGGCAACCCTTAACAGGAGCAGCCAGATGAAGAAGTTTTACAATGCCTGAATGTTCAGCTGTTAAAATAATATTGTGTCCTGTCTGTGATTTGTTTGAATGAATATCCTCCAAGAGTAGCGTACACTTATTAATGAATAACAATTCAAACAATGGCAAAACAAACCTTTTCTTGAGGAAGAAGAAGGTTACAACTGAAACCACAGCCATGACCAGCAAGGTACCAACAAAAATATGCGTACTCTGGCTTGCTACAAAAAAGTGCAAACACACAAAAAGAAAAGAATTGTGAGAAAACATGCTGGATAGATTAAAGAATACCTGAATTTGATGGAAAAAAATAACGGCAAAGCCACAAATGCAGACAGCACATTAAACCCTACGTACAGTGGTGGAAATGATTTATTTGTAAAAAGATCTGTTTCATAGAAAAGAAAACTATAGCTCCTTTTTGATGGCTCAGTGGCAGACAGGTTAGCACTGTGGTCTCAAAGACTTTCTGTTCCGTTTTCGAATCCCATGCCTGGTCCCCATCTGTGTGGCATTTGCATGTTCTCCCATAGACCATATGGGTTTGTCTCATGGCACATCATATATTCCAAAGTCCTACATAGTAGGTTGACTAGTGGTTGGCTCCACTTGGGTATGAGTAACGCTGCGTGTGTGTGTCCTTTCTTAGATTGTTTCCATCTTTATTTTGAAGTAAGAATACCACAGCATGTGAAATGTCAGTAAGTTTTTATGGACTTTAAAAATTACAGAATTTATCCCGGGCCTGAATATTTTATTGTATACTGTATATAAACAACTAATGAATACTGTCCTTGTACATCCCCCTGGTTAAAAGTGTCAGTCAAATATTAATATTACACAGTATATAGAATTGTTTAAATTCCTAAATAAGGGTGACAAGTTTTTTTTAGTGACCTTTATACTGGATGGATGTGTGGGACTGACTTCTATTTCCACTTCACCCCACATTCAAGGTTTCATCCCATCGGCTCAAGCACAGAATCAACTTCAGTGATGCCCACAGTGTCAGGTCTGTGTAATAAAACCCATTTGTGGTCTGCAGCAGTTAACAGTGCAATGAGGCTATGGGTGGGCATAGGTGCACAGCACACTGTAACTGCAATGAGAACCTGCATTCATGTGTGTGGTTTAGCCGATTTTCTTGTTCGACATGAAGGCTCCTGTGCCCACTGGAGTATAATCAGCCTGAGTGGGACAAAGAAACAAAATGAGAAATTTGGAGGAATTAAATGAAAAGCAAAGAGGAGAGGGATTTTGACAGAGCCGTTGTGTTAGTGTGGAGGCAAGCAGTCGGGAAGCATCCCTGAGAAAAGCGCACAAATGGTGCTCACAGGGGAGGAGTGATCAACTGCTGGGTGGGCTACCAATGAAGGCTGAAAAATTGTGGTGGGTGAAGGAAGCAGGGGCTCTTAAGAGTTTCCTGCTGAAGGTCAAGGTATAGCTTGTAGGAACACAACCCAATTTGAAAGATCAACATGCTTGTTGGGAAGACATCTCCTCTTGCTGAGGAGGCCGAAAAAAGATTAACAGAGGAGATGTTGGTTTGAGAATGAAACACCCAAGCCTGTATTGGTTTTAATGGAACAGCTACTGGTAGTGATTTTATCCTTTTTGATTTTTTTTTTATCTTTACTTTTTTTATTGGATTATTTTTTGTTGATTATAAACTCCTGTAAAGGACATTGGTTTTTTTGGGGATTATTTATTTATAGCAGAAACTGCAGTTTATTTTGGACACTGTCTGTTGATCAGTGTCAAAAAAACAAAATTAAATCCACCGTGGTTCAGTGCTGTGAGACTATAAAATGGCGGTGAAAATTTTATATGCACTGTATGTATATTTGGATGTATAAACATATATCCCCAGGTCACAAATTCACAAGAATAGGACCATCTATGGAAGGACACCATATTCTCTCCACAATGTTTAATGATTGTACTGTAATGATAGGAGAAAGGAGAGGAATTTGGCAACATCATAACCATCAATACATTTTTACATACTTCTGTCATGGGGAGCTGGAACCTATCTCAGCAGCCACAGGCTCAAAGGGGGATCCAGCCATGGACTAGACACCAGTGCAGAGCAGGGTACAATCACGCTGGAACCCTGAGTTGATGGGAGGAAGCTCATATTAACACTGGGAGAACATGTAAATTGAAACCACAGATGGCACAGGCACCAGCTCAGAACTCAATCTGGGTCCAGAAGTCACAGCAGCAATATTATCTGTTGCCTTATCATGCTGCTTGTGCCGTAGGGGTTTATGTATAAAATCAAGGTGCCACAACAGGTTTTAAATGACCATTAAAATGTACATCTATTGATTTCTAAACTTGCTCTTTCCATTACCAGATCACTATCAAACCCACATCATTTCAGAGTCATGTGATTCTACATATGGAGCAAGGCAGGACCCGGACAACGGGGCTGCACTATGCTCAAACACACTCAATGCATCTAACATGCACATCTTTGGAGTGAAAACCATGGTACCGGAAGAAAAACCTCACACAAACAGTGACCAAGCCAGGATTTGAACCCAGGACTGTAATAACTTTTGCACCGCTTTTGATAACATTGTGTTTCATTTTTTTTTTAATTCCTTTTTGCCATAATGGAGCTAACAGGTCTGTAACCAGTGGAGGAGGTGTAAGCAGCAGTACTGTGACACTCACATTCAAGGCCCTCATTGTGGCACTTGCTCTCCGTGTAGCACAGGGAGAATTTTTTGCATGTGACTTCCTCCATAACTTCATTGCTTTCGAAGCGTGACTGTAAGCCAGAATGGTCCTGAAGACCTGAGGGAGAGTGGAATAAAAAAAAAAATAAAGTGACGGAAACAACAAGTAGATGCTAATGGAGTAGCTTGGCAGGAAGACTCGGATTAAATGGGTTAACATACCATTTTCTGTTGCGGGCATACAGGCCTCCACCACGTAACAGCAGTCTGTTTTCCTGCATACATAGCGATCTTTTTGAACTTCTTGTCCCTCCGTGACTGTCATGATGGCTGAAGGTTCACACTCTGCGAATAAGTAAAAGAGAAGAGAGAAGTCGGGATATGGAAGCAGTAAAAGGACACCAGCACTTCAAACATCACAGTTTAATACTTGACATTTTTTACATTGGATGTGATGTGCAAAGATGGGAGAGGGAAGTTGTCCAATTAGCAGAAGAAATGAGGCATCATTTTAGCTATTAAAATAGTGGTAAGAAAATAATCATGTCCGATGTGCTGTAGAACACAAAATTTAAGACCCCGTCGACAGATACAATTTGAGAAGGGCTAATGGACTTGTACTGAGAGAAACAGGCTTACCTGTAAAAAGCATTTTGTCCAGCTTGGTTGAAGCTCACATTAGTTGTATTTTCAGGCTATGAGAGGCTGGCAGGAGGTGTGGAACCCAAGCACAGTCCTCATAATGGATGTGGTCCTGCATTCCGCTCTTCCATTGTTTGATTTCCCCCATTCTCTCCACGGGAAAGCACCTGTGGCCTCTGGCCATGTATGCCATCTCTTTTGTGGTGGCTTGTCCCTTTAAAAAGTTTTGAATAGAGAGCGTGGGTAACCAGTAGGTTCTCTCACTGGTCCAGGAAGAGACCACTGGCAAACTACCTGCTGGAATAGAGGTGGCATGTTGACTTGAACTTGTCCTGATTGCCCATAGTACAGTGCAGCCTGGCAATGCACTTATTTTAAAATGTCAGGAGTAGAGGTGGCATGTTGACTTGAACTTGTTCTGATTGCCCATAGTACAGTGCAGCATGGCAATGCACTCATTTTAAAATGTCATTGTTTGTATATTGCAAAACACAATACTGAAGATAAGAGGGGGACAGGGCAGTCAGCTATCTTTTGATTTACAATTGGGGTGCCTAGCGTGGTCCAGCACCAAAGGAAAAAATCAGACAGGACTTTGCATGATGAGCTAGGCTTTCTGCCATGTTAGGTAAAAGGAAGCAGAAAGCAACATGCTGATCTGCAGATGATTTTTCATAAGATGTAATATTAAGAATATTGGCAGGTGGTGTGTGAAGTTGGGGGGGTATCCAAAAATACAAAGAGGATACAGGGCCAGATCACACAATAGCTGAACTATCTGGGGACACATGCACATGTTCCACATCTCCTGTAAGCAATGCAACTGTGGCAAGGTTCATCCAAGCTGTCAAAAACTGCAGTATTATTTCATGGGGAGACAATCATCTGCCTTCCAGGCCTAATTGAAGCTTCTTTAACAATACTTATTACCTTTTAACTCCCATAAAGCAGAAAAAAAAACATTCAAAAAATATTGTTGCAAGTAGACCAACCACAAAAGCACCTGGGACAAAAACGTGTGGTGACAAATGCATGTATCGACAACTGTGCTCAGTAATGTTTAAATTTATTTAGTATAAGACAACCCACTCCCTGGTCAAAATTTCTCCAGTAAAAAAATAAAATTTTACATTTATATAGAGAGACTATGGGGCTATGCTCTTGCTCGCTTCGCTTGCCAGCCCCCCATCCTGCGCTACATGCCAGCCACTTCGTGTCTCTGCTGCTCACGTATGTTGATTTCACTGTCAGAAAACAACAAATCTTTGAATTCTCGCGGATACACCTCTTCATTGGGAAGAAACAATACTTTTCCCTGATGGCAACACGAATTAGACGATCTACAAGTCTTTGACTTAAAGTTTAAATCTGAACAATATATTCAATCTCTTTTCCCTGTAAAAATGTCCGTTTGCACTAATGCGATCTTTACTGTCATATTTTTTGAGACTTTCAAATTTACGTACTTCCATTATCTCTAATCTGCTCCACATGTGTATCACGCCAACGTTTTTGAACCTCTTTATGACGTTCTACTTTGTCATCTACTCTTTTTCATTTATTTCTGGCCCTGGGCGTGGTTAACTCTCTTAGCACAAAGTCTCATCTCGTGTGACTTGAAAGTATCTCTCTGAGAAAGTCTCTTCTCATCTCAGGATTTTTTTTTTATATAATAGAGAGATATTTTCTCACTACTTAAAGCACTTTTCATAGTGAGTGCGGAGCCACTTTAACCACAAGTAAATGCATGGCACCCACCTGGATGAAGCAGTGGCAGCCATTTTTGTGTGAGTATGCTCGCCACACATTAGCTCTTAAGGTGAGGAAGTTGTGAGAGAGAGATAAGCCAATTAGAGACAAGGGATGATTAGGTGGCCAAAATAACTAGACCCTGGTGGGCAATTTAGCCAAGACATCAGGATAAACCCTACTCTTTACAAAGGATGCCTAAGGATCTTTTTATGATCACAGAGAGTCAGGACCTCAGTTTTACATCTCATCTGAAGGAATGGGCCATTTTTACAGCACAGTGTAAAAAGTCACTGAACTGGTGCATTGGGGTTCCACATTCAGACCACAGGGTTAAGCACCCCTACTGGCCTCACCAACAACATCTAGACAGGGATTGAGCTGGGAAAGATGTGCAGCAGGTTAGAGTTATAAAGGATAACGATGGAAACATGCTGCCAAGCAAGAGAGACGTACTCCCCAGAGGCTGATGAATGAAGAGAATGAGAGAGACCGAAGGGTGGATGATGGGGAGATTGTGAATCAAGAAGTGGTACGGATTAGCAAAGAGGGAGTAAGGATAGCTATGAAGAGGATAGAATAAGGGGGATGTGTAGAAGTGTAGTAACTACAGAGGGATAAAATTGATAAGCCACAGCATAAAGTTATTTGGAAGAGTAGAAGAAGCTCGGGTAAGAAGAGGGTGATGATTAGTGAGCAGCATTATGGTTTATGTTGGAAAAGAGCACCACAGATGCAAGTTTACTCTGAGGGTGTTGATGGGTAAGTATAGAGAAGGACAGAAGGATTTGCATTGTGTCTTTGTGGACTTAGAGAAAACATATGATAGGGTTCCTAGAAAGGAGTTGCGGTACTGTATGAGGAAGTCGGGAGTAGCAGAGAAGTATGTAAGAGTGGTACAAGATATGTACAAGGGAAGTCTGACAGTGGTGATGTCTGCAGTAGGAGTGACAGATATAATCCCACCTCCACCTTGAATGCATCAGGGATTGGCTCTGAGCCCCTTCTTATTTGCAATGGTGATGGGCAGGTTGACAGATGAGATTAGACAGGAGTCCCTGTGGACTATGATGTTTGCTGATGACACTGTGATCTGTAGTGATAGTAGGGAGCAGGTTGAGGAGACCCTGGAGAGGTGAAGATGTGCTCTAGAGAGGAGAGGAATGAAGATCAGTAGGAACAAGACAGTATGCATGGATGTGAATGAGAAGAAGGTAGAGTTGGTGAAGGTGGGGGGCTTAAATACTTTGGATCGACAGTACAGAGTAACAGCAAGTGTGGAAGAGAGGTGAAAAAGAGAGTGCAGCCAGGGTGGAGTGGGTGGAGTAGATTGTCAGGAGTGATTTGTGACAGACGAGTATCAGCAAGAGTGAAACGGAAGGTTTACAGGACGGTAGTGAGACCAGCTATGTTATATGGGCTGACACTGATCAACAAACAGGAGACAGAGCTGGAGGTGGCAGAGTGAAAGATGCTAAGATGTGAAGAGGACGGACAGAATTAAAAATGAGGACATTAGAGGGTCAGCTCAGATTAGAAGATGAAGGGAAGATTGCGTTGGTCTGGACATGTGCAGAGGAGAAAGGCTGGGTATACTGGGAGAGTAATGCTAAGGATTGAGCTGTCAGTTAAGAGGAAGGTCTAAGGTTTATGGATGGGGTGAGAGAGGACATGAAGGTGGTGGGTGTAATGGAGCAAGATGATGAGGATAGGAAGATATGGAAAAAGATGATCTGCTGTAGAGACCCCTAACGGGAGTGGCCAAAAGAAGAAGAAAACAGTAAATGTCTTATAAATTGTGACTTTACCACTGAACTATTAACCGGAAAGGTTTTTATTTTTTTATAAAAATAAAAAAATAGGAAATGTGGCAAGGTAAAACATAGAAGAAGAAATGCTATAGACAAATTGAGAAAAAAACACGATTATTCAGACTCCTTGCTATAACACCTAAAATTTGGTTCTGGTGTGTCCCATTCTACTCATCGTCATTATAGAGTTTCTACACCTTGTTTGGAGTTTAAACTGTGGTCAATTCAATTGATTAGGAAAGGCACACACTTGTCTATGGAAGGTCCCACAGCTGAGCAAAAGTTAAGCCACAAGATTAAACCTCAGCAGGCAATTAATTCTTTGAGAGACAGGGTTGTGTTGAGGCAAAATCTGGGGAAGGATGCAAAAAATTCTACAGTATTGAAGTGGCCTCCATAATTCTTAAATGAAAGAATGTGGGAACAACCAAAACTGTTTCCAAGGCCCCTATTCTGATGAAAAAAGATTGAACTATTTGGGCTCAGTTCTAAACACCATGTCTGAAGGAAACCAGGCGCAGCTCCATCACCTGCACAATATCATTCCAAAGGTGAAGCATGGACTTTGCAGCATCAATGACTAGGAGACTTGTCAGATTTGAGGGAAAGGCTGAATGAAGCGAAGTACAGAGATATCCATAATGAAAAACTTGCCCAAAAAGCTCTAAACGTCAGACTGTGATGAAGGTTCACCTTCCAAAAGAACAAAGAAAAGACCATACACGAGTGCAAAAAATGAATTTTAAGTAATTTTAGCACACGGCTGTAAACAGGAAAATGTGAAAAGGTGAAGGAGTCGGAATACTTGGTTTCTTTTGAAATTTCTGTAACACACACACAAACATAAAATAAATGCACCATGTGACTTTTGTGACAAGTGTCTTTTTGTTTAAACACACCATACTTCAGCTGTGCCCATATACACAGAGACAGACTCGGACTACTTGCGATCGTGATGTTCCATCTCTGGCCAATCAAGGAAAGTTTACATTAACAATAGTAACTTCTGCATGTACAATTGCTTTATTCCTTTCTTGCGATGCTCATAGAACACATTAAAATGGCAACTAAAACTTCAACTGAACTGACCCAACTTTTATACCAAATTTCAAGACATTTCACGAACAGCACTAAGTGATCCAGCGAAGGCCTGTAACCCATTTGAAAGAAACTGAAAAACATAGCATAATTAAGCAATGGGAACCCAGCACTCATGCTGCTTAGCCTTCTAAAAAAGCACTGACAAACCCCAATAAAAAAGATGGATGCACCAAGAACTTACTTTCTGGCATGTAGACAGCCTGCTGCAGGGTTCCTGTGGAGAGAAAGAGAGCAGGACTAAAAACAAGGAATTCAGGAGCAAGTGAGATTGTTTGTAAATGGAGGAATGTTGCCAAATATGGGGGTAATCCAAATATTTGCATCCTGTGATGTTTCAGACAGGGTTCATTCCCTGGCTGGGGTACAAATTCTCATTTTATGCCTAGTTTGTCCATTTTTGATTCTTTTGTTTATGTTAGTATTGCTTGTATTTATTATTTGCATTATTCTTTGATACAAGGTGTGGACACTTGGGGGGGGGGGGGGGGGGGGGGGTGGTGCTGTTGCCCCGTGAAACCCA
This sequence comes from Polypterus bichir lapradei, assembly GCA_026402145.1. NCBI lineage: Eukaryota > Metazoa > Chordata > Cladistia > Polypteriformes > Polypteridae > Polypterus > Polypterus bichir. The sequence continues at coordinate 13,771,562 of JANRMT010062797.1, read as the reverse complement.
ACAGACAGATACTTCGGACGCAGGTTTAAAAGCACTAAGAAGATTTTTACTCTTTCTTCACTTTAGTGCCTCCAAAGAACCACATCTACCAAACACACAATGAATTAACACAACAACTCTCCTCCTCTCCTCCCAGCAAGCTCTGTCACACTCCCTCCCAACTCTGGCATGCTTACTGGGTCTCCACCAGTCCTTTACATAGTCCTTGAGCCGGAGAGTTGCATTTTGCTTCAGCCCATTAGTACTTCTGTCCTTCTGTCCCCATGACTTGGGAGTACTTCTGGGCCATATGGGAAGCAGAAATCCCCGTGTCTACCTGCAGCGTCACCTGTCAGCACCCACAGTATCCAGCAGAGCTGTGAAGCCGAACTCCATATGCCAAAGTGCCCTACGGGAATCCGGGGCACTGTTATGCCGCAAGGAAGTCACCATCTAGCGTCCTGTGTGTGTCGGCCAGGTTGAGCTGCTGGCCATCCATCACAGAGGCAAAAAAAAAGACCCAAAGAGATACACAGATAATATAAAAACAAAGTCTTTGTTATGTGGCTTGTGTTTTTGTGGGTTGTTCCTCAAGAGGCAGGACCACCTGCTCATCACTGTCAGTCCACAGCTTATAAAGGTGAGGGTTTCCCACATTTCCTGGGAGTCCAGGAAGTTAATGAGTGTTTGTTGTGTATATGCCTATGCTTATTGCCAGTTAAGCCATTTTCTATGCCGCTTTGTTCTGAACAGGGACATGGGGTTTTGCAGGAGCCTATTCCAGCTGGCATGGGGCACAAGGCAGGAACATACCCTTTGACATGGTGCCAGTCCATCACAGGACACACGTGCACACACACACACACCCACACCCATACATCAAAACACATACTAGGACCAATTTAGGACTGCCCATACACCTAACCTACATCTCTTTGGACTGTGGGAGTAAACCCGTAAACCCACACAGACACTGGGGAAACATGCAAACTCCACGTAGGGAAGACCCAGGATGTGAATCTTGGTCTCCTTACTGTGACCAGCAAGCACTACTACTGTGCATTCCTATGCCTATTGTGTTTTTTTTTTTTTTTTGATTTTTGACATTTTACTGTTTTTGACCATGCCTTGGATAGAATTACTATATTGGGACTTTGTTCGCCTTGGATTGCCTTTGTTGGCAATTACTTTTTGCCTTTTTTTTGTGCTTCACAGAGTTTCATGTTATTTAAAAAATTCTTGTTAAGAATATAAATCGTATTATACCTTGCCCTCTGTGTTACCAGTTGGGGTTTTTTGACAGGATTTCCCCCTATAGTGGGCATTTTTGAAACTGTTTGGGACAAACATGACTTGAGGCTCTCAAGCAGCATAAGAGATCCAACTGAAAGCCAGAAAAATCAAAATTGTTAGAGTCTCCTTGGAAATAAATTGTAAAAAAAATGTTATGGTGTGAAAAATCACTCCAATCCTTTGCTTCTTGTGCTTGAGACAATTTTGTACCCACCTACACGCAGCACCTCTCCTGTAGGACCTTCTCAGAATCTTTCTGATAACATTGTCATATGCACCTCTCTCTGATCATATCCTTTTGTGGCTTACTCTTAGAATTCCAGCATATTGGTAAAAACGTGACCTTCCCGTCTGAACCCATGCTGACTGCTCACTTGCACACCTCTTCTTGCCCTGTGATGCTCAATCTTTTGATTACTAATTCCTTTAATGACTCTTCCCATGCGGTCTATTAAGCTTACTGGAGAGATGAAACGGGATAATCTTTACTAGCTACCAGCCCTTAGGAAGCGCACCAGTGTGTTTTTGACTTTTGAAGAATACATCTAAATAGTTTCTAGTTCATATTTACAATCACTACCCTCCTTAGGCACTCTAGGATCAATGTATCTGGTCCTGGGGATTTTTGATTTCAGCCTTTCTAATCCAAGCAACACTTTTTTCCCTATACATTTCCAAATCACTAAGTACCTCCTTGGCAGTCCCAGTTAGTGCTGGAAGATTATCCATCCACTTCTTCACACGTGAAAAATACAGAGAGATGCAAGTTTAGAACATTTGCTTTTTCACTGACTGTATATGTTAATCTGCCATTAGTGTTCCAGACACATTTCACCTCCTTGATTATTCCTTTACTACTACACTACCAGTCAAAACTTTTAGAATACCTCAGTTTTTATAGAAATGCACACAAATAGAACAAATAAACAATGGCAAATAATGATTCCTCAACTTTTATTTTTAAACGTACAAAACTGTATTCAAATTTTTGATTCATCAAAGTAGCCACCTTTTGCTGATGTAACAACCAAACTTTGGTAACCCTCTTGATTCAGAATACCAGTCACTCTGTGCAAGTCACCAGCTCTGCCTCCATCCAAAGAACCCCAGACCATCACACTTGTAGGCGGAGTGGTGGCTCTGAGGCTAGGGCTCTACACTGGCAATCGGAAGGTTGCCGATTCGAATCCCGTAAATGCCAAAAGGGACTCTGGTTTGTTGGGCCCTTGAGCAAGGCCCTTAACCTGCAATTGCTGAGCGCTTTGAGTAGTGAGAAAAGTGCTACATAAATGCAAAGAATTATTATTATTTACATTTCCTCCCCAGTGTTTGACAGTTGGTGTCACACACTGAGGCACCATCCTTTCAGTAACTCAGCAGCGTGTAAACATCCTGCATAATGAACTGTAGATTTAAAATTTTGATTCCATGGTCCACAAGAATTTTGTCCAGTTTGCAGTGGTCTACATCTGGCATTTTGAGGCCCTATTTTGTCCTTTAAGGAATGGCTTTCTTACTGCTACTGGCCCGGTCAAACCTGCAGCACAAAGTCTCCTCTTCAAAGTAGAAACTGGAGACTTTCTTTTTTTGACCACACTTAATTAAGCTGTGCTTGAAGCTGATGTGTTGTGCCTATCATGCAAGCTGGTGACTATCAAACCTTTGACTGGTAGTGTAAAATACTGGAAGAATCTTTTTGGGTTATTTTTCGCCACCTTTATATTTCTCCCTAACTGCCTTTTGGCTTTCCTAATACTTTTTTTTTTTTTTTTTAAATCAGTTCCTCTCATATGCCCCACAAAAATTTTTTTTTTTCCTTTGCAGCACCATTTTCAAAACTCCTTGTTTAAATCTTTAATTTCTTACTGTTTCTAAATTACGGGATGGATGTGTCCTGCTTTAGATGTGCTTTAAAATGTGTTCAACCTGGTTCACCTGCTTCTCAACTGCCTCCACGATTAAAAGCTCATCCCAATTTTACTTTTTTAAGCTTTGCCACATCTGCTCAAAATGTGTCCTCCTAAGGAAGATGTGCATTTAAATTCTGTTTTAAATAAATGATAACTCCCTTACTTTTTCTGCTTTGCCAATCCTCCCTAAAATAAAATCTGTATCGGTCTGTTATATTCATGCCATTATTATTTTTTAACCAGTTTCTGTTATTCATACAATATCATAAATATGCTCAGGTATGTACAGCTCCACCTAACTTTCATTTTTGCATAAAACAGTATAAAGGCAAGCAGTTTTTCATGTATTTCACTTTTGACTAAAAAGTTCTAAGTCACTTGTGTAGAGCAGATTCATAGAGTATTGAGACACCTTCACTTTCTGCACACTTTATTGTATTGTAGATTTTATTTTAAACTGATGAATTTGCCATTTGTACCCATCAATCTACACTCTTTAATCTATAACAACACAGTCTGACGTTATTTCCAGAAAGGGTTTTAAAATGTATGAAAAATCCAAAATTCAAATCTCTCAGTACTTTGTAGAAGCCCCTTTGGCAGCAGTATGAGCTTGGAGACTTCTTGGTAAGTCTTTACAAACATTACACGCCTGGACTTGGGCAGTTTATTTTCCTGGCAGATCTTCTCAAGCTCTGTTAGATTGTATAGGAAGTGTCTGTAAACTGCCATCTTCAGGTCCCTCCACACGTTTTATGATGTTGAAGTTAGGGCTTTAGTTGGGCCACTCAAGGACACTCAAGAGACTCATCCCAAAGCCACTCCAGCATTATCCAGGCTGTATGCTTTGGGTCCTTGTCATGCAGAAAAGTGAACTGTCACTCCAGTGTGAGGAGATGTGCATACTGGAACAGGTTTTCTTCAAGGACCTCTCTGGATTTGACTTCTTTCATATTTCCCTCAGTTATGACCAGTCTTCCTGATACTGACACCACCACGCTTCACCATAGGGATGGTATTAGACAGGTGATGAGCAGTGCCTGGTCTTCACCGGACATAGTGCTTGGAATACAACCTAAAGAGTTCTTGTTTCATCACACCAAAGGATATTTATCCTCCTGTTGTCATACTCCTTTAAACTGCTACATGCCTTTTACTTAAAAGTGGTTTCCTTCTGGCCACTTGGCACCAAACACTTGAGTGATGAAGTACTGATGAGATGGTCATCATTTTCTGAAGCTCTGACAAGAGTGATCACGGAGTTCTTGGTTATCTCCTTGACCAAACCTCCTCTTGCACGGTTACTGACCTCCTGGAAGAGTTCTGGCAGTTCCAAACGTCTTCACTTTCACAGGCTCATGGGAGCACTCAAAGCATTAGAAATGATTTGATCCCCCTTCCCTGATCTGTGTCTCACCACAATTTGATTGCAGAGGTCTACACAGAGTACCTTGGACTTCGTGGCTTGGATTCTGTCCTGACATGCAGTATGGAAGTGTCTAAATACTTTCTGAATTCTCAGTCTTTGTTTTCATACTACTGAACATCTCTTCATATGAAGTTATACACCATCTAAAATTCTGTTTCTTCCCTATTCCCAACTTTACAAATGTTTGACTAAGATACTCATATGCCTCCCCAGTCAGTACTTGAGTGCTCAACTAAAACTTGAGCAGTCACAGGACTCCCTGTTTTCCACACAATATCTTAGACACGGGATGGAGGCAACAGTTGGGTTTAGCTTTTTTGGCAAGGTTGTCCTTACCTGTACACGCAGCAAACAGGAGTAATGCAGCCAGCACCTCCACCATTTCTCTGAATCTGCAGAAACCAAAAGTACAAATGAGCTTCTACATTATAAACCTAACAGAATTGATGCTTTTGTGTCTATAGGATGTTTCAAGAGAAGAAACAAACAATACACCATTTGGTTCAATACTTATCACCAAAGTCGTCAGTCAGTATTTTGGAAAGCACCATTCATAGTAAGCACAGTATTGTGTGATCAGTGCAAGATCAACTTACAGAAACATTTTTCACACAATCGGGCTGCAGACAGGTTAAGTGTCCCCTTGGCGCCACCCCAGCAAGCCAGAACTTATTGATTCAACTCCAACATGTATGCCTTAAAGAATTCCTGTTTGAGATTTCTGTTATGCTCCATTGTATTTGTGCACTTCAGCAGTTCTCCACCTTCCTGTGTTGTTAAGAGATATCTGCATCTTTTTATTGTGCTTGTGCACATTTTTTCCAAACTGCAGTCTCAAACATTGTGCCCCTTTTTCTCTCAAATTAGAATCGGAGCACCAGAGGCAGACCTGCCACTTTAAAAATTATTTCTTTGTTGTTGTTGCACCATCTAGCTGCTCCTCAATTTCCTTTCACTCCACATACTGTGTCTGGGGAGGGGCAGCTGCAGAAGTACTGTTGTTGCCAACTCTGCAAAGCAGGAGGTCGCCAGTTAGAAGTCTAAAATGATGCAAGATGCTTCTAAACAGACAAGAGTCACCGATGTTCATACCTACCGGTGTCCATTATGGGACTAATAAGCAAGGCAGCAACTTTGTGGCAAGGTACTCAAAAATCTGACACTTGCACATTTTACAATTAACCCAAGCATCCTAACTTAGAAAAATGATTTTTTCTGTAGTCATTCATGCATCCTATGGGGAATTATGGAAAGAGGGATGTCCCCACTTGGAAAAAAAAAGCAGCTCTATAGTTAAACATGTCCCAACATTTATATCTCCCTGTGAACATTAGAACAATTTTGAGAAAAGTTGGCTATTCAGCACAACACAGCTCACCAATCCCGTTTCTCTAAAAAAATATCAAGTTTTGAGATTTAAAGGATCCTAAAACTAATGCTTGTCTACCACACTACCTGGGAATTTATTCCATGTATCTGTTTTTCTTTGTGTAACATTTGTGCAAAATGGGCTTCCATTTGTGCCCCCGCATTCGTGTTGACAATTTTGATTTTCCGGATACACACTTTTTTTTTTATTTTCTTCGAATTGTTGCTATTTCATTAGTTTCACTTTTATTTCAGAACTTCTGTAAAAACAATATTTTGAATCTTTCGAGTCCCAATATGCTGAATCTTTTAAATTAGGTCAGTGAGACGTGTGTTTAATGACTTTGTACCATAATTCAGGATAGGTTTCTCTGTTTGGAATTTCAGCACAGACAAAACGATCTTCATCATCAGCAGTTAATTTTTTTTTGCAAAGTAACCAATAAATGCATGTGAGGTAAGCCCCGTTTTTGAAATGTGAAGTCTGGAAGGAGGAAAGGAAGCTTGAAATGACGGTATATTACTTTACAAGATGATTTGGATGTTGGTGGACGCATTGTGTACAATAAAACATGTTGTGTTTGAACCCAGGACTATGCCGTTAATGTCTTGGGGTTTGGGGTGCTGCTATACCCCTTGGTAGTCACAGATCTTATTAGAAAAAAAAAACTACAGTAACCACAAAAAGACATGGAATATAATAACTGACATTTATGAACCCAAGCTGACACATAACACCATCTGCCCATCTCAGCAGCACTGGGTACCAACCTAGAATAAACTCTGGATATGAGGAAAAAGTGATGCAAAATATTACAGGATAAAGTGGTACAATTTACACAGAAGTCCATGTTTGCGCTTTATAGTCTAATAGAGAGGAGAATTATAAATTGATTTAAGGTCTGAAAATGTAATAGAATCCCCAGTCACAAAGTGCGGCTGTTCAGTGCTGCAGGTCGCCACTTATATGCAGATTACCTTCCCTGAATATCATCATCATAAAGTCAGTTGTCAGGAAGTTACAGCAGGTTACGCCTTTGATCTAAATGCACAATGCCCTGACATCACATTAAGCAGCTTACCGGAGACCCTGGAGGCACCTTAAATCAATACAAATGGACCTGGGCAGAATTCAGAAATGAGCTCACAAGTAGCAAGGCTGTTTAATGGGATATAATAAGGTGTACAAGTAGAAAAGAAAAATGAGAGACCATTACATATTATTGACCCCACTGCCGAGTGTACCCTTGTGATAAACCAGTGTACCATTCAGGCTTTGCTCCTTCCCTTTCACCCAAACAATGCTGTTACTTAGTTTATGTTAAGTTGATAAAAGTATTTTCTTAGGTTAAAACGTTTGCCTACGTATAAGTGCATAGTCAAGGGGACGTTCTATTATAACTCCTACAAGCTAAATTGCAAATGGAACATCCCTCTATTATATAAAAAAATCCTTTGACGTGACAAGACTTTTTGGATGAGAGATTTTTTCAAGGCACGCCTTCCTCTCAAACATTTTCAAACAAGACCTCAACTCTCATTCGTATGAATGCTCTTATACATTTTAATGTTTTCCTCATTTTAAGTTCCCAATTAAAGAAGATTTATTATATTCAAATCTTATTGGAGAATTTCATCACGAAGGGTTATCAACAGAAAAAATGAGTACACGGACAATCCTAGCACTGAGAAACAAAGTCAAGCGAATTAATGGCAAAAATGTTGATCGTTACACATGAAATTGGTTAAATGCGTATCAACTATGCTGAAAGAGTTGGTGTTGATGGTGCGGAAGATGAAAACAACAACTTACAATATCCCAAAGAATATCTACAACCGTTAACAATGTCTGGTCTTACAGTTACTGTAGAAAGAAGAATGTATCCAAGAAAGGTAGTGTAGTACATCTTCAGCGGATAACATTAGACAACAAAGGAGATCTTGATATGCCATTCGTATTAAAACGTTTACAGTTTCCAGATAGAATAGCTTTTGAAAAGTCAATTAACAAATCACAGAGGTAAACATTTGAAAGTCGTTTTATTTAATAGAGAGGAAGAAACGAAATTCAATCACAGACAGTTATACGTTGCATTGATGCATATACTGTATAACAATTCCCATGACTTTAAAAATCTGTTTAAATTGTACATCCACATCCCCCATACATGAGCGGCAGAACCGCAAAGAGGCTAACTTGTAGTGCAGGCCTGGGGGTTGGCGAGTGAAGCCCCTAGTTCTATTTGTTTCTTGTCATTCTGACTAGAGACAAGTTCAATTTATGATTTGCCTTGCATATAGTAAGGCATGGACGGCAAACAGTTTCAAACCGCACTGATCGTATTTAACGTACTGAGGTACTAACGTGAATCCTATATTAGCTTGTTATAGAAAAGTAACAACTTTTAAGTACAGAAGGTAACTGAAGTTTAACAGACAAAGCTAAGATTGTAATGAAACAGAGAAGAAAAAGTTTTTTTTTCCTTTTTGCCTTTTAGACTGTGTAATAACGTTTTTCTGAATTTTGTAATTTGCTCCGTTTTTTAATTTTCACTAAACCTTTTTAAAACGAAATTATTGTAGTGAGAAATTTCTTTTGTCACACATTTTGACTCATGCTGGATCCTACCTTGCCAACTCAGTAGTGGCTCAAGTTTGGGAACCTGGAAAAGACACAGCTACAAATGTCTCTCCCTGTTATTCTGTATTAGATTATGTGGGTTCAGAAAATACATGAATTCATTTTAATAGTTAGACACTGCTACCAAAAGGAGAATGTAGTACTGTTTTGTCTGGTCATTCACACAATAATTTGAAATGTGTCAGTTATGGATTTGTTAATTACAAGGTGACAGATAATAACAAGTGGCATCTGAATGTGTGATTGTGTCTTTTGTTCCAGAACGCCTCTGTAGTGCGAGGTATTGGAGTGTTTGCTGCATCAGCTACATACAGTGGGAGCTCGCAGTTTGGAACGCTTCCTTGAAATGCAGCACATTTGGCTCGCTCCACGATTCCTGTCTCTCCCATTTCCAACTCTCCACATTTGAAAACCCAGCATTGTATGAACACTTCGGTCTCCGCAAGCCTTTAATTCCCACATCCTCCGATTGCTAGGCATTTGTTCCATATTCTGTGATACTGTTAAAATTCACACTTGCAATCTTTTGGCAGAGCAGTACAACTTTCACTCAAACAACACTCTTTCAAAATACTGAATACAAACATGGCACTAAATATCAAAAACAGTGGCAGGCCTCTGGCTCAAGCAGATTCTAAAGTTTCAAGTGCCTCTCAGGTTTCATTACATTGATCAATCATGCGTCTGTTCTCTTTCAGCTCATCTCTTTGCTCCAGTGCCTATTTATACATACAAGCTGTGCGTTATGATCACATTTTGTTTTCCATTTTTATAGCCTTAATTTAGGGTTTTTCTGATGTTTAGATTATACTTTATTTGTCCCCAAGGGGAAATTTAAAATGTACAGAAACTCAAAAAAATACATATTTTTATATATATATCGTTAGATGTTTGTTATAGGTTTATATATATATACTAGCTGTGCTACATGTCCAAGGTGGGTTGAAATCTGAAAAATCAACACAGACCTCTATATTAACATTTGCAGTACACCACTTATTATAATGTACTTTATGATGCATGAGGTAATAAAATTCATTGCATTTGTATATGTTAAAATGACAGATGCAGTACATATGTCTGTTACATGCCATTTGCTATGGGATTTGTAAAAGTACCGTTAATGTTTGTGATGCGTCATCTATTGTAATGACAAGTGCAACACAAAACCATATTATAGCTACAAATGTTTGTGATGTTCCCTGTGTTGAGCTGAGAAGTTGGAATGTCCGATTACCCAGTAGCAAGTTTCAACTGGAACACCCCCCACAAGTCAGATTTTCTACCCTGAAATTTGGAAGACCCTCGCTAACCCTAACCTCAGCTTAGATGGGTAGCACAGCTAGTACTACACTTGAAAAAAATTGAGGTAGTGACATAATGGGACCACTGAGCTGTACCATGTGGCATTTAAAACATTTACTTTATAACAAAACATGAAAGTGTGCTACATCTAAAGACGAGTGATTTTCATGATATGCATACCAATGGGTAACACGGTGCTATGCTTAAAGAGTAAGTTGATGCAGTGACATCATTGGACCACTGGGTGCTGTATGTAATAAACACATGCCGAAGGGCGTAAGTAACTGTCTTTGATATGCTAATATGCTAACCACTGACCTGCACTTGTTAATAATGTTTATTTTTTTATTCTTGTTCTTTTATTTACAAGGTGCAGGAAATGTGTCAGGACAGCCACATTTACTGCATCACTGGGGAATGACAGTATAGATATTGCAGGAGCCCCAGTCAAAGTTTTCTCTCTGCTAGATAAACAACAAATAAAAACTTTTTTAGTGAAAGCTTTATTACCAAAAGGCCTAGTGGTTAAGTTTCTTTTTGATTCTAAACTATTGTTGACTTTGATTTTGCTTTGCCCCTGTGTGTTGGCTTTGTGAGCTTCTGGTTTAGACCTTGCCTGGCCTTGTCAATGATTTTTGCCTTGTGTTTCTTGTCTGCCTGGTCTTTTAATTCACTCACAATAATTTCCAGAGACTGTTTCAAGGCAGCTGTTTTTAAAGAGTCAGTTGTTGCGTATTAAAAAGACATGCAATAACAGAGACATTCTAAGAACACTCCTGCAAACACACATGCTAAGAATTCTACATTTAAAGACAAGGCATTTTAATGATATTCTACCACTGGATGGCACCGTTGAATGCAGCAAGTATTTGCAATAACATCATAGGATCACTGTGAGGCACAGACACATAAAAGAAAAGATGTCTTTCTTCAGGAATGTGCTTAGGGCGATGCCATCCTGGTCCTCCTGGAGATGGCAGTATCAGAACTAAAAATCAGGGCTTTCAGAATACACAACAGCCCTTCTCAGCCAGTGTAACTAAAGGAGAAGTAAGTGTCGGTACACTGGAAGATCAAGCCTCTCAATGTGAGGGTGTCTCTAACTCTGTAATGGGCGGCTTCTTAAGCAGTAGACACAGTTTCCCTCAGTCAACCTTGTTCCATTTGGCCCTCCTGTTACACTAAGAACACTGAGTAGTATTATGCAGCATTTGAAGGAAAGCAGTTTTAATGAGATGAGCCACTGGGTAGCACTGTCCTACATTTGAACAGTAAGCAGCTGTAATGAACACTTGATGAAACTCTGCTATATTATTAATAGACAAGTACTGGTAGCACCATCTACAGGCTTATCGTAGTTGACATTTTTAGGTGCAGTGATTGGCAAAGTAGAGTTTTAAAGGCAACTTATTGTAAAGAAAATCATCATTACAATGTAAAAGGCCAGTCCTTACTGGTTAGGAACAGTGAGTGAAATCACACTGCTTTATAAAATATAATGTATTTATAATGACAGGTCAAGAAGATGGAGCATTACTGTGTTTTACAGCTCAGCAGATGTAATGTTTATTATGTGCCACTGCTGGTGAACTCTACTGGATTTAAGTGCTACTTAAGCCCATGTCACACTAGACTTCATTTACATATCTTAGCCAGTTAGAGGCAGCCGGCGACATGCTCCCTTCAAGTGGATTGTCTAATGTGACATACCTAATGACCGATACCAGCTAGTCTGTGTCTGGCTAGGATGGAGTCAAATAAATAACACCAGTTCAGAATGTCCCTAAACTCCTATGATCCACCACACTACTTGGTAGCTTATTTCGTGTGTCTATAGCTCTCTGTGCCACTAATTAACACTATGCTGCCATTAAAGACTAGTGGTTGCAATGGCACTCAATGACCACTGGGCAGTAACAAGCATGGGAAATGGAAACAGGAAATTTGTTCAATTTAGACAGGAAACTCATTTGCATTATTGCATAATAATTTAATAAAGCTGAATGGGTGGCACGGTGGTGCAGTGGTAGTGCTGCTGCCTCACAGTAAGGAGTCCTGGGTTCGCTTCCCGGGTCCTTCCTGCGTGGAGTTTGCATGTTCTCCCTGCCTCTGTGTGGGTTTCCTCCGGGTGCTCCGGTTTCCTCCCACAGTCCAAAGACATGCAGGTTAGGTGCACTGGCAATCCTAAATTGTCCCTAGTGTGTGCGTGTACCATGCGGTGGGCTGGCGCCCTGTCCGGAATTTGTTCCTGCCTTGCGCCCTGTGTTGGCTGGCATTGGTTCCAGTAGACCCCCATGACCCTGTGTTAGGATATAGCGGGTTGGATAATGGATGGATGGGTGGATGGATGAATAAAGCTGAACCGACTTAAAATCCAGGCTACGTGGTGTTTCAGAAATTTCATCAATAAAGGTGGTTGTAATGGAAGGAAAAAAATTCATCAGCCCAGGCAGCCGAGTCAAAGGAAGTGAAGTTTTGCAAGTGTCATGCTGTTGCTACAGCCGACAATTTAAACTATAAGGCATTTCCAGCAAAAACAGATTTGTAATGTCGGGGCACAAAACCAAAATTGGATTTTCACAACCTGGACAGTTCAGCCAGTGGTAACAGATTCGGCATACTGTAGACTTTAGCTTTGACCCTACTTACAGTCAAGGCTACAGTGAGTGATTGGGGACCAACACAATAATCGAGCATCACTCAAAAATGGGCATGTCTTCGTTCATGAAATTTTGTGTTTACATTATTGTTTATGAAATTTAAAATTTTAGGCTTCATGAAGTTTCAAGAATTTCATTGGAGAGTTGTAACGGGAGGACCGGAAACCGTACATGATTCCAAAACAGCCATGTTTCATGAATTTTACAGTTACCATACAAAGGTTAAGAAGATTCACAAGGTTCATCATAAATAATGGAACAACACAAAAACATGTATCGCTCAGCTTAATGCGATTCAGTTAGGACTTGGATGGGAGACCATCTAGGAAAAGCTTGGGTTGGTGCTGGAAGGTGTTAATATGGCCATCAGAGGGCGCTTACCCTGTGGTCTTGTGTGGGGATCCCAAAGCCCTGCTGTACAAACGGCACTGTTCTTTGGATGAGATATAAAGCTGAGGTCTTGACTGTCTGTGGTCATTAGAGAGCCCTGGACATCTTTTGTAAACAGTTGGGTCGATCTTGATGTTCAGGCTATATTGCTCATCACACAGCCTAGTCATTTTGGCTCTCTCTCTCACCATTTCACCACCTAATAGCTAATGTGTGGTAAGCATGCTAGTGGAAAAATGGCTGCTGTCACATCATCTTGGTGGATGCTACTTAGTAGTGGTGGTTGAAATGGCTCCCCACTCACTGAAGCGGTTTGAGTAGTGAGAAAGGCAGTATATAAATGTAAAGAATTATTGTTATTCAACAAGCCATAAAGTTTATTAACGTTTGTTCTTCAAAGGACACTAAGCCATCAAATACAAAGAAGTAGCACTCATGGTAGCAAACCAACAAGGAGGTAATACAATTATGGAATTCAGACACAAAAACAACAAATTCTCAACTCATGAGAGACAGTGGAAATGAAGGAGGGGACAGCCAGCAATGACAAAAGGGTCAACATTTAAAAAAATGTTTGTTGTCTCACCTTATGCCATTACACATACATATCTGGGCCATGCGGGTACCTTTATCCAGATCTTTATAAGTTACATTTTCATAAAAAGCAAAGATTTATAAGTGTGTACGAGAGAGGAAAAAAACAAAAATCCCATACTAACCAATTTAATTATTGGAAACACTCAGACATAAGCAAGGTTTCTCTGGGGTACTCCACGTTGTAAAGAGTCGCCACGGTGGCCAGCCTTGAGCACTTCGGTGAGGGATCGAGGCACCCGTTGTAACACGGTGTTGTGGGACCAATCGGGCGTTCTTAAGGCCACCAATCTGCTGCCCTGAGCCAAATGTCTTGATTTGTATGCGACGGTATCCAGCGAGGGAATGACAAACCTAGGGCATAAAACACAAAAGTCACCTGACCTCCTGTGTGGCCACAGAGAGGAGCTTCCTTTGAAAATTTGAGAAGACAAACAAAGAGATACCTGACTAAAAAGGAGGGGCTGCAGACACAGATCTGCAACTCCTTACCACTTTAAAAGGCAAATCTGGAATTAGAGGAATGGCATCAAGTGCACAACTGTAAATAGAGTCAGGCTGGGGTATTTTATTTTTTAAAAGATTTTCTGTGCCCCATAGTGGATGAGTGAAATCCATGGATAACACCAAACACTCTACAGTATATATACATTTTTTTAACACGCACATGCATACAGTATATACCTAAGAAACTTAAATAGTTATTATTAAGTACTATAGTACCTTTACCCACAATGAAAAATAAAGGACTTTGTCTTAAAGTACATTGTAGTATGCGCACAATAGCCTGAACGGGCTCCCAACGAATATGCTCAGCCATCCCTTACCTGCAAGAAATGGCTTAGTGGTCTTTTCAGAACAACCCGCATGGAAGACAGTGCCAGTTTGCAGTATCAGGGACAGATGACCCATTGATCTTTGCCACTGACAGTTCAAGAATACTAGATTAAAAAAAATAAATAATAAGGATTTCTACAAAGGAAAGCAGCATCAGGCTCTCCAGTTTTATCCTTTCAAAAACAAATAAGATGGCCACAGGCCACTCAAAAAAGTAACAGAAAAAAAGAGGCACACTTGTGTCTATTGCTGTACTGTGCTCTGAGTCTACAAAGAAAAGAAAAGAAAAAGGCATAAACGGACACGCTGATGGTTAAAGCACGGACAATATGATCCTTCTCTTTTACAGAGACGAATGGACTTTTGTAACCAATGTGATTTACCATTGTGTGCATTTATTTCAGGTTCTGAAGATGCTTTTGTCATTCATTGGCTGTTTAGTTTTATCAGTGTTGCTTTATGATATTTCGATTTTTTAAATCAAAAATTTGAAAATGATCATGGCAACGCCAACATCCAATGTATAATATACTGTGACCAATCGGAAAATCGGCTTAATGCCAATGTGACCGTCACTGGGAGCACACATTTTAGCTGCTAAAATGTCCTCAAATCACCTTCTGCACACCCTGTCCACCGAAGCTTTAGACAGTGCTGGGTGATATTTTTCCCATCTCTCACCACGTTTGTTTTAGCAAGTGCTAACCTCCCCTTCCACTTGCAGTCGATTCAACCTCTCAGTCTAGCTGTTAGTATTTGATTGCTGTATTAAAAAAAAACAAAAAAAAAACACCAATAATGGTCATTTGAGGGGCACAGGGAGGCCACCAGATACATAATACTGATTCAGGGTTCGCTGGTGGCAGAGCACTGCCTGGTAAATTATACATGTAAATTAGCCATGTGTGCAGCTCCAATTCTCAAGCCAAACCCCAAAGGCCCCCACCCTCAGCCCCAGGAAATGCTGAGAGATAATTAAAACAAAATAATGACTTCTGGTTAGAGGGTGTTTCATTCTTCTTGATCAAAGAAGGAAGTGCAAAGCATCTTCACAGATGTGAAACAAAAAAGATGTTCCAGCTGCACCCACAGTCACTGCTTTAAACAATGGAACAAGTCAGTCTCACTCTGCTGCTTTGTAGCATGGCCAAGACTGGAACTCTGTGAGCACAATGATCTATAATTTTATTTACTTTGTACTAGTTGTGGCCATTTGTTGTATTTTATTTGTGGTTGTGGTATTTTGTTGTGAGTGGTGCAGTGGTTAGCACTGCTGACTCACAGCTCAGGTCACATTTTTGGACACGATAATCAGTCTAGCATAGTTGGCACAATTTTCCCTAGCGTCAAGGGACACTTAAAAGACCACTGCACCATTATAACCCTAGTTCAGTTCCTCCTCCATTGACAAGTTTGGTGAATATTGCAAATATTTC
This sequence comes from Polypterus bichir lapradei, assembly GCA_026402145.1. Lineage (NCBI taxonomy): Eukaryota > Metazoa > Chordata > Cladistia > Polypteriformes > Polypteridae > Polypterus > Polypterus bichir. The sequence continues at coordinate 13,755,720 of JANRMT010062797.1, read as the reverse complement.
TACGATTTTGCCTCACGCATTTGTGAGGAAAACTCTGCAATGTTCATTCATCACTAATTGAATTGATATATAATTCATATTGGAAACATGCTGATATATTTTGACAAGCTTTTTTTTTTTTTTAAACTAGGGACTTGCTTCTCCCGCCCACCCCCGGGTTTGGTTAACCAGATATACAATTTAAAAAGATTGTTATTTTCATTTATTTTTTATTTCTTGATATTTGCCAGTAATAAAGCTGTAGTGAATAAGTATGTGCGTCTCGGGAACTGCAGGTCTGACACGGTGGTCAGCAACACAGGAGCGCCGCAGGGGACTGTACTTTCTCCGGTCCTGTTCAGCCTGTACAGTATACATCGGACTTCCAATACAACTCGGAGTCCTGCCACGTGCAAAATTTTGCAGACGACACTGCTATCATGGGCTGCATCAGGAGTGGGCAGGAGGAGGAGTATAGGAAACTAATCAAAGACTTTGTTAAATGGTGCGACTCAAACCACCTACAATTGAACACCAGCAAAACCAAGGGGCTGGTGGTGGATTTTAGGAGGCCCAGACCCCTTATGGACCCTGTGATCATCAGAAGTGACTGTGTGCAGAGGGTGCAGACCTATAAATACCTGGGAGTGCAGCTGGATGATAAATTGGACTGGACTGCCAATCTGTGTAAGAAAGGACAGAGCTGACTATACTTCCTTAGAAGGCTGGCATCTTTCAACATCCGGAATAAGATGCTGCAGATGTTCTATCAGACAGTTGTGGCGAGCGCCCTTTTCTATGCGGTGGTGTGCTGGGGAGGCAGTATAAAAAAGAGGGACGCCTAATGCCTGGACAAACTGGTGAGGAAGGCAGGCTCTATTGTAGGCACAGAGCTGGACAGTTTGACATCCATGGCTGAGCGACGGGTGCTGAGCAGGCTCCTGTCAATCATGGAGAATCCACTGCATCCACTGAGCAGGATCATCTCCAGACAGAGCAGCAGCTTCAGCGACAGACTGCTGTCACCGTCCTGCTCCACTGACAGACTGAGGAGATCGTTCCTCCAACACACTATGCGACTCTTCAATTCTGCCCCCCTTAGGGGTAAACGTTAATATTATACAAAATTGTCAGTCTGTTATACTTTCATTGTTATCACTCTTTAATTTAATATTGTTCTTTATCAGTATGCTGCTGCTGAAGTATGTGAATTTCCCCTTGGGATTAATAAAGTATCTATCTATCTTCCATTAATTTCTTCTTTTACAAATAGTGGAGTAAAATATTTATTTATTTCATTTGCATCTCATTTTTTAAAATTGGGGTCACTGGTACTTAGCTTCAGGATGTTATGATTTGACAACTTTTGGACATTCTGATTGTGTTAATATATTTTAACATCTTCGTGAGACACCATTTTGTTTTCTGCAAGCACCACCATTTTGAGTTTAATGTGTGTACTGTTGTCAGCCATGTTTTGCAGCATGAGATCACAACCTGTCATGTTACAAGTTAGAAGGTACAGAAGGTCAGCTCAGAGACTTCCTGATTATCTAAGGTTATGGGAAAAATAGAAAATGGAGTGCGCAACTTGTTTTGGATCTTCTAGTTATGACTTGGTCCGTTCTTCTGTGTAGTTTGGTTTTGCTGTTGTGGTTAGACTTTGACTGCAGAACATTTGGACTTTCTGCTTTACAGCTTTTCAAGGCTTTAAACAACATTTCACCTCCCCAAGACAAATCTGGCCCAACTGTTTCCATGCATTTGCAGACATACTTTGAGAATGATTTAAGCATTCATTCATTATAATTCATTTCTTTCCAATGAAATTTTAATTTTTCCAAGAATTTAAGACAAATAAGCTCTTACTTTATTTCATTAATTTGTCCGAATATGAAGATGATCCTGAATCTGTATGAATCGGAAGACACCAAGGAGGAGCTGCAAAGAGAGAAAGATGACAAAATTGGAGAAGGAGAAGGTAAATGTACAGCCTGAAGCAAAAGAGACTACACATGATAACTACTGACAACTGATCGTACGTGCGGGTGGGTCATTAAAATGATGTCTACAAAGGACAAATGCCTTTGTTCAGAGAGTGAGACTGAGCTACAGCTGCTGCTGGAAGGCACTTGTCCTCTATCAGCTGCTGTGATCAGAACAATTTTCCAGCCATCAAGTTCTGCAAGCATTTTTTTATTTTTTCTAAAATGAAAACTGAAACAAAGAAACAAAAAAGGTAGAAGGACCAAATGGGGGTAGCTTTTGTTGGAATAAGCACATATATACCAATCTGGCTAGATGTAGCAGTATGTTGCTTAGTGTCAATGCCTGCAACCTCCAAGTGACAGTTTCAAGTTTGCACATAAATGTTTCAATCTTCCAAAGGTCTTCAGCTTGTGGGGGTCTCTAATCTAAGCTCTATAGTCAGGGGGTTGATGGAAACTACCAACACTTGTAACACATGTGCGTTGAGGACAGCTTAAAGGTTCTGGTGGTGGTAATTCTATGACAATCAACACGAACGTGGCATATACTAATGCTGTTTGATTAACAACCCGACCACCTCGGACGTCACTTCTGATGTCTGTCTCCCCCTGGACCCGCCTCTATTTAACAGGAAGTGTCCTCACTTTTGCCAGTCTGGTCTGAGACTCGTGTCCTAAGGGACATTATTTTACTGAAAGGCCTTTATTATTTTGCATTTATAATATGTGCAGTTGCAGTGTTACCCCAACTCTTTCTTTTGTCTTTGTCATCTTCTACACACTCCATTTATTAACTTTATTTTCACAGTATGTGCCTTTTAATTCATTTTAGCTGAACGGCAATCTTGTGCTAAACCGTTACAGACATGCGCTTTGCCTTATTCTCCTCTATGGGTTGCAGTCTGAACCATTCCTAATGTCATACATGGCTGAAGCAAAGACGACAACTACATTTCCTCTCCTCAGGAAATAGTGCCAAGAATCAGCTTCTAATGCCATATATAAAGCACAGTATTTCCTTGTTCTTTATGCACAGCTTTGTTTTTCAAACCAAGTTTGACACACAGATTTTGGACAATCGGTTAACCTGGATTTACCCCAAAAAAGTGGCCATTTTCTATGTTATTTGTAGTAGAGGTTTGACTTGTTTGTAAACAATGTTATTTTCATCAATAATTAAAATTAAAGAAAAATAATATTTGATGATGATTTTTCCACCTTGATTTGGGGGGGAGGTGGGGCTCAGGGTCTGAGTGAGTGCTATGAAACATCACAATTGACAGAAAAACAGCATGGGGCAGGGTATGCCAATGGTGTTTTGGTTGGCACTCTTACCCTTACCTTTCAACCAGTAGATCTGCTCTTCATCTCCTGCCCGTCATATTTACCTTCAGAATGCAATTTTAAAATGAGTTCAACAAAAAACACGAGGCCACAGCTGGAAACTTAAGGGTAAATTTTCACAATAACATTCAGCCCTAACATAATAATGAAGGTTTTATGGGCACGGCCTGCTAAGAAGAGACCCCAAGACTTGCTAGGAGGATTAAATCTCCCAGATGACCTGGGAACACCTCGGCATTTGATAGGATGAGTTGGCCAGCGTGGCTGAGGAAAGGGAACATAAGGGCTTAACTGACAAGATTGTTTCCCCTGCAACTTGGTCTGGGATAAGCAGTGGAAAATGAATGAATGAATTAATAAAGTATAATTTGTTATCACTTTAAACTAATAGCTAAATTTGGAAATAACACCAGAATTTTCGTCTTGGGTCCTTCCTCAATGAGGTTTGCATGTTCTCCCCGGGTATGTGTGGGTTTCCTCTCACAGTCCAAAGACATGCAGGTTAGGTGAACTGGTGATCCTAAGTTGACCGTAGTGCTTGGTGTGTGTGTGTTTGCCTTGCACTTGACTGGCTCCCTGTTCAAGGTAGGTTCCTGCCTTGTGCACGGTGCTAGCTGGAATAGGGCTCCTGCAGACCCCCACATCCCTATTCAGGACTTAACAGGTCAGAAAGCAACTGACTGATCTGGGCAAACCTGGGTGTTAGAGCTACAGTTTCAAAACAGAGAGTGGTATGAAATACCACAATGTAAATCGACTGATAGAGAAATGGCAGCAGCACACAGGTGGCGATGGTGGCACACTGGCCTTTCATTCAAAAGCTCAGCGTTCAACTCCTGTCTGGTCCACCAAGCTTTTCTCTTTAACCCACTGACTGCCACAGTGACAACAGGTACATTTTTTCCCATTGCCAGTGTAAAATGAGGGTGTTACTTTAATCTGCTAATAAAATGCGTTTAGTTTTTTGAGCAAAATTTGCAATAAAAATGTATTTTCTCTAAAATCAAGCTTATTTAAAGTTACCTCAGAGTCGGCCAATGGGAACAACATTTCTTTGTGCACGCCAGCTTCTCAACTCGGCTGGTCTTACACAATTTGTTGCAATTGTAAGTCGTAGTTGCCTTTTTTGACCTCACAGTGGGGAGATGCTAACTGTTCAGAGATATTCAGATGGTTGTGGTTCTACATATATAAGTTACTTTTGTGAAAAGTAAATGTTATTAAAAAAATACAGCTAATAACAAAAACCAAACTGAAAAGTGAAATATTCAGTTCTGTGACACCACGCTGATTTTTCATTCTTATTTCAAACACCCACAACCCTCGTGCACCATACGTCCCTTTAAATTTTTGGGTGTGTTTCTTAATGTCCAATGTTAATGTTATTTATCTCTAGGAGACCCCGGATATATTTAGTTTGACACGCACACAACTTGCTTGTAATTGCCCAGGGTCGGATTTCCCATAAGGCCAATCTAGGCCATGGAGTAGGGCGCAGCAGTCAGGGGGGCATATATACAGAAGAAATAACAACCAAATATTTACAAATTTTTCAGTATTATTTTGAAAAGGCCATATAAAATGCTGTTTTTTAAAATTTACATCCATATACATTAAATAAATTGAGCGGTACATTTATGTTGCCCATCTCTACAGCTTATGCTGTCTTGCTCAGTCACAGGCAAAAAATTAGCTATTTCTCTCTCACACACTCAGCGTAAACTACGTGTTAAAGGAAAATTCCTGATTTGACGTTACAATAGTGATTCATTACGCTCAGATCGCTTGACTTCTACATATCTACTGATAGTAGGTACGTAAAATATATTGTTACTACTTTTATATACTGTTTAGTTTACTCAGGGCCGTAAGCCTAAAAGCCGTAAGCAGAAAAAGTTGACAGGGGTGTTCGCCAAATTATAAGGGTGGCTGAGATTTTTATTACAAAACATGAAACATACACAACTTATGGCTTGTTTATGCAGCATCGTCTAATGTGGTGTAATGCAAGTTTGACGTAAAATGCAAAAAATTTCAATAAAATTCTATAATGTCAGATGAGAATTGATGTAAACCTTTTGAATTTTATGTCAATTTTATTTGCTGTTTTTCATATCGAATATGCCATCTGGGTGAATAATTTGAAATAACTAAAGAAGTAATCGTTGAAGTGGCTACGAGAAAAAGGACTACAGTTTATCTAAACGTTGACATTTTATTACGAATGTATGTCTGCACACCAGTGATGAATTCCTTGGCTGAAAGGTCTTTTTCTTCTCTGAAAAGAATGGAGGATCATTTAAGATCTACGATGCAGCAAAATAAGCTGAATGCCTTTACACTTCTTTGCACTGAAGCAGATTTAACAAGATCTGTCGACTTCAATGAAACAATTGAAGCCTTTCATGGACAAATGTGCGAAGGAAGAAATTCTAGTAGGTATTTAAAACGACTTGAAGAAATTCGATGGAAAGGTTTTTTGAAGGTGTTAATGTTATGCAATTTCATAAGTAGTGTAGTTTTGAATTAAAAATATAATGTGGTTCAAAGATTGTATTAAGTGCTTACATCAGGGGTGTTGAACTCCAGGCCTGGTGGGCCCAAGTGGCTACAGGTTTTCATTCTAACCCTTTTCCTAATCAGTGACCAGTTTTCACTGCTAATTAACTAACTTTTTCCCCCCATCACTTTAATAGCCCTGTTAGAAGAGTTCAGCCCTCTAAATTAATTCCTTCATTAAATGACAGCCAAGCAGAAATGAGCTGTGAAACGAGCTGACAGATGACCAGCTAAACTGGGGCTTCAAACTCCAACCTATTTCACTCCAATCACTTTCTTAATGGGAAGCTAATTCGTCCTGTTAATTAACCTCGTTATTTAATTCCATGGCTTGTTGCTGCACTCATTCTGCCACAGCACACATTTCGAAAACTGTTTTTCTGTTCTAAGAGCACCGTCAAAATGTTTTGATAATCTGAGAGGTCAGCCTTGCCAAGACCATCACCTCTCTTTAATTTCAGATATTGTGCGATGGGCACAGGGGAGCTGGTCATGTGGTGGCTTGCTTTGTGTCTCATTATTGTTTGGCTGCTAATTAAAGAAAAACAAACAAGTAAGGGGCTTGAGTCAAGTTAATTAAAAGAAGTAATCGGCAGCAAAAACTGGTCACTAATTAAGAAGATGGTAAGAATGAAAACCTTCAGCCACTGTGGCACTCTAGGCCTGGAGTTCGCCACCCCTGGCTTATATGTTTCAAAATTAAACTATTATATATTAAATTGAAAATTATAAATGAACTTTTTTAAGGGGGGGGGGCGCAGAATTATGTGCTTTGGCCTAGGGCGTAAAAATTTGTAAATCCGGCCCTGTAATTGCCAACACATTTTTGAATATGAAAAAAATACAATGTGTAGATATTGTAAAGTAACTGCTTACACAAAGCATTCAATAAATATACACAAGTTCATTAAGCCAAAATTTTCAACCAGTGTCTATATCAAATATATTTTTTCTTCTCTCTCAATATCAATCAAGTTAATTTGAAATCAAAGAAGTATTCTATTTCTCTATGCCTACTTCATTTACTATAACATGTTCACTTATGTGGGTCCCCGTATCAACAACGAAAAAAAATATCTCCTAAAACCGGTCAGTTGGTCTAGTAGCTTCTTCCTCTCAGCTTGCCACTCGTAAATTGGCAGGGAAAAAACAGCCCGTTATACATAGCAAGTAAAGTTGTCTTTTAGAATTACAGTAAATATATACACACATACATACATATACATGGATAGGTATTCCTTTCATACAAAGATTTTTTAATTGCACTGTCTGTTTTTCTTTGTTTTTAATAGTACGCATACCCAGCCTTGCTTGCTTTACTCGGCGATGCGGAATTCATTCATTCAGCTGCTATTTTGTTTCCAAATGCTCGACAGTTTTTTTTAAATAGCGTCACATTCACCAGGTTCTATCCTCTGTTTTTTTCAGTTTCCATCTTCTGTTTTCAAAGTTTCTTTTAAGAGCCCTAATCGCGAGTCTAGTCCGTATGAACCCTGCTTTTCTAAGTCGGTGTTTTTTTTTTTTGTTTTTTTTTTGTTTTTTTTTAACGTGCGCCTCTCTCTCTGTCTCTGTCTGCTTGTGTATTTGCGCCTGCGCAGGGGTATTCGCAGCATCTCTGCCTCTCGCTGTAGAAACCTCCCTGAAGTATACTTCCCTTTAAAGTTTCCTAGATTCTTCCGCATATGCACTGATTAATATTTATTTACTTTAGTAGAATTCCTGCTGGTTACACTCAGTTGCCAGGTGATCCCAACGAATGTGCTTTACAGCCCTGACGACGGTTTACGAGAGGACACGAGGGCGGTGTGTGTGTCAATGGGATCACCACCTACAGGTTAACTCGTATTTGGCATTCAATGTGATAATCGAGCTCTTCTCTCAGTTTTTTGTCATATCGCCAAGCCACCCGAGGACACAGAAATATTTCTTTTAACAACATTGAGGCTAAGAACATTTTGAAATGCCTTTGGCTCTGTGCCTGATCTGATTTGTAGATGAAACTTTGTTTTCATTATTGACTTGTCGTGTGATATACTTTTTGTGATTTGCCTCATTTTCGACTTATTTACTACCTGTGAATTTTGCCTTACATCTAGTATTTTTGTCCCTACGTTTTATCTTTATTGTTGTTGTTTTGCCTATTCCTTGCATCTCCCAGTTTACTAAAGAAACTAGTTACCTGTTTTCCTGCCAAGACAGGAGCAGCAGATGCCAGGGGCCAGCAGCAGTCCCACCCTATGTTCCATGAGTTTTGTGGCTGGTCCCTCAAGAGGTGGGGCCACCTGCCAATCATTCCCAGCAACTGCCCTCTATAGCAGGGGTCGCCAACTCCAGTCCTGGAGGACCACCGTGGCTGCAGGTTTTCATTTTAATGAGTGTCCTGTTTGTGCTGCTAATTAACTTCTTGTAAATTCATTTTAATTGACTTCTCTTTTAAGATTTGTTCCCCTGAATTTCTTCATCGTTCCTCAGAATTGCTTCATTTCTTTCCTTAAATGGCACCCAAAGAGGAATGAAATGTGAAGTGAGTGACGAAAACAGAAGACCAACTAAGTCAGGGCATCAAACTCCAACCAATTTCACTCCAGTCAGCTGCTTAGTGATGTGCCGATTCTTGTCGTTAATTAAACCCGTTCTAATTTAATTCTGTGGCTTGTTGCTGCTCTCGTGTTTTATTAGCCTTCATTCACGAAGCTGTTGTTTTTCTCTTTTCTAACAGCACTGTTAAAATGTTTTGGGGACCTGAGCAGATCAACATTCCTGAGACCTTCACCTTTCTTTATTTTCAGATATTGTGTGATGGTCACCAGTTGTTTTGGCTCATTTTGTATCTCATTATTGTTTGGCTGCTAATTAAGGAAAAAGAAACAATTAAGGGGTCTGAGTCTTCAAGAGCAACTCAATTACAATGAATTCAAATGACAGGTCACTCATTAAGAAAAGGGTTAGAATGAACACCTGCAGCCATGGTGGTCATCCAGGACCACAATTGGCGACCCCTGCTCTATAGCTGGCAGTTTTTGGTGGTTCATTTTTGCCTTTATGCCACATGGAGCATCACTGTTACCAAAAAAAATTTTGTGAAGAATAAATTGTTTATGATATAAAGACTCTACAAGGCCCTTTATGTGCCTAGCCAGGGTTTCCTCCCTCTAGTGGGCTTATTTTGGGAAGTGCAATTAGGACTTGAAAAATTCAGAGACTCCTCATTTAGGACTGGCATCCTTTCAGATGAGCCCTGGTCTTTTCATGTTCTTATCCCCTCCACCTAACGACTGAAAACAAAGGCAAAAACAAAAGCCACTCCTATCTTATTGATTCTTGACCTACCTGCTGTCAAACTGAGGTTCTGTCTTCTCTATAGCCCCCTACTTTTCAAGTGCTCCAAAGCTTACACACAATAATATATTTATAAATTAATTAATATGTATATGTGGAGAATATCCTAGATCCTACATTTATTATATGAATACAAATGTGTATATGTATTTCTTATATACACACAAATGCTCTATTTATCAATACCGATCTATTAAAAAAAGGCAAGAGAAGGATCTTTGTCTAGAATGGGCACTTTCATTTTTGAAGCTGTGACCTCAGAATTTTGACTGACACACTTTTAATATTTTCAGTCAGAACCATAAAGAGGTCTTGCCAAAACACCAAGTTTTTTTTGGTCCTATTTCTGCACATGCAAAAATGAGTCAATGAAATCTTGGTGGCATATAACCAGACACCTGCCGAATGGACTAAGAGTAGCCCTCTTATAGGGCCAGAGATATCAATCAAATAAATAAAAATTATAAATTATTTATAAGATAAAAATAATTTCTGGAATGCTAAATACTAGTATATTATATACACAGTGTTGCCATAAAGTCAATGTGCAATTTAAAATAGTTGTAACTCTGAAAGTATAAGTGATAGAAAGGATTTGTAAAAAGGATTAGAAAGCTTGATGTATCTAGTTTTTTTTGTCTTTATTAGTTTTATTTTTGCCATATTTGGGGAACTGAAAATTCACATGAGTCTGTTGAACAAAAGAGATTCTCCCAAAGTTAATGTTTGGTGTGCTTTGGGAAAAAATCGAGTCATAGGGCCATTCTTTTTTAAAGGGCGTGTTGTTAATGGTGATAGCTATGTAGAAATGCTGCAAAATTACTTTATTCCTGAACCTGAACAATTAGGACTGATAGAGAATACAGTGCTTCAGCAAGATGGTGCTCCTTGTCACTTTCCTTTGCATGTTAGACAGTTTCTACATGAGGAATTCCCTAACAGATGGATTGGAAGAGGTGACCCATTTTCTTGGCCTCCGCGTTCGCCAGATTTGACTCCATTGGATTTCTTTTTATGAGGACATAAGAAAACTAATGTTTATTCAACCAAACCTTGATCTTTAGAAGACTTGCAAGCTAGGATAACTAATGTGATTGCTGGTATTACTGAAAATCAGCTTGAAAATGTTTTCCAAGTACTACAGAATTGTCTTACCCTTTGTATTCGTAATGATGGTGCACATGTTGAAAATTAACAACAATAAAACAATGTAAGTGTTCTTTCTAATCCTTTTTACAAATTCTTTCTATCACATATACTTACAAACTTACACCCTGTATGTGTGTATTTATATTATATAATATATGTATATATGTATATAACTATATATATCAATCTATATACAGTATATATACAGATATAGATATATAGCACCACCTTTTTATCTATCTGTTAGATAGATACACACCCGCATAAATATAAACACACACATAGTGCCTATAAAAAGTTTACATTATACAGCACTGAGTATCACTGGATTTGACTTTTTTTGAGACTGATCAACAGAAAAAGACTCCTTAATATCAAAGTAAAACAGACTTTTGCAAAGAATTAATTACAAATATAAAACATTAAATAATTGATCACACAAGTGACTCTGGCCCCCCTAACTCCTCACAGGTACGGCCAACTGGCTTTAGAATTCCCAGAATGAGTTCAGTGGAGGTCACCTATGGTGGGTCAGCATGGTGGACTAAACTACATAATGAAGACCAAAGAACACAACAGTTAACTCAATGAAAAGCACAAGTCAGGGGATGGAGACAAGAAAATATCTGAGTGGCTGAATATCCAGTGAAATCAGTCATTAAGAAATAAATGGAAAGAGGATAAGCAGAGCTGAAAATCTGCTAAGGCAGGCCACTCACAAAAAAACAAATGATTATGCAAGATGACAACAAGAGAGAGAAAGTCACCATAAGAACTCTTGAAGTTGTCAAAAGCTACAATGGTTGAGAATGAACAGATAGTGAAGACAACAACTGTGCCTGAGGGCTTCACCAGTCACAGATTTGTGGGGTGAGTAGCAAAGAGAAAAATAAAGACATGGGACATCTCAGGAGAAGGCCAAGTAGGGAAGACTCTCAAGTCATCTAGAAAAAGGTTCTATGGTCTGCCGAGTTCAAATGGAGCTTTGTAGCCGTCAGACTAAATGCCACATTCGGACACCACACTATCAAAAACACCACCTCCACTGTGAAGCATGGCAGTGGCCACATCAGGCCATGAGGCTGCTTCTGTACGGTGGAAGGCTTGTGAGGATAAAATGAATAGAGAACATCTGGGGGAAATCCCTCAAGAAAACCTGATATAGTCTGCAAGAAATATGCACATTGGGAGAAGGTGTGTTTTCCAGCAAGACCACAAGCCCAAAGCAGGGAACCTCAGCTGTATAAGAATGACTTTAAAACAGCAATGTGGATGCCATGGAGTGGCTCAAGTCAGAGTCCAGAATGGAGAATTCTTGGCTGGACTTGACAAAGGCGGTTTTGCTCCTGAACCCCATGACACCTGCCAGAGCTTGACGAGTTTTTCAGAGAATGAAAGTGAAGATCAACTATTTTGTGTTTTATATCTGGGATTAATTGAGACCACTTTGCAGAGATCTGTTTTCACTTTGACATTCAAGGGTGAAGCCAAATGAAATCCCCTGTGGTTCAATGGTGTATAAAACAAGAAAAAGAGAAAACATCTTAACTGGACGAATACATTTTCGTTATACACTTACATCCCCAGTTACAAAGTCAGAAGAATACGACCATCTTAAAATAATTTTAATACTCCACAAGTGTTTCTCCTACTCCAAATATTCAGCCAATTTCCAAATGATACCAAAATGTGCCACTTCCACAGTACTGTCCACTATTAAATTTACCAATAGGACCCCCCCCCAGCATACATCTCACACTCTGAAAAAGAGTGTATCATGGACCACACTGATGCCACACACACACCTCTTCCCACAACCACCACCACCCAAATATCCTGAACAAATGAACTTACCAATAATGCCAAGATCTGTATGGGGGTCTCCACAGCCTCTGTTTAAAGACTGAAGACATGAATGACTGAACATACGAGTAAATGAAAATGGGAAGTTAACATAAAATCTGCCTCAGATTTCTTTTTTCCTTCATCAATTCCAAGATTAGGCACACCATAATGAAAAAAAATTATAAAATTAAGGCACAAGTATTAGAAAATAAATGAAGATGAAAAGTGGGATTACCGATCATGTTGCCAACAAATAAGTGACGTGGCCTCTTGTTGCCTCACTCACTTTCAGCAGGAATGGCAGCAGCTCAATGCTGCTGTTGATTTTTCTAGAGTTCCGAGGTGGCTACGTCCGACAGGGGGGTTCTCTGGTTGATCCATACGAGACCCAGTGAAGACAAACTCTCTTCAAGGTCCTTTCACATGCATAGGGCCGGCAGAGGTTTGTTTTTCACATTTTAAGTTGGTGGATTAACATCTTTTACAGTTTTAATACGTAGCCCAGGTTCCTTCCCACTTCTCTGTCACTTACACCTCCCCACTCTGCTAAGGTGGTACAGTCGAGACGCCATGTCTGACAACAGCAGGCCACCTAAAGTCTCACCCCGAGTTGGCACACTGAAGTTATAGGAGGCCAACAAGAATATGCTGCTGTCACCCTGTAAGCAAAATGGTGCTCTCTTAGCAGTGGTGTACTTTCTGTATGCGGAGACCACCATGCTTCATACACACCTCGAATACCTTTTAAATATTGTAATACGCCACCTTCAATGTTTTTAATATCAAATACTTTATCTCATCTGAATAAAGTGTTTGGTATCATGGAGGGGCGGGTACTCCTAACTCACAGATACAGTGCCCTCCATAATGTTTGACAAAAAGACCCCTTTATTTCTTGATTTCCCCCTCTGCTCCACAGTTTAAAATTACAAATCAAACAATTCAGACATCGTGACTAAAGTGCACATTGCAGACTTTAATTTCAGCAGATTTGCACACATTTCGGTCACACACCACCTTTTCTGCATGGCACCCGCCATTTCAGGGCACCACATAATGTTTGGACACAGCAGTAGCAGGTCTGTTAAGGCTGTTGTCATAATTAGGACCTTGTCGCATATCCCAGCATGGAATGACTGCTTGACGTCTGCCATTCATCATCCATACATCCTGCTCTGGTGATGCTCTGCCAAGCGTCTAATGCAGCCATCTACAGATTGTTTCGGGGGTTTGTCTCCTTAAGTTTTCTCCTCAACATATGGAAGGTCTGCTCAACTGGATTTCAATTGAGTGACTGATTTGGCCATTCAAGAATTTTCCATTTTTTAGCTTTGACAAACTCCTGTTTTGCCTCAGCAGTACGTTTTGGCTCATTGTCTTGTAGGATGAAACACTGTCTACTGAGTTTGGAGGCCTGTACTGGAACTTGAGCCCATCAGATGTTTCTCCACACCTCAGAATTCACTGTGCCATCAGCAGTTCTATCATCAATGAAGAGAAGTGTGCCAGGACCTGTGGCAGTCAAACATGCCCAAGCCGTAACACCCACAGCACCACCATATTTAACAGATGGGGTGGTCTGCTTAGGATCTTGGGCAATTTCTTTTGGTCTCCACACTTTGCTGTTCCCATCATTCTGATGAGGTTCATATTTGTCTCATCTGCTCACAAGACATTTTCTCAGAATTCTGCAGGTTCTTGTAATTCCTTTGTCACAAACTGTAATCTGACCCTCCTGTTTTTGTGGTGCTCATCTTGCATTATGGCCTCTGTGTTTCTGTTCATGAGGTCGTCTGCCGACAGTCATCTCTGACACAGACAGGCCTCCTGAAGACAGTGTTTGATCTGTCGGAAGGGCGTTTGGAGCTTTTTTTCTTCTCCACACTGAAAAATGAGTCCACCCCAATGAAGGTCTTGGGAATAATCTATATCTATATATAAAAGTCAATGTGTGTGTGTGTGTGTGTGTGTGTGTGTGTGTGTGTGTGTGTGTGTATGTATGTATGTTCCAGCATCAGGTCCGAACGGCTGGAGTGATTTTCATGAAACTTGGTACACATGTTTCTCATTGGTCGACTGAGTGAAATCAACCCTAACACACCCCCTTCTCGGCATGGTGAAGGGTGATCTTGATGTCTTGTATGCACGTTATCATCCTCCAGAGGGCGAACTGGAGGTGACTGTCAGCATTCTTTATGTTTGAGCACCACCACCGTGTCCCTGTTGCTTTTGAAATTAAATAGAGTCCGGCCCAGAAGTGAGACGTAGAGTCATGGTGAGGGCTCTAGCTCTGAGGATATGCAAGCGAGGCCAGCACACCAGCAAAAGGAAACCTCCTAAGAAAGACAGTCGTTTAGCTGCTAATGCACAAATGATGTGAGCAATACAGCAACACAAATCCTCATAACAGAGAGATGCCCAGAGTAGTTCTGACGATTTCAATACTTTCTAGGATCCTGTGCTGGCTTACACAGTTTGTGTATATATAATATATATATAGATTTTTATATATATACACACAGTACATCCCCAAAATTCGTGGGGGGGTTGTGTTCCTAGAGCACCCGCGAATTGTGAAAAACCATGCCTTTTGGATGTGGTTAAAAAATTTTCATAGTTTAAACCCTAAATACAGTATGCCCCCAAAGCACTTTCATTTCTTTGCAAACTCAGCTTAATACATTATCTAAAAACAGAATGTAAAGGTAAACCTGTATACTGTACAGTACTGTACTGCTATGTCTCCTGTGGTGCTAGAATGTCAAATACCGATGTTACCGCTATACGTACTGTGATTCATGCAACTGCGTTTTCTTTGGTATGCACTGTCATTTTCTTTGTTATAGGTAGAGTAAATACATAATTTAATTTAATTAAAATACAGTAAAATATATGGGTACTCACCAATGATGAATGATATTGATGATGACGATGAAGTAGCTGTGCAGTATGGCAAGCCAAATTAACATTTAGAGATATCTCAAAATGAATTTTAAGATATCTGGAATGCATTTTAGATATCTTAAATTGAATTGCAGATATCTAAAAATGCATCTATTTTAAGATATCTAAAAACCATTTTATGATATCTCAAATAGATTTCAAGATATCTTGAAATGATATGCTGTACATTTTGAGATATCTGAAATGCATTTCAAGATATCTTAAATGCAATTCGAGATATCTTGAAATATGTTAATGTGCATTTTGAGATATCTCAAATACATTTCAAGATATCTTAAAATACATCTGCAGGCATTTTCAGATATCTGAAATACATTTTCAGATATCTTAAAATAACTTCATGCGTATTTAAAGATATCTCAAATACATTTTCAGATATCTTAAAATAACTTCCTGCGCATTTCGAGATATCTTAAATAACCTTAGAGATATCTCAAAATCACTTCCTGTAAAATTTCTTATACTTTCAATGGAACTTCCTGCCTATTTTAAGATATCTTGAAATGTATTTGAGATATCTTGAAATGTGCAGGAAGTTATTTTAAGATACCTTGAAATGTATTTGAGATATCTTGAAATGTGCAGGAAGTTATTTTAAGATATCTTGAAATGTATTTGAGATATCTTGAAATGCACAGAAAGTCATTTTAAGATATCTGAAAATGCATTTCAGATATCTCAAAATGAATTTGGGATATCTTAAAATGAGAAGGAAGTTATTTTGAGATATCTCGAAATATAATTTAGATATCTTAAAAAGCATTTAAGATATCTTGAAATTCATTTTTTTTCAGATATCTGAAATACATTTTTAGATATCTAAAATGAATTTCGTGATATCTTAAAATGGGTCTCTGCTCCATTTCAGGTATCTAACAATGTATTTCAAGATATCTAAAATGCATTTTAAGATATCTTTAAAAGGACACTCAATTATTTCAAGATATCTCAATAGCATTTTCAGATATCTACAATACAATTTAAGATATCTCAAATACATTTCCAGATATCTCAAAACAGCTACCTGTCCATTTTCAGATATCTCAAATACATTTTCAGATATCTCAACATCACTTACTGCTCATTTCAAGATATCTCAAATACATTTTAAGATATCTTATAATAAACAAGAAGTCCCATTGAAATAATAGGCAATTTTACAGGAAATGATTTTGAGATATCTTGAAATGCATTTGAGATATCTTGAAATGTATTGCAGATATCTTAAAATGTAAAGGAAATTATTTTAAGATATCTCAAAGCGAGTTTCAGATATCATAAAAAGTAAATAACATTTTAAGATATCCAAAATTCATTTTGAGATATCTCTAAATGTTAATTTGGCTTGCCATAGTGCAGTATGATGCAGAGGATTTAAAACTCCTTGGGTGGCGCCTCTTCTTCTGGTGCTTCAGGAGGAGTCGTATCTTTGTACGGGTCTTCTTCTGGTGGGGTTTTGTGCTGGCTTTTCTTTATAGGTTTCAGGAACATTGTGATAGGAAGTTGCTACATTGTCTACTGTATCGAACTGCTAGTACAATTTCTGTGCTTTCTCACGGATGATGTTACCGTCCAAGGGGATGTTCTTCTTCCTACAGTCGGTGATCCACAATGCCAAGGCAGATTCCATCCTGACAATATTTTTATTCCTTACGGTTGTTACCTTTTTGGCACTATCACAGAAACTTACAGATACAGTACTCCAGATTGCTGCTTTGTTCTTCTATATGTAGCGTGTGGTGCTTTTATTAATGCCACAGTGGCGCGCTACTGCAGCATAACTTTTTAGTTCCGTAGCAAATCCAGTAGTTCACCCTCCTCCTGGAGTGTTTTAAACTTCTTCTGGCGCTTAGGCTCAGTTCCAGAAGCCTTAGAAGGAGCAGAGCGATTCGACGACATAGTGTACGTTTAAAAATAACAAAATGGAAAACACGAGGACACTCCGCTGGAGACGCATCACAAAGCAGCAGTCAATCATCAGCAAGGAGAAATGAGTAATGTTCTCTGATTGGCTACTTTCACCATCCCAAACCGCGTTTCCCTCATCAGTTGCTTCCTGTTCTCTCTGCAGCACAGTATTGCCACGATAACAGCCATAACAAATTGCAGAGGATATTTGCGCTTTCCGCTAACAATTAATAGTTAGGCTCTAAGAAAAAATCCGCAAATGACCGAGTCCTCGAACCCTGAACCGCGACTTTGCGGGGGTCTACTGTATGTATATATCTATGTAAAAGTCAATCTGTGTATGTGTTTGTTCCACCATCACTTCTGAACGGCTGGAGCGATTTTCATGAAACTTGGTACATGTTTCTCATTGGTCGATTAAAAATACTGTAGGGTGAAATCAACCCTAACCCACCACCTTCTTACGGTCTTGTGTGCATGTTATCATCCACTTGACACTCAGAACGACCACCAGATGGCACACTGGAGGTGACTGCCAGGATTCTTTATGTTTTAGCGCCACCACCGCACCGCTGTTGCTTTTGAAATTACAGTTGGCCGGTTCTGAGCGTCAACGGGATGATAACATATATACAAGACCCCAAAACAAGCACTTTAGTGAGTCTTCATTGTTTATTTTTAAAGTTGTTTTTTTTTTGTTTTTTTATTATATTTTTCTCAAATAATTAAAAAAAAAAAAAAGAAACTTTATTTTCCTCCCAGGCAACGCTGGGTATTTCAGCTAGTGCTTGATAAAATACTAATTAACAGGAATTCAATAGCAGATGAGTCTGACCAATCATCACACGGGTGACCACCAGATAACTGACAATTAATGGTGGAGTTTACCGAGTAAAATGTCCCCCCATTCAATGCTGACAATGACACCACAGGGAAAACAAATGTCACAAGACGTGAGCAACAAAGCCATTTCTTTACACAGAAAAGGTAATTTCTCCAAATCTACAAACCTGCACTGGAAGCACAGAAGTCATGTGTTCTTGTAACCATTGCCACTTTTATCGGTAAATATTTAGGCCTTTATTTTTTGGTGACACCTCCTGCCCCATAAGGTTGTATTATAAAACACATAGACTGGCTATTTATGTTTTTTTTTTTTAATTTATATAAAATGCATAAAGTAGTCTTAACTTTAGAACACAATTTTCGGAGACAAATGCAAACCTTTTAAGAGGGGCAGCACGGTGGCGCAGTGGTAGCGCTGCTGCCTCGCAGGAAGGAGACCTGGGTTCGCTTCCCGGGTCCTCCCTGTGTCTGCGTGGGTTTCCTCCCACAGTCCAAAGACATGCAGGTTAGGTGCATTGGCGATCCTAAATTGTCCTTAGTGTGTGCTTGGTGTGTGTGTCCTGCGGTGGGCTGGCGCCCTGTGCTGGCTGGGATTGGCTCCAGCAGCCCCCCACGACCCTGTGTTAGGATATAGCGGGTTGGACAATGACTGACCTTTTAAGAGAAGGATTTAGGAGTTGCAGTGGACTCGTCACTATCAACTTCCAGAGAGTGTGCAGACACCATTAAGAAGGCTAACAGAGACTGAAGGAGTTGAACCAAACAGTGATTAGGAGGTGATAGCCCTGAAGTGATGAAAAGTATAAAAGAGAATCAGAGCAGTGGATCCGGGGCCTTTAAATTAAAAACAAGTTCATCAAGAACACGGGGGCATGGGTGGAAATTGCGTGCATTTACCCCACCAAACCCTTAAAAAAGATCCTTTGGCTTCTTCTGTTGTGACAAACACCTGCACGTCAAATTGATTAGGGACACTAAATTGCCCCCAAAGTACTAAATGTGCCTGGTGCTAGGCTCACCTTCTACCCCATTTCTGTTTCTTGTCTTGTGGCTGATGTTATTGGCATAGTCGATATTTCCGAGGAGCTGTAAAGTTTGGAAAATTAATAAAAAGTTTAGTGTCAAGGAAAATTCAAAATGCGTGAAGCCATGTGACCATTAAATCACTTCAAACGCTTCAAAAACAGAAAGCTACAAGAAAATAAGTAATGTGAATAATCTATAATGCCGGATATCACAAATTACTACTATTGCTTCTTGTAATCCCAATTCAAAAAAGGCTTAAAATTTAGGATTAGTGTGGCGTAGTGGTTAAGTCTTTGGCCTTCAGATGCTGAGGTTGTGGGTCCAAATCCTGCTACTGACACTGTGGGACCCTGAGCATGTTACTTCACCCATCTGTGCTCCAATTGGAAAAACAAAAGGGAAACATAACCAATGGTATCATAAATTTTGTCAAGTCACCTTGGATAAAGACATCAGCCAAATATGTCAATGTAAATATCCCACACCCATACATTTCCTATACATTAGGCAAGCCTGCTTATTAACACAAAAAGCCTCTACCTCCAGCCAACCAATCCTGTGACTACAGTCGTGACCAAAGTCTGAGAGTGACACAAATATTCATATTCATAAATTTTGCTGCCTCAGTTTTTATGATGGCAATTTGCATCGGCTCCAAAATGTTCCAAAGAGTGATCAGATGAATTGCAGTTAATTACAAAGTCCCTCTTTGCCATGAAAATGAAGTTAATTCTAAAAAAACATTTCCACTGCATTTCAGCCCTGCCACCAAAGGACCTACTGATGTAATTTCAGTTAACACAAGTGAGAGTGTCGAGGAGGACAAAGCTGCAGATCATTCTGTCACGCTGATTGAGTTACCATAGAGAGGTGAAGGCAGTAGGTCCAGCAAGTGCCAGGACCGTCTCCTAAAGTTGACTCAGCTGTGGGCACTGCCAGGGCAGAACTTGCTCAGGAATAGCAGCAGGAAGGTGTGAGGGAGGCAAAGACTTTTGGAGGATGGCCTGGTGGGTATCAAGAAAGGCAACAAAGAAGCCAAGGAAAACATCAGGGACAGACTGATATTCTGGGTTTGGACTGCTGGGGGTCAAGTCATTGTCTCTGATGAATCTCCTTTCTGACCGTTTGAGAAGAAAAGGTGAGCGGCACTACCATCGGTCCTGTGTCATGCCAACAGTAAAGCATCCTGAGACCAATGGCAGTGGGCTCACTCACAATTTTGCCTAAGAACACAGCCATGAATAAACAATGGGACCAAAACATCCTCTGAGAGCAACTTCTCCCAACCATCCCAGAACAGTATGGTGAACAACAATGAACAGTCCAGCATGTTGGAGCACTGGGCCATAAGGCAAAAGTGACAACTAAGTGGCTCAAGGAACAAAACGTCTAAATTGTGGGTCCATGTCCAGGGAACTCCCCAGACCTGAATCCCATTGAGAACTTGTGATCAATCCCCAAGAGGCAGGTGCACAAACAAAAACCCACAAATTCTGATAAAAGCCCAGCATTGATTATGCAAGAATGAGCTGCCATCAGTCAGGATTTGGCCCAGAAGTTGATGGACAGCATGCCAGGGGGAACTGCAGAGGCCTTGAAAAAGAAAGAAGGGCCAACACTGCAAATATTCACTTTGTGCATAAACTTAATGGAATTGTCAATAAAAGCCTTTGAAACTTATGAAATGCTTGTAATTCTACTTCAGTATACCATAGGAGAAAGTAGGGTGAAATGACACCTTTTATTGGTTAACTAAATAGATTACAAATGCAAGCTTTCGAGGCAGCTAAGACGCTTCATCAGGCAAGGTCAAAATTCTTTATATGTTAATCAAGCAAAATCTAGAATGGGCAGCATGTGTGGTGATTATTATTCATTTTAATTGGGCCGACCCTTTTATCCAAGGCAACTTACACCATTTGAGGTACAATTAGCCACAATTCTTTTGTATCTCCAGTTGGAGCACCAGCAGGTCCAGTGACTGGTTCATAGTTGCACAGTGGTGGTATTTGAACCCTCAACCTCAGGGTGTGAAGTCCTTGGTCCAAAGCCTTATCCACTACAATACACCTTCCTAATCCTAAGTGATCAAGGCGACTTTGACTGTGCTTGTGATTCTTTATGGCAGACTTGGTAGTTCTAGTAGCTCGGAAACTGCTCCCCACGTGGTATTTCCATGCACACAGAGAATGGGGCAGTGAGGGGTAACTGTGTGGACCAAAAGGCAGTGGTAATTCTAGATGTCTGAGGAGACTCACCAGACCCATTCAATCTAACAGGAAGGCCACAACCCCACACATACCCGCTCATCACATAAGTGGTGTGCAGACGGGCATCTGAGAATGTGCAACACATTGGAAACTGAAGCATATGGGCTACAGGACAGCTCAGCACACCAGTTTCCATTGCTGTCAGCCAAGATCAGGAAAAGAAAGCCACAGTGAGCATGTGGTCACCAAAACCTGATGATTAAAGATTGGGAAAAATGTCACATGGTCTGACAAATCTCAGTATCTGCTGTGACATGCAGATGGTGGGGCCAGAATTTGACATAAACTACACGACTCCATTCCATTCAGCCTGCCTTGGGTTAACAGTGTAGGCTGGTGTGGTTAGTGTGGGGGATTTATGAATGAAACACATTAGCTCTCTTAACGCTAGACAAGCTTCGCCTGCAAATCGTACAAAACTACAGTGAAAATTGCAAATCACCCACTTCTCCAGTCGTATACTCACAACATCCCAAACTCGTGTACTTTTACCAAAATATCAAAAAACCCACCTTTTCAGCGCATGAAAATGAAGTGCAAAAGATATGGATGAGCATTTTAATTGCAGACCGACTCCCATTCTTAACTTTATATTCATATCCACAAACTGGAGAACCTCGGGATTATTTGGCGGCAGTCAGTGAAACAGCATGGGTGAATTGACCTTTCAGATTGTTGAAGCATCTCAGATGTGCACAAGTCCATGGCACATTGTCTTCCTGATAAATGTTTTCACTTGCATTTCTTTAACAAGTAATTTTTAGTTGTATGTGTGTGTCTCTTGTGTGATTTTTGGGCTATACAAGAAATACATTGATGTTGTCATATCTCGCCGTATGCACTTTGTTGAGATCACATGAACTGCAATGACAGCCAATGGATGGGCTTCTACTGGACTGGACACCTGACCAATGAATGAGGTTCACATTTTGCAAAATTTGGCAGACCTAAGTGAAAGCGTACTCAGGTTATCGTGTTGACACACACATAGAATTCCAAATATGGTATTTTCAGACGCGGGGAGGTCTAAAACATTGAGATTCAACAAAATCTCAACATTGGTTTACAATATTTTCCCTATACTTGGTAAACAAGAAAGTAAAAATGATTGATGCAGAAGATTTTTTTTCATGAACATTTTGGTGTGGTTTACTAGCATTCGTCACCATAGGTCTTCAATTTTATTAGAAACTTTGATCTCTGTTCTGTATGAAAACACGAAGTTATAATTTTTTTCCTTGGACGTTACTACAAACTACATAATAAAAAACAACATGTCTGGGTGGGAGTGTCCCTGTTAAGACACCCTTAATGTCAAGGCAGACATTAACAAATATGCTGCTGTACCTTACTTGGCCCTTGTTCGGTGGCCATGCCATTCGTCGTCTTGCACTTTGCAAACTCTTTCAGGTGACACTGCTTCTGTGGGTTACATTCAAGATATTGAGTACAATACATTTAACAGACCCCTGACCCCCCACCTTGTGTCAGGTGGGGAATTTCAGTTTTGAAGAGCACTAGCATGATCTCTGGCTCCACAGTTTTGATCAACAACCAGCAGTGTGGCTAGCCCTTTCTGACAGACGTGAGACTGCAGATGCTATGCCGTCTACATTACCAACTTATTCAGAGAGTTAGTTTACCGTCCACGATGACTGTAAGTCCGTGCACCACTCTTACCAAACAGACTACCGTTTCCATTGTTAAATACCATACTAGGCTGTTGGATTTAAAATATATAAATAAAAATAAGCCAAAGCCTGCAGCACATCCCAGCAAATATAAAGAGGAGCAGACCACCTGCACCCACAGGACTCCTGCAAGAAGACTTTTCCGATTTCCTGTGCCCTGGGAACAAAAAAAAAAAAACGGATGAGTTTTCTGTTCATCCTGTTGATGTCAGTGAACATTTTAAAAAAGGAGAAACATTTAGAGTGTCTGAGCCACAGCAAGCAGAGGAGACCACCACGGGTTCCAGATTGGTTACAGTATTCATTTATTCACCAACAGTTTTAATTTTTTTGTTGTTTTTTTTTAATCCCAAGACATCATTTCATTCATTATCTTTATACACATTTTCTTTGTTCATCAGTTTTTGTTTCATACTTCATAATCGTGAATGGATCATTAGTGGGTGGTTGCCCTTTTTGGAGGATGGAGGCAGACAGGAGAGGAGACGGACATAGAAAATAAATTTAATTTCCCATCTGGGCAAAGCCACGGCATTGGTGTCTACTTAAACGGCCAGTGAGGCCTGATGCATGCCCTCCTCCCTGTTCCCCATCTCCTCCAAAGCAACACTTGTGTATTACATTGTCTGATAAATTAACACTTTAGTTCATTATTCAAAGAGCAAAAATAATAATTAAAATAATCATTTCAACAATGAATCAGGTCCCAAATTACTTCAAGCCATCCATTCCCTCCCACAGAACAGGTTATCGGGACTTGGAGGAGTTCCTGTCGATGAGTGTCGTGCAGCAGCCCTTTCTTCTCAGCCATTCACGTTTATCAGTACTCAGCCAATCGGCACTCACCATCCACTGCCAACTGTCCCCTTCTTTTTTAACCCCATTATGTTTATATTGGCTTGCCACTGGCTACCACAAGAGGGCAGAATTTTGGCTTCTACTGACCTCTTGCAGTATTTCAAAGTTCTTTTTGTTACAATTTATAAACCCACCTTGGTGTGAGGCGTGAAACTGATGAAGGAATCATGCCCGGGATGGCGGGGTACGGGGGTGGTAAAGGTTCAACTACACTCGGCAACAGGCTAAAAAGCCTTGAGGAAATCAGCTGGCAAAATCCATGACCGACGCTGTGCAGAAACGCACCATTAAGGCTGATAGGGTGGCCTATATGCTCTACGAAAACAAGCCAGTACTTTGTGTGCGAAACATGGAACATGGAATGTGAAAATGCACAGAGGGAACAAAACGGACAAAGCACTACAAGGCAAGAAATGAAGTCCACTCCCTGGACAAACATTGGAATTGGAGCATCACTACACAACGGGTAAATAGAACGCCGTTCAAGGTGTGGGCAGGCAGCCTTAGGAACTTGGAGGTTGTTACCATAACTGGAAAAGGCCTCCAAATTGATTGTGACCCACCCCGCCCCAACCCACCCCCCATACCCAGGTTAGTACAGTCCTAGAGGGGCGATTAAGAAATACAACTGGCAAATTAGACATGTTAGAATTACTTCTGCCCACTACCCCAATGCCATCTCAGCTACCATCACTTCACCGCCCTTCCCACACCCTCCCCGCCCAACCCCAAACCATCAAAAACTTCCCCAAAAATGTACTTTGGGGTCTAACATTTCTGAGATGGTCAAGGGATACACAATGGCCTACTGCACGTGTGCATGCCGTTTGTGTCCACATATGAATCACAGCATCCATCTGAAGTGAACGGGGGGCCCAAGAAGAAATGGATTTGATGGGAATTCCTTGCGCCACTTCCAAAAATAGAGGTGGAATAAGGGAGCGGCACACATGCAGCCTGCCACGTGAATTTCACTTTTTATTTTTAATTTAAATGTAAAGGGTTCCCCCCACCCAGCTACTTTCCTTTCCTATATTGGATGGCTAAGGCTCCCCCAGCAGAGGACATGCTGGCCAGACACTTATTGTAAAAGTCCTCTCGGGTTTGGCCTTGCTCTGAAAGGGCAATGAAATCAAATACAAAAACCCCAACTCTTTGCAAAATTCATTCCCTGCTCCAAAGTCCTGGGAAGAAAAAATGTCAAATCTGTTGATCGATCATCGGCCCTACAGACTCACACACAAACAAGGTGCAGCAGGACAGTGTGTATCAAATAAATCTGGCAACAAGTTTACAACAAGAAAGGATTAGTGCTACTGTTCTGATTAGTGGTCCCAGCTGAAGCCAAATTGACATTTCCAGCTGCCACAGTGGCCATCCCGGGGGTGCCAATCATCATATGAGATTGTGAATGAGGGGCCCCCATTAACATGGGCCCTCCAGCACCACTCATAGGTGAAACCGTGCCAAAGGGTATACCCATCGTGCTGGGGGGAACCATTCCCAAACTCATCTGAGGTGGCATCTGCATGCCCATTGGCACAGTAGGCTGGACCATGCCAAGGTGAGGAGGACCTGGAGGCTGGGCTCCCATCATCATCGAAGGGGGAACAGGACTTGTTCGGATGGGGCCGAGGCTTATGGCAGACGGCTGGGGAGAGACTGAAGTTGAGCCAAACGGATTAGATACGGGGGCTGACGGTGGCGGCGTCGGAGATACTCCTCTGGCTGCGATGGTAGTGCCCCCAGCAGAAGAACCACCTCCAGAAGAACCTGCACAAAAAAAAAATAAATAAAAACACACATGTAGAGTTTGTTGGGTTTCTAAGCTGCCTGGCAAACTGTCAGGACCACCTCAGATCTTTGTTCCAGCCACTTTCACAATTAGTAGCCATTTACTTTTTTTGCTAATGGAACACACTTTTTCCAGCTTTTTTTTTTTTTTAAAGATATGGAACCCTTGTTTTTTTCTCCTATAATTGAATAAAAAACCCAAAAATGAGTTTTGATTTTTTGTTTTGATATACTTTAATTTCCAAGGGGAAATTGTCTTTTTGCATGAACATTAGAGTCATTGTACATCTCTCCAGGAGCAAATTTCAGGTTAAGGGTCAACAGAGTAGGATACCTTCTGGCAGTTAGCAGGATTTGAACCGGCAACCTTCCAGATACCAGCGAAGACCCTATAGGCCTCAGAGCCACCACTCCGCTCTGTGTTTTATTTCTTACTTACCCCATATAGTTTGTAGTGACAGCTGAGAAAAATTTGTAATCTCATATTTCAGTCCAGAACAGAAATAACGATTCTTATAGAAAAGGTTTCCATGGTGAGCAAAGCAAACAGCATCCAAATAAAACACTCACCTCACTCATGCTGCACAATCCACATGTCAAGGCATCCATTTTAATGCTCAGCCCACCCCAAACACATGTAATCCTGTTAAATAAACCACCTCCGGAAAAACGCTCTCATGAATGAAAATGCAATGGTGCTCAGATGCAAACAAGCCTTTGACTTGAACAACTGCCTGCTATCATTACCATTTATGTTCATAACCTCGGGATTACTTAGAGGTGGTCTATAAAAGTGTAGAGATGACCGGACCTTCTTCGTGTTGAAGCATCTCAGATATGCACAAGTGTGGCATACTATAGATTCTTTTCCTGATGTTTTCACTCTCTGTTCTTTTTAACTGTCAATCTTTAGTTGTACAGCTGGGCCTTATGATTCGATGGAGTTGGGACAAAAGGCCCCCATGATTGTGAAAATTTGCTAATATGTTCAAGAGAGTCCAGCTGCAGGAGACACAGTCAGGAGACTTCACCGACCTTAGACATATGCCGAGTCCTGTAAAATTATGCCCCTGTCAGTGGCATCTGTTTGACTCGGCCCACTTTTCACAAACCACTCCCCATGTTTCGCTGGTGTACTGATGCCTGTATTACATGGCCGTCATATCAATTTCAATTCCGTTTAGTTCCTGATCTCAAACCTATGGAATCGGTAGTTTAGAGGCCTGTGTGTTCAGCATTTATTAAACTTGTAAACTATTGAGGTCTCTCAGTTCCGCATCCGAAGCAAAACCACAGAATGGATGTGTCTTTTGTAATTGTTTTTATATATATATATATATATATATATATATATATATATATATATATATATATATA
>JANRMT010062797.1:13718607-13728773 GCA_026402145.1 Polypterus bichir lapradei | reverse complement strand
ATATATATATATATATATATATATATATATATATATATATATATATACACACACACACACATATATACACACACTCACCTAAAGGATTATTAGGAACACCATACTAATACGGTGTTTGACCCCCTTTCGCCTTCAGAACTGCCTTAATTCTACGTGGCATTGATTCAACAAGGTTGAAAGCATTCTTTAGAAATGTTGGCCCATATTGATAGGATAGCATCTTGCAGTTGATGGAGATTTGTGGGATGCACATCCAGGGCACGAAGCTCCCGTTCCACCACATCCCAAAGATGCTTTATTGGGTTGAGATCTGGTGACTGTGGGGGCCATTTTAGTACAGTGAACTCATTGTCATGTTCAAGAAACCAATTTGAAATGATTCGAGCTTTGTGACATGGTGCATTATCCTGCTGGAAGTAGCCATTAGAGGATGGGTACATGGTGGTCATGAAGGGATGGACATGGCCAGAAACAATGCTCAGGTAGCCGATGCCCAATTGGCACTAAGGGGCCTAAAGTGTGCCAAGAAAACATCCCCCACACCATTACACCACCACCACCAGCCTGCACAGTGGTAACAAGGCATGATGGATCCATGTTCTCATTCTCTTTATGCCAAATTCTGACTCTACCATTTGAATGTCTCAGCAGAAATCGAGACTCATCAGACCCGGCAACATTTTTCCAGTCTTCAACTGTCCAATTTTGGTGAGCTCATGCAAATTGTAGCCTCTTTTTCCTATTTGTAGTGGAGATGAGTGGTACCCGGTGGGGTCTTCTGCTGTTGTAGCCCATCCGCCTCAAGGTTGTGCGTGTTGTGGCTTCACAAATGCTTTGCTGCATACCTCGGTTGTAACGAGTGGTTATTTCAGTCAAAGTTGCTCTTCTATCAGCTTGAATCAGTCGGCCCATTCTCCTCTGACCTCTAGCATCAACACAGGACTGCCGTATACTGGATGTTTTTCCCTTTTCACACCATTCTTTGTAAACCCTAGAAATGGTTGTGCGTGAAAATCCCAATAACTGAGCAGATTGTGAAATACTCAGAGCGGCCTGTCTGGCACCAACAACCATGCCACGCTCAAAATTGCTTAAATCGCCTTTCTTTCCCATTCTGACATTCAGTTTGGAGTTCAGGAGATTGTCTTGACCAGGACCACACCCCTAAATGCATTAAAGCAACTGCCATGTGATTGGTTGATTAGATAATTGCATTAATGAGAAACTGAACAGGTGTTCCTAATAATCCTTTAGGTGAGTGTACATATATATATATATATATTATATATATATATATATATATATATATATATACGTTCTTCACAATCACAGTATTACTCAGTACATGTTTAGGTAACAGTAAAACACAACACTCAAGTTTCCATTTTATACTTCGGTTTACCTGTCAATCCAAACAACATTAACATGCAGCTGCCCCTCTGGAATGGCTGCTGCAGCGGCTTCATGGATTTCCTGCTTTTTCTTTGGGTAAACCTCACTAGTGAGCAAACCCTGCAGCAGACTTCACTAAACTAAACTTATCCAATAAATACCACCTTGTCTTCTGTGTCTTAGAGTGATTCGCCAAGTACTCCTAACTACTTTTTGGACACACGATTATATTCTAAGTTTACTGCGATAATTGTGCACGCGAATCACGTGTGTGTTTGAGGCTGGTGGCTGAGACAAGGATGCGTAGTTCTGTAGATCTTTTTCTTTAACTGCAATTTTTTTTTAGAAAATGTAACTTCTTTTAACACATTTGTGTGTTTATATATATGGTAGTAAACAATAAAAATAATTAATATTACATATCATGGCCTGTAGAGGGTGCTGCAGTATCCTAAACCACAGAAACAACTCCACAAACACAAGTCTCAGGTGCAACTAAATGATTTATTTCAGCAATACCTCCAAACAGGCTTCTTAACACAGTTTGCAAAATCACAATTCTCTCGTTCCTTCACTCTTTCTTCTCTTCCTACCCGACTCCCACTCGCCTGGGTGAGGCAGAGCGGCAGCTCCTTTTATGAAAGACTCCAGAGTACTTCTGGTGCCAGTGCATTGCCCATAAGAAGCATTTCCAGGTCAGGCAATAGACCCCCAAAGTAGGGGTCACAGATCCCTGGCAGAATCCAACAGGACTATAGTTTAGGCCTTTATGACTTACTAGACCTTTTTAGCTTTCATGACTTTTTCTAGCCTACACGTGTAGTCTGTGGTTTTCCATACTAGGTCAGAAATTTCCATTTCATTATTGAAGACTAACCCCGTGAACAGGCAGTTCAATGAATCTTAAGGGCCCGACTGTACTTGTCTCTCAACTAACTTACCGCTGTCAATATCAGTGGAAGACAATGTTAGCCAATCAGTAAGTCATTACTGGGCTGAACCCCTGACCAATGAATAAGGCAAGGAGGCGGGTCTACTATTCAAATGTCTGGTCGCGTTCACTTTTAGTTCACAAGAACGTTTTCAGGAAGTGGTTTATTAATAATATTTTAGTAAAAATACACACCATTAGGACGTTGTGAGGATATGACTGGATGAGTTGACATGTATGCCACACGAGTAACTGGAATTTCCCATGGACTTTTTTGATGTTGTTTGCTGTTCTGCGGCGTTTGTCACCACAGACCCTTATTCTATCAATAGTTTTGTTACCTCTGCTCTGCAAGAACATGTAAGATTAACTCTTTTAGGGCCAATGTCAACTTTTGTCGACATAAGGGGTTGAAAGTGGATATCGGGGCAGAAGGCAAAAGAAAGCTGTAAATGTTAATAAAACTTACCAGTATGTTAAAGGTAGACCCTCTTTGCTCAGAGGACTGTTAGACTTGTTGACTTGACATCGAAAACCCTGCGTGTGCGCAAGTTGTGTAGAGTAAGCTAGGTCTAGAATGGCATTGACATCAGGCAAGACAGTGAAGCAAATGCAGAAAGCAAAATACTCTGTGCATATTATTTATTTTTTGCACATTATTGCTGAATCGGACTCTGTCTTATCAAACTCCAGTTTTGATACAAGTGATCTGGAGATCGAAAACGAAAGTCCAGCGCCTGCTTCAACTGATTGGTCCCCAGCTGATCATAGTGCTGGATGCACATGTGCAGCTGACGCGCCTAGGAAAACGTTCGCTCTGGGAGGAACTATACCGACATCGATCTGTGGGAGACAAGCCTGGAGTTCACCAAACGACGCGGCCTGCTGGTGGACACTGTGGATTACCAGTCCTGAAAACTGTTTCAAGCCGTTCGACCCCCATAAGTGCCTTTCAGCTTATGAGTGATGAGACAAACAGGTATGTAATAAGGATGTGAATAGGCATACTATAGGGGCTCTTGGAACATAGAGCAAAGTGACCTTTGTCATAAATAAACATTTTATGTTCAATTATGAATGAAACCATTGCTTTTTGGAAAAATATTCTGCCCTGGGACAAAAGGAAGAAAAAAACTATTGGTGCGGCAGAATGAGAGCACGAAAAAGTCATCAAATTAAAATAATGGGTTCCATTAACAGCGGAAATTTTCCACTAATTAAAAAATTGGTTGGACTGAAAATTGTAAACTGATGAAATGATTCCGAGACCTCCGAGATAAAAAGGGGTAAAGGATAAAAGAAAATATACTCCATCAGCAGCACTAACTGGCTCCTAATTTTAAAAGAGTGGCTGGAATGAAAACCTGCAGCCATGGTGGTCCTCCAGGATCTTTGCTCACGCCCCAACCCCCCCTTCTCTACATGGTGCAACTGAGCAATTGACTTAGAGAACAAAACACAATAACGTAACGCAATCCAATAAACAAACATTAGCTAATACAATAACAAGTCCTAAAGACTTTGCATGAACCCCACCAACCCTGAAAGTTGCAACACCGTGTGAAAGTCTTGGGCACTTGTGAAAAAACTGCTGCAATATGGGAATGTTTTCAAAAATAATGCAATGAACAGATTATTATTCGATACAATTCCATGAAAGTACAGTAGAAAGAAAAAAAAGTCAAAGAAATCAACATTTGGTGAGACTCCCCTTTGCCTTCTCTTCAGTCCATTGTAGTGTAGTTTCTGAAGGTCCTCGCTTGTCCGGTTGCTCCGCTGACAACTTTGGTCGTCTTACTTGTAATCCCAGGCTGGCTCCACGATGCAGAGATCAGGACTCTGGGGGGTCGATACCATCTGTTGCAGGATTCCCTGTTCTTCTTTGAATGATTGTGGCCTCGTGTTTGGGGTTATCATCATACAGCACAAGGAAGTTGGGACTGACCAGACACCCGCATGATGGACAGCAATCTGCCAGTACTTCTCAGCAGTGAGGGAGCTAAAGCTATCATCTCTGATCAGATCACCAACTCATGTTTGAGAAAATGCCACCCCCAAACCTGCAGAGAACCTCCACCAGGCTTCACTGTTGTCTGCAGACATTCATCCATGTACTGTTATCCAGCCATTTGCTCGACAAAACTGCCTTCTGCTGAAGCCAAATCTTTCAAAATTTGCACTCCCAATCCTTGTATTTTTGTGCATAGCGGGAGTCATTTCCCTTTATTTCCTCCTCAGAGGAAGGACTTTTTGGCCACAACTTATCCATGAAGACCACTTCTGATTAAGACATAACCATACTAAGATTGGCGTACCAGGGGTCCCAGATCCCTGGCAGAATCCAACAGGACTACAATTCCCAGCATACCCTGTGGGTATCCATACGAGTACCATATCCCATACCACCCAGCATGTCGAAGGAATAATTAGCCTGAATAGTTAGCCTTTCCCTGCCCCTCTGTTACACTGGCCTAAGAGCCGAGTTAAGGATCTGGCAGTTTCGAGCCGATGGCATTTTTAGAACATTAGAACAATGCAGACAAGAACAGGCCACTCTGCCCAAAGAAGCTCACCAGTTCCGTCCACTGAAGTCGAGTTTTGAAAGTCCCTAAAGTCTTACTGTCTACCACACTACTTAGTGTCTTATTCCAAGTGTCTATCGTTCTTTGTGTAAAGTAAAACTTCCTAATGTTTGTGTGAAATTTCCCCTTAACAAGTTTCCAACTGTGTCCCTGTGTTCTTGATGAACTCATTTTTAAGTCGCCGTCTCGATCCACTGGACTAATTCCCTTCATAATTTTAAACACTTCAGGCAGGTCTCCTATAAATCTTCTTTTCCTTAAACTGTAAAGGCTCAGTTCTTTTAATCAAACCTCATAACTCATCCCCTGTAGCCCCTGAATCAGCCGTGTCGTTCTTCTCTGGACCTTCTCTTGTGCTGCTATGTCCTTTTTGTAGCCTGGAGGCCAAAACTGCACACAGGACTCCAGATGATGCCTCACAAGTGTATTATAAAGCTTGCACAGAACCTCCTGTGATGTGTACTCCTCACATCAAGGCGCTATATAACCAGACATTCTGTTAGCCGTCTTAATGTCTTCCGAATACTGGAAGTCGATAGTTTCAAGTCCACTACAATTCCTAAATCCTTCTCATAAGATAGACTTTCGATTTTCACACCCCGCATAGTGTACTCAAACGACCTCCCATTGTGTGGCTGGACATTTTGTGATATTGAAGGGGAGTAAACTTTATTCATCTCTCGTTTGCTGCGCACACCGTTTCTATAGTCAACCACAGTTTGTTTGTGCTTCTGCAGAAGAGATTGGACAGCGCCATCTGGAAACAAGAGACCTTGATGATGCAGCATGGACACCCATTTTGTCTCATCGCTATACTCACTTTTGCCCTTTTTTCGTCCGGATGTCCCTGCCCAATTTTTAAATTTCTCCACACAGCTGTTTTTTGTTTCATTTCATCACTTTGGTTCCACTTACACAAGACATCGCTGATCATCAGCACCTAGTTGTTAGATTTGCTTAACCAACCAGCGCACCGTGTGTCTACAAAGGCCTCACGTTTTTGAATTTGAAAGTGCCCCATTGCTGCGTGAGTTTTCTTTCGTTAAAGACATTCAATTATCTTACTGCATTTTTGCGACAGGAATGCGTGGAACTCTAAAATGCATTCTTTTCTACTGACACATCAATCCAGAAGACATGAAATGGCCATCTAAGTCACATATCTGTGTGAAGTATCTCAAGTGCCCTGTAATTAACAGAGTAATGCGAACTCTTCATGGCATTATTTTCGAAAGCATTCCCGTGTTGCGGAATCTTTTTCCCCACAAGTGCCTCAGACCTTTGCA
Source organism: Polypterus bichir lapradei (assembly GCA_026402145.1). NCBI lineage: Eukaryota > Metazoa > Chordata > Cladistia > Polypteriformes > Polypteridae > Polypterus > Polypterus bichir. The sequence goes on along the minus strand of JANRMT010062797.1, from coordinate 13,722,582 downwards.
CAGAACGGTACAGGAGGAAAAGGAGGCCCCTTATCTAAGCTGCATCTCCATGTGGAATAAAAAAGCAAATTAAAAGGTTTGTTTCAACAAAGCTGAGAGGTTCGGACACAGGGGAAGAGTAAGTGATTATGTATTCTAAAGGTTATTAAGAATGCAAAGGGGTGACTCAGCATTTTCCATTATTGCCAATAACATTTTCAGATTAATAATAAAAAAAACACACACATAAATGATTGCTCACCTGAAAGGAAGGGATTTGAAGTGCCTGCTGATGTCGTTTTGGGTTTCTGGGAGACTAGAGAGTCCAGATCAACTAGTGCTGCATTGGGACCCAAGAAAGATTCTGGGGTCTTCCGGGAAGGAAGGGAGGCTCCAACCGCCGTAAAGTCAAACGAGTCAGGAGAGCGTGATTGTGGCGGAGCTGCATCTCCTGAATCGGAGTCCCCTGAAAGAAACCATAAAGAGAAACAGAGAGACAATAAGATGAGGCCATTTGACAGAAGCACAAAAGGAGGATCCGGCCGCTCTGCCAACCTGTGCCATTGGTGTGCTGTGCTGAGGTTCCCCAAGGATCACTGTTCTGTTCAGAACTCCAGGGATCATGTGGTGGAGGCACTGACGCAGACCCCCAAGGGTCAGAACTGGGAGGGGTCACTGAGGGGAAAGAAATAAAAGTGACAGTTGGAAGCCAGCATGAAGCAGCCGACCATGAACAATGAAGTGTTATAATAAACAGAATTTTACACACATTTGTCCACATCTTGAGTTTGAGGTTTGTGGTAAACATTTGCGGTGCAGTAGTGACGTTGTACGTTGAGAGCAACAGAGACGTCACCATGAAGCGCTCCACTTACGGTGCTGAGAGACGGTCTCTGCGTGGCTAACTAAGGGAGTTCTCATATTAGCTCATGCTGCAAGGTGACGGCTTCTGAGCCAGACATTGCAGGTTTGCAATGGACCACCAGCAATTCACCATAGCGCAAACCTTCAGAATGACGTGAGTCTACAGGAGTTCACTCAGCAACAAGAATGAGACTTGCACTGTGGACAGGTGGAGTGTTAGGGATGATGTCGCTCTGGACGAGAGCTCAGTTGATGTCACTGGGAAGCATTCGCGTTGTGGAGAGATGGTCTTTGCGAGGGTGTATAATGGAGTTTTCCTATTAGCTCACGGCTTCTGGGCCAGACGTTACAGGCTCGCAACTGACCACCGACAATTCACCAAACTATGCTGCTTCATGGCGTGAGGCTACAGCAATTCACTTGGTGATGAGTGGAGCGTAACGGTGACGTTGCTCAGGAAAGATAGGAACTGAGAGCAGGAGAGCACCGCTGATGTTACCAGGATGCGTTCACAGTGTCGAGAGATGATCTCTACATGGGCGACTAATGGAGTTCCCCAATTATCTCGCGCTGCAAGGAGAAGGCTTCTGTGCCAGATGTTGCAGGTTTGCAATGAACCACCAGCAATTCATCACAGTGCAGATCTTTGAGGTGCAAGTCCATGGCAATTCACTTGGTTACCTGAGAAGCGGTCTCCTTACAGCGTAAGCTAATAGGTGAACCCTTCAGAGGCCACTTCTCAACGCTGCAAGCGGAGCGCTTCTTAGCAACATCAGCTCAGCTCTCTCCCGCTCGGCTCCTATCTTCTTTGTGCAACATCGCCACTGCACATGGTAATGTAATCTTAATGATACAAAGCCTAAAACAAATCCATTTTACGTGTGAAAGGAAACAGGATATACAAAACCTCCAAGATCAATTCCAACATTAGGCTTACCTGCTGCGTTCCACGGGTCTGCTGAAGGTGCACTCTCACCCCAAGGGTCAGAAGTTGCTTTAGTGCTCTGAACAGCTGATGGGGCCACCGTGCCCGCAGCCCAAGGGTCAGCACTGGGCACTGGAGCACTCGCCCAAGGATCTCCTCCTCCTGCTGCTGCTGCTTTGGTGGTCGGTGCTGGTGCTTGTGCCTGATTGCCAGAGGCCCATGGGTCACTAGGTGCAGAGGGGCCTCCCCATGGGTCATTTGCAGCAGCAGCAGGGCCCGATTTGGTGGTCACGGCTCCAGTCCAAGGATCAGCTGTTGCCACTGAAGTAGCTGGGGTGAACACATCTGCCAGGTCCATAAGTGACGACTTAAAACAGAAGACAAGCATTGGTGCAACAAAGTGATAATTATCTGCCTTTCTTTTACATATTTAAAGACTTTTAAAATTTTAGCATATACATACATACATACATACATACATATATATATACATACATACATACATATATATACACATACACATATATATTCATATATACATACAGTCCCTGACAAAAGTCTTGTCGCTTCTCTATTTTGTAGAAACTCCTGCTATTAACCTGACTTTTAATTAATCAACTGGTGTTAGAAATAGCTCATATTAAAAGCTAAAGCCCGCCCAAATGATGTTTAATGTACTGAAATAAATTAGTTTCACTGAAAAAAGATTTATCATTTAATCAAGACAGAAAGGTCAAATTTGAGCAAGACAAAAGTTTTGTCGCCTATACAGAAAATGAACAACTTTACTGCAAATCCAAAAATATGTCAGCAAATTAAGTAGTGGTGCTGTGAGATCCAAATTTAATATCTTGTATGACTTCCATCAGCTTGAAGGACAGCATCCATGCGGTTTGGCAAGGATTCATACAATTTATTGATGAAGTCATCAGGAATAGCAAAGAAAACAGTCTTGCATGCCTCCCAGAGTTCATCAATATTCTTTGGTTTCGTCTTCCATGCTTCCTCTTTCATCCTACCCCACATATGCTCAATGATGTTCATGTCTGGTGACTGGGCTGGCCAATCCTGGAGCATCTTGATCTTCTTCGCTTTAAGGAACTTTGATGTGGAGATGGAAGTATGCGATGGAGCACCATCCTGCTGCAGAATTTGGCCTTTTTTATGGTTGGGAATATAAGAGGTAGCTAAGATTTCTTGGTATTTTAGACTATTGATGTTGCCTTCCACCCTGCAGATCCCTCGCATACCCCCATACTGGATGTAACCCCAAACCATGATTTTGCCTCCACCAAACTTCACTGTTTTCTGGGTAAATCTCGGCTCCATGCGGGTTCCAGTAGGTCTCCTGCAATATTTGCGGTGACTATGGTGTAATTCAACAGAAGATTCATCTGAAAAATCCACCTTCTGCCACTTTTCCAGCGTCCATCCTTTTAGCAGGCTGTGGGCCTTGGCAAATGCCACACGGTTTTTCAATTGTCTTTTGTTTAGTGCTGGCTTATGGGCACTGATTCGACCATGGAGGCCATTTCGAGACAGAATCCGACAAACTGTTCTGGTTGGCACAGGGACTTCAGGTGGCCAGGTCTCGTGGAGCTCTGCTGCAGTGGAAAATGGGCTGGCCTTGGATTTTCGAGCCAACAAACGGTCCTCTCGAGCATTTGTCTTGCGGGGTCTTCCTGACCTGGGCTTGTCAAAAACGTCTCCAGTCTCTTCAAATCTTTTTTTTTTCATCTGAACTTGACCTGAGACACATTGAAGGTGTTTGCCACATCAGCAGTGGATTTGGTCTTCAGCCTCTTGATAATCAACACTTTAGTCTCAGGGTGAATCTTAGGCAAGTTTGCAGAGGTCTAGTTGCAGTTGATGTGAAGGTCTAGTGTACTGGGGTTCTTTTTATACACACCTGAGACCTAATTGATCCATTATTAGTCACAGGTGAAGCTCATATGACAAGGCGACAACACTTGGGTCTTGCCAAAAATTGACTCAATGGGCTTTACCGAGCTGTGAATATTAGAATACTTTTAGTCAGTTTCGTTTTGCACTGAAACATTATTACAAAAGCTGATGGGATTAAAATGACCCATTTCTTGTAACAAAATCTTGATTAGAAATATATTTTAGCGGCACTTCAGGTCAATTTGTACACAAGCGACAAGACTTTTGTCAGGGACTGTATATATATATATATATATATATAT
>JANRMT010062797.1:13686247-13718507 GCA_026402145.1 Polypterus bichir lapradei | reverse complement strand
ATATATATATATATATATATATATATATATATATATATATATACATATACATACACACACACACATACATATATACAAATACATATATATACTTTTTTTAAGCATATTAATATTTTTATTGTAATTTATACATGTTTACTGCCTGATGGTACTTTTCCTTGGGATGGTGGCTTGCTTAGGCTAAGTCCACATTATTAAGTTATCATTTAAAACCACAGACATTAGTTTAAGTCTCCATGTTAGTCTTTCGTCCACACCACCCTGGTGTTTTTAAAACCCCCAGAAATGGAGACTTTTGAAAATGCCCACCAGAAACATAGACTTGTGAAATTGCCGGCTGAGCGCTGCAATGTGGATAGGTAAAAAAAACGGAGAGCTTGAAAATGCAGACTCTAATCACGTTTGGATTTGTTCAAGCTTATTATGTAGCCCTTCTCTGATTGGATTCTGCTCATTATAACATATCATTCCCTGATTGTTCACCCTTCACTGAAGAAAATCATATTCCAACATGGCGGTCATAGAGGTGTTGCTTTCCATGATGCTGGTAGTGTTGCTTACCTACATGCACCTAAGTTGCGTTTTGTACAGTTTGAATGCTGCATACACATGCAAAAAAAGCAAATAATTTGCCAGTCTTTACGGTTTTGTGAAAAATCCCATGGCTGGCATCATTACCATCCCTTCCAAGGATTTTTCTGTTGACATGCCCAGCACAGGCGAATGTCTACTGCAAATGCATTTTCAGGTGCTTTAGTGAGGAAGGGGATACTTTCATAAACGTTTATGCCATTTTTACATTAAAATGTAGTAGTGTGGACGTAGCCTTACTATTAGCACTAAACTGCGGCATAAAGTGAAAGCTTGCTTTGCCCCCTACCCCACCAAAACTGATCGTCTATGGGGGAGAAGCGTCAGATATTTTGATCTCCTGGTTTCGACAGATCTTGAAGTTTTAGGGTTTCCTGATATTGAAAACACTGATATCTTGAGTGTGTGTGTGTCTGTCTGTGTGTGCGTGTGTCAGAGGAAGGTCTAGAGCGAAAACGGCTGGACCTTTGGAGAAATTCCAAACTCGAAACTTGAGCCTGTTATGAAATGACGATGTGCCAATTGGTTTTTGAGCCAAATCGTGCAAGAGAAAGTGGGACTGGAGGAACCCTGAAATGAATTTTTGATAATATCCCGAGAATTATGGCAAATACCGTACTTCTGCAATTATTAATTCTTCTTTTTAATTGCTATCATAATGACCTACTTTATGATCAGAAAGAGGAGCACCAGAGCAGTAAACAATTGCTGAAATGTTTTCTATAGAAGAGTTTGGGTTACTTGGTTCCTAGGGTGCAAATCCTGCTGATGCTCACGTTCGAATTTTTTTTTTTGAAGCTGAAAGAACACTGAAGACATGTCGGGATCACATACAGTCCCCTTGGAACAGCAAGGCCAATGAATTTGTTTTTGCCGTGCACTGAAGACATTTGTGTGTGTGAGAGCAAAAGAGATCAGAATTTCAGCTTATTAATCCCTGTTATTTACATCTCAATATGTTGAACACCACAGAACAGAGAACATTTTGTATCACACCTCCATGTTTTTGAAGTGAGCAAAACTACTGGAATGTGACAAGTTGACAGGAGTTTCTTGTTCCCCAGGTGTGTCATATCAGATTGCTTTCTGAATCATTATGTAGCCCTGGATATCTACTCTCAGTCTAAGCTTTGGCTTTCAGCTGTAAAGACTTCATTTGTAAGTAAGAAGGGCAGACCAACATGAAGACCAGAGAGCTATCTATGGGGAAAAATGCACGGCATTCTGAAGCGGAGAAAAGGGACGAAATCCATCCGAGGTATTTCAAGAACATTGGGTATAGCCAGTACCACAATTTGGAATGTCCTGAAAAAGAAGGAAACCTCTGGTGTACCTAGCAACAGGCACTGAACCAAGGAAAACAACAAATGATGACAGAAAATGGTGAGAGCAGTAAAATCAAAACCCCAAAACAACAGTCTGTACGATCATGGACCTCCTCCAAAAAGCAGGAGTGGAAATATCACAGTCTCCACTTCGAAGAACAATGATACCAAGGCCATACTGCAAGATGCAAACCACTTATCAGCCGTAAAAATCAGAAAGCCAGATTGGAATTGGCAAAAAAAGTACAGAGATGAGCCACAACAATTCTGAAATAAAGTTTTATGGATGGACTAGCTGTCCCCCGTGGCTCCACCCGCGTAGTCGTGAAACAGGACAAATTTAAAAATCAATAAATAAAAAAAAAAATGTAATTTTGGCCAAGCGGAAGGTAGGTACACTCCAACGTCAAACGTTGGCACTCTATCTGATCATGTTTAGCTCTGACGGGAGAGTGTCCCCGCGCGTGTGGAGAAGAACACATGGCCATATCTCTGGCAATCAGCAGGTACCTTCTAAAACACACATAGTTCTGATCTCTCTCTCAAAAATGTCAAACGTTACTCCTTAACAATCCTTAGATGATAATGTATGTTGAACAAAAAGGTATCGCTTGCTAAGTGGACGCAAGGTACACTCTAACACGTGGCGCTCCTCCACTCAAATGGAGGCTGGCGCCGAGTAAGGAGGGCCCCGTCTGGCTCCCTACTCCTGAGGTCCCACCTTCCCCTCCCCTCGGCCCGCAGCCACTCTCTCAGATTCGCACAAATAAATCAGCGCCGCAAGCGACTATATTTGGCGTGATGAGAGAAGTCACAAAATCAACTACAATGTTCAAGCAAATTATAGGAAAAAAACACGATTTAAATCTGTTAAGTACTCTTGTTCGCTAGGTAGGCAGAGGTAAGGTACGCTCTGAGGCTGGAACGTGAGTGAGGAGGGCCCGGTCCCCTTCCCCTCAGCCCGCCGAGTGTCTCTCAGATTCACGTAAATAAATCACTACCGCAAGTGAACTGTGATACTTAGCACGATGAGAGAAGTATAGAAAAAAACTCAATCTAAATCTGTTAAGTAGCGGACAGACAGATATTGCATTGGGATGGATGGATGGATAGATATGAAAGGCACTATATGATTGATAGATAGACAGGAAGACAGATGGACAGACAGACTTACCAAAGTGTGGGGAAAGAAGGGATCCCTGCTCATAATCCTAAACATACAGTACAAACTCATTTGCTGTCTCATGGCTTGGGCTTGCATAGCTGCTTCTGGGACAGGTGCAGTCATTTTATTGATGATGGAACTCATGATGGTAGCAGCAGAATGAACTCAGAAGTCTAAGGAAACATATTGTCTGCCAATTTATGGAGAAAAGCAATCTAAACTAATTGGGAGGATCTTTATTATGCTGCAAGACAATAACCCAAAAACACAATGCCACCTCAACAGAAGACTTCATCATGGCGGGGGGAACAGAAGGTTTTGGACTGGCCAGGTCAATCAGCAGATCTTAACCCAAGTGGACCTCATGAGGAGAAGACTGAAGGAAGAAACCTCACAAAATCAACAACTAAAAGATGCTGTGGGAAAATCCTGGATAGGCAAATCCAGCGAAGAAACAAGAAATCTGGTGAAGTCGATTGGTCATAGGCATGATGCCGTTATTGCGTGCAAGGGATATGCGATCAAATAGGTAGTATTTCTGACTTGAAAACATTCTGTTTCAATATTTTTGCTCAATGGAAAACCGAGTGGCTTAATACAAAATGTGCTCTGTTCTATCTTGTTTAACATATTGAGATGTCAATACTAGGGAATAAAAGCTGAAAACTCTAAACTCTCTTCTCATATTCACCTTTTGATCTTGGACGCAAATGTCTCTAGTGCAAGGCATAAACAAATTAAGTGGCCTTGCTGCTCTAATACTGTAAAAAGACTGAACGTGATGGTCAGACAAACCAAACATCAAGCACTAAAGAAGGCTGCACAGCCCAGTGGCTAAAGCGCCAAATGGTAAACCAAGGGAAACTGGTTCAGTCCACCAAAGACTCCGTGGGATAACTATGGAAATGTCTACAATTTTCAAATTTCTCAAAAAGGAACACAGAAATAAAATCTGCACTTCCCCGTCTCATTATACCTCTTCACTTTTGGTGTTGTCCCTCTTGCTCTCCTCGATTGCCATCTGCAGTCTTAGGTCATCACCTCGCCTCAAACGCTCCTCCTAAAAGCGAGAAGAAAGTGGTCAATGCTGATCTAAAATGGCAAAGGCTGCAGCTGCCCTACTGGCCAACGGCTGTCCGTCTCCGTTCACACTGGCTTTGGAAAGGTCAGCTTGTATGAAGATATTAAAAAACCAACAGGTTAGTGTGAGCAGTCAAGGTAGCAGGAGTAGTGTTCAGATTGGCGGTGAAAGCTACAGATTCAAAGATACATGACATTAATCAACAGAGATCATTGGCCATCTGACCCACCCTGCAAAGGGAAAGAAATCAGGGATTTTGGAGACAGATGGGAAGGTGGGGGGGCACATCCACTTGCATGCAAAACCTTGATCAGGACAACTCAGCCGGACAATTCAAACTGACTACTTCATGAGACAGACAACCCAACTCAACAAGCTGGTCTCCTGGCCACTGACTCTTAGCTAATGCAAGTCAACCCACCTTTCTTGATCTTCAGCCTTGGGAATCATAAACTATGAACCTCTGAACTTCAGAGATGTAATAGTCGCCAGCTGTCTAGGCCTTATACTGTTCCCTAAAATGCACTGCTGGAGCCTGATCGGCATTCACCATTCAGGAAATGTTCAGCAAAGGCTTCTTTACCCACAGGCCAGGGGGTCAGGTCAGGGCTACTTCATCCCAACATGGAGTCACACAAACACAAACTTGCACGTTTGGCAGGCAGTCGATGGGCTGAACTAAAGATATCGCTACACCGGACCAGGGGTTGGCGATGCACACTAACACCTTTTCTGCTTCCAATTAAGACCTTCAGAAGGAAATCCCACCTGATCTCAGTCCTAACTCCAGCTACGACATCACTTCCTGCTCCAGCTCAACCCCTCATGGCACACCTCTTCCAGACTACCCTATATAAACCCACCAGGTTTTTGTGGACTCAGTCTGTTAAGACTACTTTTTTGCTCTAGTGAGAAACCAAGTATGCTGGATGGATACCCCAAAACCTTTTTTCTTGGATTCTGTCTCTCTTTCTTACAACGGATAACAGAACTGGAGATAAAGAGTTTAATATTCTTGATGAGCTGTAGGCCAATGACCCCACTCAAATATGCAAAGACAGAGCAGACCACCTTAACAACAAAAAAAAAAAAATCAAACAATGTGTAAAATGCCTGTGCTAGACTTTGGGGAACTATAAAAGTCTTCTTGATGAGTGTACTTAGAACTAGCAACTCTAACTGACACCACACACTCCTCACTGCTTTTGTGGTCATCACCAGGATGGAATTGGGCAGCGGCAAGGCATTCATTTATTAATGAAGCCGCCAAACGCACAAACACTTCAATAAACTGCATGTTCCGGTAGGTAATAAACACCTCGTACAACGAGCAGAGTGGGCTGTCTAAGCAGATCAGCACTCGGCTAGCCTGAAATGTTACGTGAACAGCTACTTGATAGTTCATCCGTCAATCCACCCATTTCTGAGCTACCTTATCCAGTTCAGGGTGTCAAAGCGCCAGTGCCTTACCCAGAAAGACTGGGTGCAAGGTAAGCACCAACCATGGGTAGAGGCGCCACCAAACTTCAGACTATACTCACAAATAGACACCCACACTTACTCACAATTGGACAATTTGATATGCTCAATGGAGATGAGTCCTAATCCAACCAGAGAGTTAGAAAAATACGGTGTCTGTAAAGTCTTCACTCCCTTGGTGGTGTTCACATTTTATGGCTGTACAACATTGAATCACAGAGGAGTTCATTTGGATTTTTAGAGAGCCGAAAAAGATTCTTTACTGTTAAATGAAATCTCGGCAAAGTGATTACAAATTAAGCACACACAGAAAACACAAAATAATTGATCTACTAAGTATTCTTGTCCCTTATAACGACACCCTCAAGTCATCACTGGAGAAACCAACTGGTTTTGGAGGTCTCAGAATTAGTTCAATGTAGACCACCTGTCTTGGGTATCCATTGACTGTCATCTAAGTACACCTGAATGTGGAAGGGCCAGCTTGTGGTGTGTCAGTATGGTGGGCTAACAGATACAATGAAGACAAAACTAACACAACAAACAATTCCGCGCAAAGGGGGATGTAGACAAGAAAATATCCAAGTCACTGAAAATCCAGTTAAATCAAGTTCCTAAGAAATGGAGAGAGTATGGCAGAGCTGGAAATCCGCTAAAGCAGACCATCCACAAAAAAAAAAGACGACGAGTGAGAGACAACCAAGAGAACTCTGAAGGAGTCACAGGCTACACTGGCAAAGACTGTCAAGACCGTGTAGACAACAACTGGGCCCAGTGCAAAGAGGTAAAAAAAAAAAAAAATGCAAATGGCATCTTGGCAGAAGGCACAGGGGAGATTTTAGAAGTCAGCAGGAGGAAGGATCCATCGTCAGAAGAGACCAAAACTGAGCTTTTTGGCCATCAGACTAAATGCCACGTTTGAACACTGCTCCATATCAAAAGCACACCATGCCTGCCGTGAAGAACGATACAGAATGACGGCCATGTGGAGATATGCAAAGCTGGCAGACGGAGAGCGACCTTTGGCCCACTCGTTCCGAGCGAACTGCTCCAGCGTTATCAGGTTTGAAAGGGGTCTTCTCCTGACTGCATGCTTCGGTTCTTTCCTTAAACGTTCAATGGGATTCAAATCAGGGTTCAGAGAGGGTCACTTCAGAACGGTCCAATGTTTTGTTCTTCACCATTCTCGGATGCCTACAGCTGTGTGTTTTGGCTCCTTATCCTATTGGAGGAGTCACAACCTGCGACTGAGGCACAGCTTTCTGACACTGGCAGTGCATTTTGCTCCAGAATGTTTCAATAGTCTTGAGATTTCATTGTTCCCTGCACAGACTCAAGGCACCACCTTACAAGACGCAGCAAAGCAGACCCAAAAAATAACCGAGCCTCTTCCACATTTCACAGTAGGTATGGTGGTCTTTTCTTTGACAGCTTCAAGTTCCCATCTGTGGACATCAAGCTTATGTGACTTGCCAAAAAGCTCAAACTGTGTCTCATCTGTCCACAGGACCTTCACCCGGAAGCACTGTGGCTTATCAATATGGATTTTAGGAAATTCCAGTCTGACATTTTTGTGTTTTTCTTTTAACAGTGGAGCCCTGCTGGGTCTTCATTCATTCGTCAATTGAGCCCTCTGTCACTCAAAAAGCGATGGATGGTGAGATCAGATACTGACTGACCTTGGGCCTCAGCTTTGGAAGTTGTTCTTGGTTTTCTGTCTACCATTCTCATGAGCCTTCTGCCCATTCCGGGGTTGACTGTCCTCTCCAGGGAGGTGGGCTACAGTCCTGTGGACCTTGAAATTCTTAATGACACGTGTGTCACAGGAAAATCAGGTTGCTTGGAGATGATCTTCTAGCCTTTGCCTTTAACATGCCTGTCTATCATTTTCTTTCTGATGTCCTCAGACAACTCTCTCCTTTGCTTTCTCTGGTCCAAGTTCAGCGTGAGACACATGATGGTCACCAAAAGTGAGAGTGATGACTTTTCTCTATTTAAAATCAGCTGAATGACACGATTGGAGATGTCTGCGATACAAATTATTCAAATCAAATGTATGATCTTTTCCAGGGGTCCCAAAAGATGTGTCCAGGCCATTTTAGAATCTCTTTGTAGAATAAGCAACACTTGATCTCTTGTCACGCACACTTTGCTTAACTCGAGGACCCATCAAGCAGGTACACAGGGGACAATGGCTTCTTATTTCATCACATTTTAGGAGGCATGTGGCACTTTTCTAATGAGCTGAAAGGGGACCAACAAATTTGTCCACGTTTGTATGCATAGTTACATTTAGTCCACTGTGCAGAATATCAGTTTTAACATTAAACAGTCTTTCTATTAATCAGTGTGAAAAAAGCCAAATTAAATCCACTTAGATTCAAGGTTGTATAATAGAATACGAAAACACCTGACAGGGTGAATACTTTAAATAAGCACAGGGAAATGGATTTTGCTGACGAGATTAACATCTGCCTGTTTTTGTAAAAGCAAACTTCATATTAAATCTTTGGTGGACCTCTATTGCAAAAAAAAATAAAAATAAAAAAAAAAAAAATCACAGGATCTCGGAAGAATCCAACAGTGTCAAGGTAAAATTCACATCTGACGAGCCACACTCACTCATCATGACACGGAAGGAGGCAGACGAACAGCGTGTAGCAGCCTTTATGTGAGAAAATAACTCAAAATAACATTAGGAAGACCCCTTTGTTAGTCGACCGTAAGCTTTCTTGCACACAGGCAGAGTGCGGCTCAGGTCGTTCACGCAAAAGGCGTCAGGTTGCAAGTCATGTTGGCTTACAGTGCAATGGCGAATGAAGGCCAAGACATGAAATTCCTTTATCTGCAAGTTGAAAGCAAAAACTAAAGAAACGGATGTCATCAATTGTTACTGCAACGTTGCTGTGATCTTGGTCAACAGAAGCCATCAATGTGTCAACATAATTTAAATTTACAAACAATTTGTACCTAATCTTTCACTAATGAAGGTGCAACATTGCTCATTCATAAAACTAATTGTTCAAACAAACATTTCTCACATTATAATCCTAATAACAAAAGCTATAACATAACTCCCACTCTACGCAGTAAGCATCAATAAACCAATTTACACATACACTACCTGTCACAAATGTTAGAACACCTTAGTTTTTATGGATGCAGTTTCACGTCATGTTTAATGAAATAAAGGCATTGGTCAGGTTAGGTTGGGGAGCAAGCGCTGGAACAGCGTATTGCCGCACCCACCACATGATGAAACAGCTCAGGATTCTGGTTGGCAACCCCCCCAGGCAGACACGCGATCCCTTCCCACCCTCTGGAAATGACCCTCTACCTGCCGCAGCCAGGTGTTACTTGGGCATCCCCTTGGCCTGCTCCAGCCACCCGGGTCCCTAACAATGAGGATCCTGCGATCTGGATCACCCTCTGGGAAATGCGCCACATGGCCATAGTGCCGTAACGGACACTCCCTCACAATGCAGATAATGTGCCTCATTTTGGACTCCGTGAACAACCACTCGTTCTACACAAAGTCAAACCAGCGGTACCCAAGGACTCTCTGGAGACACAGTACTGAAGGAGACCAGTCTTCATCTCAGGTCACTGGATGGCATCCATGTCTCGCAACCACATAGCAAGACAGGAAGCACCAGGACTCTAAAGACTTGGACCTTCATCCTTTTGCAGTGATATCAGGAGCGTCATACACCCCTCTCCAGTGACCTCATGACCCAAATGTTCTCAAAATCCGTCTACTGACTTCATAGGAAGAGTCACCAGACACATGAATGTCACTGCCGAGGTAATTAAACCTCTCGACGAGGTCGACACTCTCTCCACAGACAGACATACTGCTGATGGCCGTGCCCAAGAGGTCATTAAAGGCCTGGATGTTGGTTTTTATCAGGACATTCGAAAGCCCAGTCTCTCAAGAGCCCTGACCAGAGCCTCCATTGACTCCACGAAGATAAGAGCATCATTGGCAAAGTCAAGATCAGTGATTCTTTCTTCATCAACAGATACCCCACAGCCGCTGGACCCCACGCGAGTGCTCAACACCCAGTCCATGCAAGCACTGAACATGACGATTCCCAGAATCAACTGGGAAAAACGCAGAGGTTCTGCCTTCACTCTGCACAGCACTCACAGTACCAGTGGATAGGCCGGCCATGACAGAACAAATAAAACAATGATAAATAGTCCATCAAGGAATCATTAAGTGTACAAAACTGTATTCATATTTTTGATTCATCAAAGTAGCCACTATTTGCTGATATAACAGCCAAACACACATGTGGCAAACTTTCTATAAGGGAAAACAAATATTAGTCAGAAGGATCTTCCCAAAGCTGTTACAGAAGTTCCCACAAATGAGTTGCACTTGTAGGTTGCTTTCCTTTCGCCCTTCTGTACAGGTCATCCCAAACTAACTCAATGGGGTTTAAGTCTGGAGACCGTGCTGGCAAGTCCATGTCTTGAGGTGCACCTTCTTGCACTTTTCTTTTAACGTAGGTCTGACATCGCCTGCAGGTATGCTTTGGGCTTTCTTACTTATGTCCCTTAAGGAATGGCTTTCTCACTGCCACTCGCCCTGTTAAACATGCAGCATAAAGTCTCCTCCTCACATTACAAACTGACACTTGGCTTTTGTCGACCTGCACTGTTTAGCTGTGCTTGAAGCTGTTGTGCTGTGTGGCCCCTGAGATCACGCAAACTGGTGACCCTCAGAAACTTGACTTCTGATTGGGTGGGGACTTTGGATCTGCCAGGCCTCCTCCTATCAGAGTTTCTTCCAGTTTCCAGTTGCCTTTGGATTGTGTAGGACACCACTGGACTCACTGACACTTTGATATTTTTGCAATTTCTCTAAATGAAAGACCTACACTTCTAAAGGTAATAACGCTCAGTCTCATTTCATTTGTTAATTGCAGTTTTCTACAGTGACATATTGTCCAAGTGGTACTCTAGAGGGTGTAGTAACACAGTCTTTTCCAATTCTTAACACAGAGTTTTTAAGTAATCAACAGAAGTTGGGACACCTGTGCAAATTGTTTGCTTCAACTTGCAAAGCTTCATTTACTTGCCTTGCTGCAGAATATCTGTAAGTTGTAACCTATTACTTGTTCCCTGAAGACCCACTTGTAATATTCTGACATTTTCCTTTTTTCAGTTTTTGCTAACCTTAACTCTAAATTTAAGCCTCTGCCAGTTTACTGCTTATTTTGTATATCAACTGATACGATTTGAAGAAAAAAAATGGAAAAACTGAGATGTTCTAAAACTCTTGACCGGTAGTCCAAACCTTTTTACTTTTAATGAAGTCAATTTAATTCTTAAAGTCGCCTGTAATTTATAGGAAGGCCACCATTCATTAATAAAAAAAACTCCAAGGTAAACTGTAAAGCAATTTCCCTATAAACAGGATGCCTCATGGCACAGCCAGAGCAAAATAAACTGACTCAGCCCCCCGGCCTCTCCAAAGTCATAATTCACGTAGTGTGCAATAAAATCACTTGGCTGAAAAACAAGCATCACATGGAAGCCGGCGCCAAAGTGGCCAATCTCACTTCCTACACTTTGTAACAACTAAGCAGCCTGGAGAAGCACCATAACATTAGAAACAGAGCGTCATGCGTATCTGGCATCACGTCTGCTCTCTATAAAACAAAACAAAAACCAAAAGCACTCAGTTTTAAGCACGCACACACACACACACACACCCCCCAACAGATACAAGCACACACACCCAAGAACTAGAAAATCAACTAATTGTAAGAGTTTGTTGTTTTCATGCAGGACTACATATTGATCAAATGATTAGGCTGTTAGACATTAGTTGGATTTAGTCTAAAAGACAGCGAGAAAGACAGACAAGAGGAAGAGGAGGAGAAGAAGGTGGTGTTAATGGCAAGGGGAAAGAAGCCCTCAACCATAACCTCCTGCTCCTGCTGTAACCTCTGACCTTGACGTGCTCCTCTCGGCTCAGACTGAGGGCCAGTCGCAGCTGAAGTTCCTCGTCGTTTTGGGGGGCTAACTGGGAAGGGGTTTGAAAGAGAGACAGAATGAAACACTGTTGAAGGTGATGAATGCCTTTGAAAGCCCGGCAGGTGCTTCAATCCCACAACCAACCCCACCAGCACCAAACACAGCAGCACCCACCACAGAGGCCCAAGAAAACAGTTGTTAACAAGATGCAGTCCACTTCCATCCTTTATCTGGACACTGCCCTTCACTAGCACTGAGACTGACAGTTCAGGTGTCAACCGCATTGAGTATTGAAAAGCAGCCAATAAAGACTTTAAAATAAAACAAAATAATCACTTCTCAGTGGTTTAACCCTTTAAACTTAGCCCCACTGTTTTGGACCCACTAGTGGGACCAAACAATGATGCCAAATTTTTAGGAAGTGCATAAAATCATTCATTTACTCATTGCTATGAATAAACTATACTGTTTTGATATTAAAATGCTGTTTTGCATACTCCGAAACCACACTGCAATGTTTTTCGTTTTTCTTTTCAAAGGTTGCCAATTGCTGTATCGTAACAGCACCTGACAAAAAAAATGTCTTTCTTCAACATCCCAATTCAATTGTGTACAATGTAATGGACAGACTACTATCTAAATGAGAGGGGGATTTCAACTTTCAAATTACATTAAAACCTACTTTCTACATTTCAGAATTTGTCTCTCCTTTTATTTTTTTGTAAAGACTAAGAGGCTATGCTCGAGTGACTTTGCAGTTCTGCCGCTCGCGTATGGGTAAGCGGAGGTACAATTTAAACAGATTGTTATTTTCATAGGAATTGTTACACATGCATAATAGAACTAACTATTTTACATTACAGCAACTAATTAACCATATTAAAAATTAGTAAAACCTAATAATTTGAAAGTAAATTATGTTTCATGTTGCGTTCAAGTTTTTTGCTGCGTCATACGATTTTGTTCTGTTTGGCTATGAAATTAACATGCAAATATTTTTTAAACTTACACTTTTACTGTAAAACTTCAGCAAAAACAATTTTTTGAATTAGATTTTTGTCAATATCACATTGAATTTTGATTCTGTGTTTGGACTTTCATCGTGAAAGCGCAATGTATAAACTTCCGTTGAGAGAATTTCATTTCTTTCTCTCTAATAAATAAACCGACTTTTTCGAATGTTTGTCTCTGAGATTTGTTAATTGTCATAGCAAAATCTATTATAATGGGAAATGGTTAACGTTTTAATATGAACGGCATTTCAAGATCTCCTTTGGTGTCTAATGTTATCCCCTGAAGATGTACTACATTACTTTTCTTGGATACATCTTTCTTTCAACAGTAATTCATGCAGTGGAAGACCAGACGGTGCTAACTGTTGTAGATATTCTATGGGATATTGTAAGTTGATGTTTTCAACTTACGCACGATCACCACCAACTGTTTCAGCAGAGTCTATTGATGCGCATTTAACCCATTTGCCTTGTAACCGATCGACAATTTTTGCATTAATTCATTTCACTTCATCATTTCTTGGTGCTAGGATTGCCTGTGTACTCATTTCTTCTGTTGTTAGCGCTTTGTGATAAAATTCATCAATAAGATTTGGACATAATATGTCTTCTTTAATTGGGAACTTAAAGTGAGGAAAACGTTAAAATTTATAAGAGCTGAGAGAGCAGGAAATGTGTCTCTCAAAAGCATTCACACGAATGAGATTTTAGTGGACCGTGTGCATGTTTGAATATGGTTGAGAGGAGGGCAAGATTTGATGTCAAAAGTCTTGTCTTGCAGGACTTAAAAAATTTTCTTCAAAAAAGTCTCGTCGCAGGATTTTTTTTATATAATAGAGAGATGTTTTTGAATCTTTCAACTATTAGTGTTGTAATTTGCATACACAGTATAATTTGTTTACCAACTATATATGTTCCGACAGTAAGATCTGCCCTTCAAAATGACACATGGGTCATTAATAATGGATGTGTACCTTATGGACACTTATTATAAAACAAAGCAGAATGTGAATATTGAACAAAGGATGATGAAGTTATAGCCAGTTAAATCAAAGTAGCAGAAAACGGACAAAAATAAGGCCGTGCTTAATAGGTTAAAGGAAGCAAATCTCTGAGGAGATGGGACTGGGAGCAGCACGGTGGAGCTGTGATTCAAATCCTGGTCTAAATGCCACGCAAATGATCCTCACCTGGTCAACTCTGTGGGACTTCTATGCATATTCTCTCTTTCTCCCACAACCCAAAGACATGCTGCTGTAGTGCACCATATTGAAAAATAATGTCAGTCTATGTGGCCCTAGTCTTTAAAAATCAAATATGTATTATGGTAAGCTGCTTTATTTATGCAAGAAACAGTCTCTGGCTTTGAGAGAAGGAAATCCTGTTAATAAAGATAAAACATCTACTGTAACCCAGTGTTTCCCAACCTCGGTCCTGGGGACCCCCGTGACTGCAAGTTTTTGTTCCAACCAGAATCCTAATCAGTGACAACACTGATCTCATTTAATTAGCTGTCATTTGCTTTCTGTTGTTCTACATTCAGAAAAGCACAGCAGCATGAGTTTTACATTTTAAGACATTTACTGTAGAAATACTTCTAATTTTGCTACCGATTTAAAATTCTTAATTCTCTTTTGTTGATTTCATTATATTTTGCCAATTCTCTGTGCAGTTTTCCACCTTTGTTGTATCTTATTAATGACAACTAAAAACGAGCAGAGCAGACACGCTGGCAAACAACACTGAATAATCAGGCTGCAACTACTTTAGCATCAGGCCCACTAATTAGTAAATAATGGATTAAGTAAACAATTAGAACACCTAGAAAAGTAGAATAAAAATCAAGATGAAAATATTGTTAAAAAGAAAAAAATACATTATTCCCATATAACTGCTTGGTACATTTAAAAAAATATATATATATATATATTTTTTTTTTTACCAAACTTAGTTTTCTAATTTCTATATTGTTCCCAAAACACAGAACTTGGGAAATAACACATCACTTAAATTAGTCCAGGAGTCCAATTAAAAACAGAAGCTGGTTGGAACAAAAACCTGCAGCCACAGGGAGGCCACAGGACCGAGGTTGGGAAACACTGGTCTAACCATTTGTTCTAAAGGTAATGGGTGCACCACTACCATTTTCATTTAAAAAATGCAGACATTAATCTCCATTTTTGCTTTCTGTCCACATACCCCAGTGTTTTCAACCCCTGAAAACAGAGACTTTTAAAAATACCCTCCAGAGCCGTAAAGTTCTGAAAATTTCACATTGTCACATTGTGGATGGGTGAAAACACAGACTCAAACTGCACTCTGATTGGTTTATGCTTATTACATGAACCTTCCCGGATTGGATTGCTCGCCTCGTACTCGTGCACTATTTTGAATAATAATAATTCCACTTCAACATCAGTCCAAACAAAACAATGTTTTTTCTGTTTTGTTTCTTATATTCTCCATTGCTGTTCTCAACACTTCCTCTTCCTGTTTCAGCTGATGCCCGGTGTAGGCAAACGGCTACGTCATATGCATTTTCGGTTGGTTTAATGTGGGTGGAGATACTTTATCATAAACGGTGTGAAAACACTAGTGTGCATGAAGATCATTATAGTTAGTATGAGAACCTTCTGCAAGAGGCAAAAAATCTGCTCCATGACAACCGAAAACTTCTTTTGGGAGAGACTGCTTTTTTATCTACGTGACAGCCTACATCCAAACAGATTCTGTATGAGGGTCCTCTCCGACAACATCTAAAATGTAATCTATCTTTCGTCACTACTTAGCTTTGCTTGTAATGTTCACTATAATCCCATGTTAGGATGTGATAATTCTGTAGTGCGTTCACCTATAGATGTGCATGGTTTTAGCAGAGTAATAACGGACCATACCCTCACTATTATTACCCAGAATAAATGGTATAAACGTGAAAATCTTAATTACCATTTCGCCTATGCTGCAGATGAGCACAGTATTAGAACACAACAGACCATAGTTTAAACAGTTCACAAAGGTATAAAAGGCAGTGGTTTAGCAAGTATTTTCTTGAGCCGATTAAACTGTAAAGTGGCCCATTTCGGTACTTTCGTGTCTTTTGAACTTCTTGCTATGTCGCCATGAGGAAGTGTTGCAGTCTATCACACTGAGCGTTATCAAGTCAAGTCAAATTGGGGAGCATGCACTGGTACAGCATATTGCCGCACCCACCACACGACAAAACAACTTGGGATACCGGTTTGCAGCCCCCACCCCCTAGGCAGACACGCGGTCCAGTCCCATCATCTGGAAATGGCCCCCTATCTGCTGCAGCCAGGTGTTACGTGGCCGACCTCTTGGCCTGCTCCAGCCATCCGGGTCCCCAACAATGAGGATCTTACAAGCTGGATCACCCTCTGGGAAACGCGCCACATGGTCGTAGAGCCGTAACTGACGCTCCCTCACAATGCAGTTAATGTGCCTCATTCGGGACTCCATGAGCAACCACTCATTCAACACAAAGTCAAACCAACAGTACCTAAGGATTCTCCAAAGAGACACAGTACTAAAAGGAGTCCAGTTTTTGTCTCAGGTCACTGGATAGCGTCCATGTCTCACAACCATATAGCAAGACAGGAAGCACCACAACTCTAAAGACTTGGACCTTTGTCCTTTTGCACAGATATCGGGAGCGCCACACACCCCTTTCCAGCGACCTCATGACCCCCCCATGCTCTCCCAATCTGTCTACTGACAAGCGTTATTAGACCTCCAAAAACAAACCTCCAGGCTCACAATATAATTCTGCAATATTTTACTGATCTGTCTTTGCACATCCCTTCAAGGATGGCAGTGTTGGTATTTCTGAATGGTTAGGTTGTATTGTCATTGGTAATAATGACACCCCTCCGCTTCTTAAACACATCCCTTCCCAATATATTCTGAGAAAGAATCTTCTACCCTACTGCTCTATGGTTGTACTAAGAACAGCTTTTTAAAAACCTTTTCAGTCCCCTCAAATGATGATTCTGCACCTGAGCCTATCATGGTTGTTGAACCTGATATCCTTGACTTGCTTACTGTTGTTTTACACTGGAACTGTTAGGCATCCACTGCAGAAAATTTCCTTCTTTTACGGTTTTAAACTGGCCACAAGTACAGAGACTGCTACTTGTCAAAACTCCACACGGGCAAAAATATGTTTGAACTTATTCTCCCAAAATTTGCCTGGGTATTCTTCTCACACCATAATAAACATGATAAGTGAACTGCCAACTCCAAACTGGCCTGTAAAAGTGAATGTGAGCATGAGGGTGTCCTGCAGTGCAGTGGTGCCCTTTCCAGGCTGGTTTCTGTCTTGTGCCTGGTGCCGTTAGTAAGGAGGCATCCCAAAGCTATTAGCTGGATAAACAGGTTAGAAAATGGATGGACAGACAATCAACTGCAGAAATTTGAACACTTGGTTTTCATATCGAGTCCATGAATGGTGCGTTTATTAGCCAGTGATCCATCTCACTATCGTTTCTAATTCCCTCACTGAACATGCCACAGATTAAAATAAATGCAGCTCATAGTTTATTGCTCACATTGTTGTATTCTCAAAGCATGCATTAATTGCATTTTCTTTTTCTGAATTCATACCATAACAAGACAAAAAATTTTAATAACACTTGTATTTCCTCACTTTAAAACATAGGAAGATTTTAAAATAAAACACATGATTCTTACAATACTGAAATTCAAGCCCTACTGAGACTATGCAAAAGACCAGGGTGGGAGAAATCTACAGCCCGTAGACTGGACCTGACCTACTAGCTAACTATAAAGTTGCCCTTGAGATTAACAGTAAGTTGATATTTTTTTGCCATATCCTACTTTTTTTGGTGCTGTTTTTCTTTCCATTTCGTTACTCCTGCTGTTAGAGGGTTCACGAACACAAATACGATTTGATTCACTGGAAGTTGTAGGTCCATCGTACTGTGAAGGAACCTGCGCCAAAATGAGCAGAGTGAAGAAGTAGAATTTTGACAGTGAAAGCAGAGTGCTCCAGCAAAACACTTTTTCCGCACATGTTGGAACAAAGGTTATATGATTAATTCATATGCAAAAGTGGTACAGTAATCAAAGAATGCAATCTCAGTTGGCATTTTTTCTACCAAATGTGCCAACTATGCTGTCAATCTATAGCTAATATGAACTTCCAAGCCACCCACCAGTTATAGGCTATACTTTTCAATCCTTCTACAGTCCAACAGGCCAGCACAAAGACCAGCTACCTGCTTGGACATAAAACTGCCAAACAAACCAAGCTGGCGTGCGTTCTCAAAAGGCATGACCAGCCACTCATTCGGACATCTCTCTGCCCTCAGCCCACGAGACGTTTCACACGTTTAAGCACAAGAAAACAGTAAGTGTCTCACAGACTTGCACTGAAAATTTTCTGCTGATTTCAATCAGATTAGGAGGTATCCCTACATTGGTGTCTCGTCCTCTGACTTCTGGCTATGAGACATCAGCACAAGAACTGCGACTGAAACTGATCAATTAGCAGTGTGACACAACTCTGAAGGAAAAGTTGCATTTTGTAAAGTTGAATGAATTATTTTCCTTGATTCAACAAGCAGCACAACAGATTCTGGTGTTATTTGGATCTACTGTATGTCTAAAAATTCAGTGTAAAGCCCGTGTTTTCAAGTGATTTTCAGCCATGACCTTCATTTAGATAATCTTAGGTAGTCGGCGGCGGGATCATGTGAAGCTGATCATCTGATTTGACATCCCTAACAACTGAGGCCAACTAGTCTGCTACGGTAAAGTCAAATGGGTCTGATTTTTCTCATGGGCCGGAGGGGTGGGCTGTTTACGTGTGAGAGTTGTGAACCAACGTGTGTTCAGCCGGCAGTACAATGCATAGAATGTAGTGACAAAGAATAAGGAACACGCATGTTTTGAACCTCGCAAATAGAAAGGAAGTGCATATGTAATAAAACCGAACGGAAAAATGAAAGAGGGGCAGAGACTGTGGCTGTAGGCACCACAGCTATCAATCCTTCACACAGCGGCAGATCCTTTAAGCGGCATGGCGGCTATGAACCTCACATACACATTCTACATCCCTCAGTAGAACAGAAAAAAGAAATCAACGAATTTGATATGTTTTTAAGCTTTTCCTCCATGCACCATAGTCTACAATGTAAAGCGCCAATGCTGGGAAGACATTTTTTTAAATTTATAGAATGTGCTTAACTGTTTTGCGGGGCAAATGGATACATGCCATATTTGTAAAGAAATAACTTTGACCTGAACAATACTGAACTTATCCCTCAAATGTTAGGTTGGTTGATAAATCAAATTCTGGCGAGAAGAGCAAATAAGAGCCCTTTTTGATAGGATAGCCTCCCTCCCCAATTCAAACAATAGACGGTGAGGGTCTTTGATGTTTCCCAGACATCCTGATGTCATGAGCAAGTCCTGGGGATGGAAATGAGACAAAGATATTTCTGAAGTGAACAACGTGTTCTCAAAGAAACAGAATGCTACACAAAAACCGCAAAGTGGCAACCGGAGAGCAGAATAAACCCACTAATCTACTGTAGGTCTGGCCCCGGAGGAGGGAAAAGCTGATCTATCCCAGCAGCGCTGGGCACAAGGCATGAACCAGAATACAACTGTTGTCCGATTTTAAGAATAAAGAGAGTCCAGAAATGCACTGCCATAATGCTGGCCTAAACACGCTCGCTGAAAATGAGCGCTGCTGCTTTGCATTAGGAGACTGTGGGTTTGCTTCCCGGGTCCTCCCTGCATGGAGAGCGCTTGGAGTAGTGAGAAAAAGTGCTATATAAATATAAAGAATTATTATTATTGCCAATATGTTGACTGTTTTTCCTCATCCATGTCAACAGAAGATATCTCTCTATTATAATAAAAAAAAAAATCCTGCGACATGACGAGAATTTTTGGAAGATTTTTTCAAATCCCGCAAGTCGAGACTTTGGCCATGAGATTTTTTTCAAGTCATGCCCTCCTCTCAACAAAGCACACGGTCTTCTCACCTCTCAGTCTTGTGAATGCTTTTGTCACAAATAGTTCCTGCTCTCAGCTCTTATAAATTTTAATGTTTTCCTCACTTTAAGTTCCCAATTAAAGAAGACGTATTATGTCCAAATCTTATCGAAGAATTTTATCATGAAGGGTTATCAACAGTGAAAATGAGTACACGGGAAATCCTAGCACCGAGAAACGATGAAGTCAAATGAATTAACGCCAAAAATGTCGATCGGTAACACGGCAAATTGGTTAAATGTGTATCAATAGACTATGAGAAATAGAAACAGTTGGTGGTGATGGTGGGGAACACGAAAACATCAACTTACAATATCCCAAAGAATATCTACAACCGTTAACACCGTACGGTCTTCTACCGGCCGAATTACTGTAGAAAGAAGGATGTATCCAAGAAAGGTAGTGTAGCACATCTTCCGCAGATAACATTAGACAACAAAGGAAATCTTGATATGCCATTCGTATTAAAACATTTACAATTTCCCGTTAGAATAGCTTTTGCAAAGACAATTAACAGATCTCGGAGCCAAACATTCGAAAAAGTCATTTTATTTAACAGAGAGAAAGAAACGATATTCACTCACGGGCAGTTTTACAGTAAAAGTGTAAGTTTAAAAGGTTTTTGCATGTTAATTTCAAAGCCAAACAGAACAAAATCATATTAAGCAACGAATAACTTTAATCCATCCATCCATCATCCAACCCACTATATCCTAACTACAGGGTCACGGGGGTCTGCTGGAGCCAATCCCAGCCAACACAGGGTGCAAGGCAGGAAACAAACCCCCGAGCAGGGCGCCAGCCCACCGCAAAATAACTTTAATGCAACATGAAACATAATTTATATTTAAATGATTAAGTTTCAATATTTTTTAATATGGTTGCTGTAATATAAAATAGTAAATTGTGCATGCGCATCCCCATATGCGAGCAGCAGAACAACAAAGAGGCTAGCGTGTAGCACAGGCACAGGGGTTGGCTAGCGAAGTGAGCAGGGGGCAAAGCCCCTTAGTAATTTAAAAAAAAAAAAAAAAAGTCTCCTGTTCTGCCATACAGAAATCTTGGGCAACGTAATCGCCAGTTGGTCAAAACTGAATGGGCAGGTAGCTAACAAACAAAAGCACCTGTGATTGGACAAACAGAGGTGTGAAGTCTGATGTGATCTTGGACATTCCGGCCCATTTCACAAAATTGACATTAGTTGTAGTTGTACTAGACATCTGGGCTCCATATTTGCCTTACCAGCACATTAAGCTTGCTTTGCTCTCTTCTGGAATTATTTAGCCCTGCCCTGTCAAAACGTTTTACTTGCAGATGGAGTATTTGGCTTTGTCCTGACCCGTCAAAGTGTGCCACAATGTGAAGTATGCTCCAGCTCTTATATGGTGTGGACGCCCTTAATGTGCCTGTAAATCATTACCGACGCAAAAATAAAAATCACGTCGACAGCCAGTGTTATATTTTTAAGCCGTTAGCGATTGATTCATTCTGCACCTGACATAAAACACAAACTGTCTGA
This sequence comes from Polypterus bichir lapradei, assembly GCA_026402145.1. Classification (NCBI taxonomy): domain Eukaryota; kingdom Metazoa; phylum Chordata; class Cladistia; order Polypteriformes; family Polypteridae; genus Polypterus; species Polypterus bichir. Next base: position 13,697,305 of record JANRMT010062797.1, on the reverse strand, counting down.
GTCTTAAGACAAAGTGGCTAAAGACCTGCACCATAATCCATACAAGTTTAAGCCTGAATCCGCATTTTGTTGGGCACATATTCTGACCATGAAAAAAGAACTATAGATTCTAAAAAGGGGATGAAAGAAAACATACGAGGTCCGAAGATTCATCTTATAACTCGGGAACCAAGAGTGGGTGGGGAGAAGCAAAGAGATGGCTAGAGAACCCGTTCTAACTTATCACAGTGAGGAAAGGCTCAACTCAATCAGTTCACTCATTACGAGTGGACGTGTGCTCAGACACTGATGTTTTCGTACCCTCATTTGTGTAACAGTGAACAGCAGGTTAACATCAAGCTTCTTGTGAAACTGAAGTAATTTGCAACGTAAACGTTTCAATTAATGACGGAGGGTTGCGGCGAACAGTGCATGCGTTTTTTGGAAAATGATCTGCGGTAAGGCTGCACGATATTGGGAAAATGATGATGTGATAACAATAAATAACACAATAAATTAGGGGGTTGTGGACCGTGCAGTATCACCAATTATACAAGCTGCCAAAACAGACCAATTTTATTAAAACTCAAAAAGTACACAGTCAATACTGCAAAAAAGTAAACATGTTTTGTGCAAAAAAAAAATACATGCTGCAAAACATTTACAAAAAATGTTTTAATATTAGAGTGTTGTACTGTGTTAGCCATTAGGAATGTAGTGAGAAGTCAAGCAAAATGCCACCCTTGATTGGCTAACTAGAAAGATTACAATATCCAAGCTTTCAAGGCAGTTCGGGTGCCTTCCTCAGGCAAGTTGTAATCATCTTGCATGAAAAAGGGGCCCGAGTTGCCTCAAAAGCTTGGATATTGTAATCTTTCTAGTTAGCCAATCAAAAGGTGGCATTTTGCTTGACTTCTCAAAAAATATGCTGTAAATTATTCAGGGCCTATAAACACCCCATTTTAAATAAATAAGACAATCAAACCAGATTGCAGCAAAAGTTAACCAAGGCCTTAGGGTGCAACTGCCGACCACATCACACAATAGGTAGTAATGCACTTCAGAATAAGGGGGTTTGGGAGAAAAGGGGGATTGGGTTGAACTTACCTGATGATTTCCTTTATCTTAGCTCAGGAATTGGGTTTGTTAGCAACTCCGGTCTGAAATGTTTACCCACTGAGCACATAGCACTAGCGCTACGTCGTCCTTAAGGTGTCTGCCAAACGCGGTAAACACAAGAATAGAACGGCAAACATTTTTAACTCCGCATTACTCTGTGTTACTAGCCTGTTAAATCTCTCAAATAAAATAAACACTAACCAACGGCAAGGTGCAGCTTGTTCCCAAAACACTGAAGTCTGGGCCCATCATTTACTTCGGTACCTTTGTTCCCATTTTTCACATTGTCAGTAGTAAAACACACCTGCCCACCGTCACAAAAACATCAGCTAGCCAAAACCTCACGTAATCCCGTAGCTAAATTTTCCCCACAGTGTTCTTTGGAGAAGTAGGACGAGGTCTGTAAACACCGAGTCTTTAATTCAAAGTCACAGTCGGCGAAGTGAATTGTCAGGTTTATGTAGGCCTGCCTGACCAAAGATCGGTCGTGCCTGCAAAAAATTCCACGTCTTTCGTCTCTTCCAGCACCAGTTTGTAACATGGCTGATACGTCTCCAGCATGGCGACTTGGGAAAAATACATATGGGATGGAATCTTGGTCAAGGTTGTTAAGGTACACAAAACCATTTTTTTGTACAGTCTTTATTGGTACAGGTAGCGCGGGTAATGGCCTGCATTATTTCTTTTGGATGTCGACACCCGGGCTTGTATGGTGACGCGCATTAAAAACTTTTGGAAAAAAGCAATGGATGGTTTAGATGGTTCAGATTTTGTCTTCGATCTGCCCGTGTTTTGGACTGCTCTTTATTACTGTGTTTCAAATGGTGGAACAGGCTTGATGTGTTTACTCTCACAGAAGCCACCTTCGCTCGACATGATTTACAAAATACCCGCGTTTGTAAATGGTCTTCCCATTTAAAGGCAAAGTGCTGCCATACGACAGATTTGCTGGCTCGTTTGCTAACCAAATCTTCTCCTGTTAAGCCAGAATTTTCAGTACATCTAATAAACGAGTTGACGGCCACCGAGCTGCTGTTGCGCCTCTTACAGATACGACGTAACTGTCTGCAGTGAGTGTGGGCAGCATGAGAGAGTCTCTGCTTTCAGCCTTTTACTTTGTATTTCAGTTATTTGCCTAACTGCTGTTTTAAGTTTATCGCTGCTATACATTTCATGCAGAGATTGGGTTACCATAGAAATGACTTATCACAAGAACAATAAAAATGCAATTAATCGTTCAGCATTAATCTGCGAAATTACTTTGAACGTTCGCCACGTTGTAAGCAGCTATGTGTCTACCCAGAAGGGGACTATGTTGAAGATGATCATCGTTGATTTTCTTAAATTGTTAAATAAAAACAGTTACAGGCACCGTGTTGTTTTCTTTTTGTGTCGGATATCATATGGGGCCTACGCAAATATAAAACACTAGCCATGCTCCCTATCTAAGATGGGCTGAAATCTAAGCAATTAACGCAGAACTCAGCATTAACGTTTCTGGGGCACTACACAATGCCGATGTCTCTCCGTTAAAAGCCACTGGGGGATCACTAATGCTGGCATTCTAGTGCCATGCAGTTCGGAACTGTACCCACTAGGGGGCCACACTCCCTGCCACACTCCCTGCCCACGTCTAAAGATTTCATTTTATTCAAGTGAAACTCACAGACCCACGGTACTAAAATAAGATGCAAATAAAAAAACAAGTTAAACATAAGAACCTGTTGATATTTACGTTTTCTAAAAAGTTACTTCTTCCAGTTCCTTTAGAAGTTATAATGTACTCACTGTGCTACCCATCTAAGACAGGTTGACATCTAAGTAAGCAACCAAGACCTCAGCATTAATGCTTGCAGTGCCCCATGCCATGCATATATCTCTGTTAAATGCCGTTTGGTATGGAATTCATAAAAGCAGTGTTAAAGTTTGTGATGCACCATCTACTGGAATGACAAACGCAATGCATATGTCTCATCCAAGTAATCAACACAGACCTTGGCGTTAACACTTGCAGAGCACCACCTGTTGGAATGTAATTTGTAATGCATGTAGTAAGAAAATGCATTGAAAATGCAGGCACCACAAACATTTGTAGTAATAAAATGCATTGTAACAAATGTTCGTGATGTGCCATCTGTTGGAATGACAATACTTCTCTGTTAAATGCCATTTGGTATGTAACTCATTAAAGACGTATTAATGTTTGTGATGCGCCATCTATTGAGATGATGACAAATGCAATGCATATGTCTCAGCTAAGTGTTAACATTTGTAGAGCACCAACCATTAGAATGTAACATATAATGCATGTAGTAAGAAAATGCATTGAAAATGCAGACACCACAAACATTTGTAGTAATAAAATGCACTGCAACAAATGTTTGTGATGTGCCATCTGTTGGAATGACACACACAATGCATAGGTCTCCATTATATGCCATTTGGTGTGGGATTCATAAAAGCCATATTAATGTTTGTCATGCACCAGCTGCTGGAATGGCAAATGCGATGGAGCTTACTACAAAAAACAGTTTGTGATGTACCATATCTTTTCACATTCTAGAGACACACAGACAGATGCTTATCCTTTTACTAAGGGGGATTTCCCTAGTCACAATTACAACACTTTATACCAGACGCCTGGCTACAGATCGACAACTCACCTGCTCTGCTTCCTCTTTACTCATAGCCAGAGCGAGCTGTAGCTGAAGATCTTCCTCGCCGCTGCTCTGTGGCCATGCCTGTTCCGCCTCAGTAGGCAAGCCCCCGGACATGCCTGAAGAAGTCAGGCCAGAAGAACTCATTCCTGAAGGAGTAGAGGATGCTTAAAAAAAAAATGAAGGGAAAGAACAATTATGAAAGTTTAGAGCATCACTTTGTATATCAGAGCCACCGACTTCTGTGACAGTGTGGACTTCAAATTTTACAGGATGGCTTACAATATAAATTGTATATAAAAATGAGCCTTAACCAATTACTACTACTGTGTGGAGCTCCAAGAGGAGTGGCGCTGGCTGGTGATGCCAGTCAAAGCAGTTGAACTTTGATATTCCGTCAACAGGAAAAGTCCTGACTAGCAAGAAAGGTAACTTGGGAGACAAATGGACTTTCTTATTAAAACAAAAACTGCACATTTCATCCTTATGAACAAGGATCAGCATTATGAACAGAACACAAAGTGACAATCCATATTTTATGGATATGAAAAAGAAAAAAAAGCAAGCATTACTTGCTTCCAGCTGACACTCATTCAGCCCACTTCAGGTGCCACAGTGAAGCTGTGCCATTCTGCATTGTCAAGACACCCCTCTTCACGGCTCATGACAGCTCTTCCTGGCTTCCTAGTACTCACCCTGAAAAGTGATGGGACGGCAAACAAAGAAATCTGTGCTCCTCCATGATGCTGCAAATTATAACCATGAAGCAAATGGGCATCTGAAAAGTGTAGAGTGCTGTGAAAAAGTATTTGCCCCCTTCCTGATTTCTTTTTTTTTTTTTTTGCACATTTGTCACACGTTTCAGATCAAAATAATGTAAATATAGACAAAGAAAACCCAAGTAAACACAAAATGCAGTTTTTAAAGTGATGATTTTATTTATTAAGAAAAAACAGAACTATCCAAACCTACATGGCCCTGTGTGATAAAGGAATTGCCCCCCTTGTTAAATCATGTGGTTAATCACATTTTTTGGAAAGCTGAGTTCAATTTCACCAGCCACACCTGGGCCTGATTACTACCAGACCTTGAATAGAACCTGTCAGACAAAGTGAAGTAGGCCAAAAGATCCCAAAATGGAAGACATCATGCTGCGATCTAAAGAAATTCAGGAAAACATCAGAAACAAAGTAATTAACATCTATCGGTCTGGAAAAGGTTACAAAGCCATTTCTAAAGGCGAGAGCCATTATCCACAAAAGGAGAAAACATGGAACAGTGGTGAACCGTCCCAGGAGTGGCCAGCTTACAAGAATTACCCCAAGAGTGCAGTGACAACTCATCCAAGAGGTCACAAAAGAACCCAGAACATCTAAAGAACTGCAGGCCTCACTTGTCTCCGTTAAGGTCAGTGTTCATAACTCAACCACAATGAGCAGACTGGGCAACAATGACATGTAGGGCAGAGTTCAAAAGGTGAAAACCACTGCTGACCAAAAAGAAGATAAAGGCTGGTCTCACTTTTGCCAAAAAAACATCTTGATGATCCCTCAAGACATTTGGAAAAATATTCTGTGGACTGAAGAATCAAAAGTTGGACTTTTTGGAAAGTGTGCGTCCCATTACATCTAGAGTAAAAGTAACAGTGCATTTCAGAAAAAGAACATCACACCAACAGTCAAACATGGTGGTAGTGGTAGTGTGATGGTCTGGGGCTGCTTTTCTGCTTCAAGACCTGGACGACTTGCTGTGATTGATGGAACCATGAATTCTGCTCTCCACCTGAAGGACAATGTCCGGCCATCAGTTTGTGACCTCAAGCTGAAGCGCACGTGGGTTCTGCAGCAGGACAATGATCCAAAACACACCACCAAGTCCACCTCTGAATGGCTTAAAATGAAGGTTTTAAAGTGGCCTACTCAAAGTCTAGATTTGAACCCAATTGAGATGCTGTGGATTGACCTTAAAAAAAGCGGTTCATGCTCGGAAACCCTCCAATGTGGCTGAATTATAATAAAAGAAGGCCAAAACTCCTCCACAGCGATGTGAAAGACTCATTGCCAGCTATCGCAAAACGCTGGATTGCAGTTGTTGCTGCTAAGGGTGGCACAACCAGTTATTAGGTTTAGGGGGCAATTACTTTCACACAGGGCCATGTAGATTTGGATGGGTTTTTTTTCCTTAATAAATAAAATCATCACTTAAAAACTGCATTTTGTGTTTACTTGGGTTATCTTCGCCTAATATTTAAATTTGTTTGATGATCTGAAACATTTAAGTGTGACAAACGTGCAAAAAAAAAAAGAAGGGGGCAAATACTTTTTCACAGCACTGTAGGTTTGCATGTTAAACAAAAAAGCAAAATGACGAAGGGTAGAAAGGCTTGTCAGTCACTCCACTGTCAAAATTTAACCAGGGAGATTAGGGGGAAAAATGGTTGGTGCTCATTTAAAAAAAAAAAAAAACAAAATTCTAATTTTTTTTTTTTTTATAAGCTGAATTTGCTAAAGCAGTATCTCTAATTATTCTCAATAAATCCTAACAAATTTCCATATACCCGAGACAGTTGGATTCTGATGTCAGTTATTAGATGCTTCAAATCCTCCAAACGCCACTTTCTATTGTTTTCTTACCCACAGCAAAAAACATTCTGACAAAGTGTCAGTCACACTTGCAGCACCCAAACGAAGAGTGTTGCCTGTGCCACTCGAGAGCATCACACTGCCGCCTCACTCACAAACAGTCTCAGCAGCGTGCAGGTAGCGTCTTCTCGTCACATCCATGAGACGTCTACCTAGGTACTTTTGCTTTTCACCCAAAAGGTATGAAAGTAAACTGGTTTGGCAACGGTGCAGCAAGGCGTGAAGAGTGACGCCCTCGTGACCCACCCAGGGTTGCTTGCTATTGTCTCAAATACAATGGGACAGGCTGTAGTTGTCCAAGACCCTGTTTAGAGAATTAAGAGGATTCAGAAACTGAACTTTCTTGTAAGTGAAAGCCCCCACCTGTGTCTTACAGCACAGCACCCACCGACGAATCCACTTGACTACACCAGGGTTTCCCAGACTTGGGCCTCACCCTATTCGGTCACTGCTGCTTTTCCTTACGACAAACCTGAATCCTCCTTTCTAAAATTCCAGTTGGTTAATCAGATGATCAGCCCGTGGTGTTTCATATACAGAAACAAACTCCGTTTTTCAGATCATTAAGAGTAAAACCAGTCTGTTGCTGGCACAGTACCAAGCAGTCGCTTCTTTAGATTCATTTGCGCCCATTTAGTAGTCAGTGTAGAATTTGAAGATATCGCCAGACGGGGTACTCTGTGCGACTCTGTGGTATTCCAATTCAAGGCCACGGGGACGATTAATAATATTCTGGATGTGTATTTAATAAGCTTTGAACTCGTTAGTAGCCTGCTTCTGAAATACTACTGTTATGTAAATATATTTATGTCTACTTATTATGATTAATCATCATGTCACAGTACATTCCTTTTCGTTTTATCATGCATTCTCGCTTTTGCTTTCATTTATTGCGCCATTAACTCTGTAGGAAAGAATTTTTTTTGGCCTCTGCTACCCTGATAAAGTTTGCTGTTTTGACTAGAGCTCCAGAAGGCATGAAACTCCTCGCAAAGACACGATTCGACTTACTGCACCAAACTAACAACGAACAAAAAGGGTTTCCACACCCAGCCCCTTCAAGACCCCCATAACTGGGGCCAGAGCTGCACCACCCTGGCTCTTTGGAAGTTTAGCCCTCCTTAAAGTTGCATACAGAAGATAAACAGACCGAGCACCAAGGGCCACCTTCTGTGTTCATCTCCTTCAACTCCAGGCAGACCCCGATTGTGGATTTGGATGTTGGATGATTCTTTATCACAAGTATAAAATTATTTGTTTAGGGATTTTTTCGTTGTTGTTGCTGTGGTTAAGGGTGGAAGCAAAATCCTAATGAGCTGAAAAATGGAGTTTTAAAGACGGTACCTTTTCCTGGATGTTGCGTCATGAAATAAATTAATTTGTCTCTTGGATGACGTGCTTTAGAAAACATCATTTATAGAATTTACATAGCTCTGCCTTAAAATTACTTGCTACTAGTGTTATATACAATGAGGACTGATTGAACTTCTCAGCGCTCTAAATATCTTTTTAAAAAACTGACACTTGTTTTGGACTACGCAGAAAGAAAACACTCCTAAACTCGCTTAGTCCGGTTCAGGGTGTCCGAGCCTATCCCATTAGTGCAGGGGTGTTGAACTCCAGGCCTGGTGGGCTGCAGGTTTTCATTCTAACCCTTTTCCTAATCAGTGACCACTTTTCTCTGCTAATTAAATTCTTCCCTTCATTTTAAAAGCCCTGTTTTTAAGGATTCAGTCCTCTAAATGTATTCCTTTCTTCATTAAATGACAGCCAAAAAGAAATGAGACATGAAACGAGCCAACAGATGACCAGCTAAATTGGGGCTTCAAACTCCAACTAATTTCACTCCAATCACTTTAATGAGAAGCCGATTCGTGCTGTTAATCAAACTCGTTATTTAATTCCAAGGCTCGTTGCTGCTCTCATTCTGCCGCAGCACACATTTCGAAAACTGTTGATTTTACGTTTTTTCTAAGAACACCTCAAGATGTTTTGGTGACCTGAGAGATCAGCCTTACCAAGACCATCACCTCTCTTTAATTTCAAATATTGTGTGATGGGCACAGGGGAGCTGGTCATGTGGCGGCTTGTTTTGTGTCTCATTATTGTTTGGCTAAGGGGCCTGAGTCAAGTTAATTAAAATTAAGGCAAAAGAAGTTGATTAGCAGCAAAAACTGGTTACTAATGAAGAAGATGGTTAGAATGAAAACCTGCGGCCCTCCAGGACTGGAGTTTGACACCCGTGCATTAGTGTCTGGTGCAAGAAAAGAGGCAACTCTGACAGGAGTGCCAGTTCATTGCAGGACACTGACACTGTCACTCACACACATACAGAGGCCAATTTGAAATCAGCAGTCAACTTAACACACATGCCTTTGGGATGTGGGGAGGCAAAATATTAAAGAAGAACATCCGTTAAAAGGAAACATAAAAGACTTCTTAAAGGGGAATAGTCACGTTCTTCTAACAGCAAGCAATATTTAATGTGGGATCTTTTTTTTTTTTAAAAAAAAAAAACCACAATCCTTTGTAAAGATGCAGCTATTGTCATATAAATCACAGCAGAAGAGTAGACTGGTGATGTCAATCGTCCAAAATTTAAGATGTCAACTCCCAGGAATCAACGCAGCAGTTAAAGGGACTAGCGATTTATATGACAATGGCTGCATCTTTACAAAGGATAATTTATTTATTTATTTTTGTTTTGTGCCCTCCCCCCCCCATAACCGGTTGTCTATGGGGGAGGAGCAAAAGCTTTAGATTCATCAAAAATTTTGATCTGTTTTTCGAAGCATATCAAGGTTTTAGAGTCCCCCAATACCAAAAACATTGATATCTCAATGATGGGTGTGTGTCTGTCTGTGTCTCACACTTTCTTGAGGATGGTCTTGAGCTGAAACGACTGGATGGAAAAATACCAAACTCGAAACATAAACCTGTTATGAGATGACAATGTGTTTTTTGACGATTAGTTTTGAGCCTAATGATGCAAGAGAAAAAGGCACTCTAGAGTAGGGGTTGCCAACTCCGGTCCTGGAGGACCACCATGGCTGCAGGTTTTCATTCTAACCCTGTTCTAAATTAGTGACCTGTTTTTGCTACTAATAACTTCTGTTGAATTCATTCTAATTGACTTGCTCTTGAAGACTCAGACCCCTTAATTGTTTCTTTTTCCTTAATTAGCAGCCAAACAATAATGAGATACAAAATGAGCCAAAACAACTGGTGACCATCATACAATATCTGAAAATAAAGAAAGATGAAGGTCTCGGGAATGTAGATCTGCTCAGATTCCCAAAACATTTTAACGGTGCTCTTAGAAAACAGAAAATGAACAATTCCGGAAATGTCTGCTATTGCACAAGAGCAGCGACAAGCCACGAAATGAAAGAACGGGTTTAATTAACGACTTTAATTTAATAATTAAATCTAACCAATTAAAGAATCGGCACCTAATTAAGCAACTAGTTGGAGTGAAATTGGTTGGAGTTTGAGGCCCTGACTTAGTTGGTCTTCTGTTGGCTCACTCACTTCACATTTCATTTCGGTTTGGGTGCCATTTAAGAAAAGAAATGAATCAATTCAGAAGAACAAATCTTAAAAAAGCAATTCAAATACAATGAATTTAGAAGAAGTTAATTAGCAGCACAAACAAGGCACTCAATTTAAAAGGGTTAGAATGAAAACCTGCAGCCATGGAGGTCCTCCAGGACTGAACTTGGCGACCCCTGGTCTAGAGGAACCCTCAAATACCGTAATTCTGCAATTAATTATGAATTCTTCTCATCAGTTTCTATCGTAATGATCTATTTTATGATCACAAAGATCAACATCAGAGTGGAAAAGAATTACTGAAACGTTAGAGAAAAGTTTGGATAACTTGGTGCCCAGAGTGCAAAGCCTCCCGACACTCATGCGTAGTAGTGAAACAGAACAGTGAGGAGGCCCTGCCCAGCTCTCTACTCCTGATGTCACTCTTCCCCCTCCCTCTCGGCCCGCAGCCTCTGTCTCGGATTAGCTCGAATATATTGCTTCTGTATGAGAACTATGATTCTTAGCGTAATGAGAGAAGTCGCAATATCAACTGGAATGTTCAAACAAATTATAGAAAGAAAAAAAAAAAAGATCTAAATCTGTTAAGTAGTTCTCTCGTTCGCTAACTAAGCGGAGTGATGGTTACGCCCCGAGGCAGACGTGCGAGTGAGGAGGGCCCCGCCCCCCTCCTCACAACCCAATGAGTCTCTCTCAGATTCATGCTAATAAAGGGGTACTGCAAGTGAACTATGATACTTAGCGCAATGAGAAAGTAGCAAAATACACAGAATATTCAAGCAAATTATAGAAGAAAATAAAAAAAGATCTAAATCCGTCAAGTAGCTCTCTCATGAAAAGCGGACAGACAAACAAACGGGTCTATAAAACTACAAGGAATTTCGCACTTGGACCACGGAATTTTTAAAACCGTTTCTTAGCGAGCACCTATGGGCCAAGGGTATCCTACATTACAAGTTTCAAGTCCTAAGTCTTCATGGTTCGGGAGAGGCTTTATATATATATATATATTATATATATATACACTCACCTAAAGGATTATTAGGAACACCATACTAATATGGTGTTTGACCCCCTTTCGCCTTCAGAACTGCCTTAATTCTACGTGG
>JANRMT010062797.1:13663061-13685847 GCA_026402145.1 Polypterus bichir lapradei | reverse complement strand
TCAGTCGGCCCATTCTCCTCTGACCTCTAGCATCAACAAGGCATTTTCGCCCACAGGACTGCCGCATACTGGATGTTTTTCCCTTTTCACACCATTCTTTGTAAACCCTAGAAATGGTTGTGCGTGAAAATCCCAGTAACTGAGCAGATTGTGAAATACTCAGACCGGCCCGTCTGGCACCAACAACCATGCCACGCTCAAAATTGCTTAAATCACCTTTCTTTCCCATTCTGACATTCAGTTTGGAGTTGAGGAGATTGTCTTGACCAGGACCACACCCCTAAATGCATTGAAGCAACTGCCATGTGATTGGTTGATTAGATAATTGCATTAATGAGAAATTGAACAGGTGTTCCTAATAATCCTTTAGGTGAGTGTATATATATATATATATATATATATATATAGATTGATTATAATTTAATTAAAATTATCTCTTTTTTTTGTCTCCCTTAATTCCTTAACATTTTGTTTTTCTTTTGGTCACTCAAAATGGTGGCTGTCCCATTCTGCGGCTTTGGAAATCTGGCAATCCTGTTAATAAGAAAATGACTGCACAGTTTTACAGCTCCCATACTGAAAAATGTATTTTACTAGAAAAACATCATTGTTCCTTTACAATAATAACTCAAACCAAAATCAACTTACTTATTTCTAAGGATCAAAGTTTGAGAATCCTTTTATTACTAGGAGAAAATCTGTGGATCCACGGCTTTATTCTCATCTCACACTCATTCATTCAATTTAAACCCTCAGGAGTAAAAGCCAATAGAAACTTTTGTTTAAAAGCAAGAATACATTTTTGGCAAAGTGCGACTGCTTTTGATTCCTGCACTCACGTGCCCTCACCACCACCCCCACCCGACCCAAAAACAAGAGACAAGGTCAGGTACCTGTTGCCGTCTGAGCCATTTTCTCTTTCGTCTTCAGCGCGTGCACACGCTCTTCTTTCAAGCGCTCCTCATCCTTAAGCAGAGCCACAAGCTGCTTGGCCTTCTCGCGGACATTCACACCCTGATCCTTGCCATCTCGATCGATGTATTGAAAATCCTTCAGTGTCTGCACCGCGTAAATGTTCTCTCGGCACTGCTGGGCCACGCGCTCTGAACCAGTCTTTATCAAGTACTCCATTAGAGTCATAGCCTAAAGAGCAGGAGTCATCGCACACAATGTGAAGCAGAAAAGGAAAAGAAAGGCAGCAGGGGGTTAATCAAGACAAAAGAAGGTGCTCAAGGGACCACAACTGTGCTCTCTAGACTTACTCTCACACCTTGTACACATGCCTCCAGTTCTTTCCGTGATCGTTCAGTCGACGCCACACCATGCTCATAATCTCAGAGAAGGCCACCACATTGTACGTCAGATCTGCAATCTCCGACATCAGTGAACTCGAAGGGCCCCATGGATCATTGGAGGTTGCTTCACGAACCTGCCGAATATTGAGACATCCAACAAGTGCATCAGAGATGGGAAACAGCAGACACACAGTTGTACTGTGAAATACGTCCAGACAAACGCTGGGAGTGGAAATGTAAATAATGCAGTCGGCCCTGCGTATCCGCCCAACCACAGATTGAAAATATAAAAAAAAAAAAAAATTCAAGAAAGTTTCAAAAAGCAAAACTTGAAATTTGCCGCAGGTCAAGCACCACGCTGAATCCACACAAATGGAGTGATGAGTATTCTTACCTCGCTGTAGCCTCCTGACATTTCGCAGATATCCTCTGTCTCTCTCTCTCCAGCACTCGTCTTTTTGTGCACTGTTTGCCTCGTCGCTCATTTGCGACTTGTGTTGTGTTGTGTGTGTGGCTGGTGAACTTAGCATTCATGCATTGGGAGATGAGGTTCTAAACGTTTTCTATTAGGAGGCCTAGCGCTGGCTCGCTCTCCCCTTCTCTCTCTGTCGTGTTGGCAGGAGCAGCTCTTGTAGATGTAAAATGGTTTGCGACACGCTGCCAATTCTGGTGGTTTCGGTTTGCATTTTAGGCAAGTTAAACTCCTCCAGAAATCCTGTTCTCGTTACCCAGTTTTAGAAAAGGGTTTGTTGTCGCTTTGTACACTGCTCAAAAAAAAAAAAATTAAGGGAACACCTAAATCACACATCGAATCTCGATGAACAAAATCTTCAAGGGGAAAAATCTATATTGAGTAATACTGTGTAATTCGTTGAGAACAAAATTATGTCATTGGAAACCAAAATCACCAACCAACCGAGGGCTGATTCAACATCACAACGAAAATCAAAGTTCAAAACTGGAATCCCAGGCTGAACCAACTTGCATGAATTTCATCCCGGCAACTCCTAATTTGACTCGGTAGTGTGTATGAGCCCCCACATAGCTGTAACCACTCCCGACAACGTCTGGGTCTGCTCCTGATGAGACGGCGGATGATGTCCTGGAGGATCTCCTCCCAGGCCTGGATCAGGGCATCAGTGAGCTCCTGGACAGTCTGTGGCGCTACTTGGTGGCATAGAATGCACCAATACATAACGATCTAGAGGTTCTCAACTGGATTCAGGTCTGGGGAATGTGTGGGCCAGCCAATGGCACCAATGCCTTTGTCATCAAGGAACTGCCTACACACTCGGAAGACAGGAGGCTGGGCACTGTCCAGCACCAGGAGGAATCCACTGCACCAGCATTAGGTATGACAATGGATTTCATCAGCAGTCAGGGCACTGCTGCCTAGCATGTGGAGGTCCGTGTGACCCTCCAAGGATATGCCTCCCTAGACTATTGCTGGCCCACCACTAAACAGGTCATGCTGAATGATGTTGCAGGCTGCATAACCTTCACCACGGCATCTCCAGACTCCTTCACGTCTGTCACATGTGCGCCAGAATGGGGCGCCAGTGGTGGAGCTTTTGCCAAGATTTTAAGAAGTGTTTTTTGAATGTTGATTGATGAAAAGCGGCCATGCTTTTGTTTTACGAGCGATGTATGAGAGACTTATTTTTTACTTTTTAGTACACTTTTTAACTTAATATAAGCAATAACATTTATATATATATATATTATTTTCAACTTTTTAGTCTTGGGTTTGTTTAGTATAATTTTGTAATCAGGATTTTAACACTTCCTTTAAAATTTCTATCTGTTACTAGCGCCATCTATTGGTGAAATCTTGAACTGTTCTTCATATGAAAATTTAATTTCTTATTTAACATGGATTAATTGATCAATTAGTGAAACTGATTATTGATTCATGTATTGTCATCGGAAATGAGTAAGTTCACACAATTTTAAGTCATTTGGACAATAGGAAGTGGGTTAAGTATCAATTTACAAGATTTGTACAAGACAACAAACAGGTGAAGTTAAAATAAGCGTGGTAATAAGAAAAACAAATTTAAAAAAAAAAAATGCAGCAGTGAGACCACCAGTATTGTGTGCAGTTCTGGCCACCACCCTAAATGAAAGATAAAGCAGCACTTGAAGTTGTGGTGATGAGAGCAACATGGACATTTGATGGTTTGGTTAGAGACGTGCACACCAGTGGCCAGTTGGAGGTCATTTTGTAGGACTCTGCCAGTGCACCTCCTCACACAAAGGAGCAGACACCAGTCCTGCTGCTGGGCTGATGCCCTTCTACGACCCTGTCCAGGTCTCTTCGTGTAACAGTCCGTCTCCTAGTATCTCCTCCATGCTCTTGAGACTGTACTAGGAGGCACAGCAAACCTTCTCGTGATGACACATAAGGAGGAGCTCAGCTACCTGTGCAACTTGAATGGGGTGCAGGTAGCACCTCATGCCACCAGGAGTGTCAAGGACATGAGCAAAACACAAAATGAGAGAAGAAACAGACAGGAAGGATGAGAAGAGAACAACTGTTTGTGGCCACCATTCCCTTTTTGGGGGGTGGTCTTACTGTTGGCCTTCCAGTGCCCCTGTTGTCACTTTCATCTGCACCAAAGCCAGTGACGTTGACTCACAGTCCGTTGTGCTTCCTAACTGGACAGACTGATCTCCCTGAAGCTTCAGTGACTTGGCGTTAGACGGTAATGATCCAGTGTTCCCCTCATTTTTTTGAGCTGTGTATTTCTGTGCTAATAAGTAGCAGTGGAGTTATTACTTGATGTGTTAAGCAGCAGTGCTGTAGATACAGAGGAAATTCAAAGTGGGTTTGTCCAAGTTTAGCGCCTTGAGCCCAACTGCAACTGTAAAATGGGCAGGAAAGTTTAAAGTGGGGGGTTTGAACGGTGATCCGTGGTTGACTTGACTTCACCAGATAAGACACAGTTACACAATGCAGAGCACACCATCTGGAGTTTACACACACGTGCGCTTGCCTCTTATCACAGCAAAATGCCAGGAATTTTGGGACCATGTAAAAGAGGGGTTACATGCGTACCCTTTGTTTCTGTGAGGGGAAAAAAAAAAAAAGGCTCCTAAAAAGCAATTCAGTTTTCCCTTAAAGGCTAAGAGGGAGCATAAAGTGCCATCTCTCAACAGGGAAAATAGAAATCTTATATCTTATGAAAAAGCAGCATACCGCTTGATTGAAAATACACACAAGGGATTTGCTTAGCTTCACTGCAAACGCCACTCCATTTTATAAAACGGACTTGAGCATCTGTGCATTTTGGGGTATCTGTAGGGAGTCCTGAAACCAATTCCCCGTGGATACGGAGGGCCGACTATCATCTTTTTTATAGTGCGCTTTTCTTAACCTAAACCCCTACAAGGCATAACCAAAAAAAAAGTACAGTAAATATATTAAGCCAAGTTGTAAAGGACAAAATGAAAAACATACCGTAAAATTTACAAAACAAGCAGGATAATAAAACAGAGCAAAACACGTAACATGACGCAAATAAAATCCAAGGAAAACAAAAGCAGACCTGAAAGTTGTTCAAAATCAGGGTAAACTCATAGTAGAAGTAGTTTCTTAACTCTTTATCGGCAGATGGCAACTTTTGTCAACAGCAGGGGTTGAGGGCGGATGTAGAGAGCGATAACCAGCTGTAAACATCAATAAAATTCACCGTTATGTTATCGGCAGACCATCTTTTCTAAGAGGACTGTTAGACTTGACGTTGACTCCCTACGTGTGTCAGTAGCATAAACAACATCTAGAATGGCATCGACATCCAGTGGGAGAGTGAAGCAAACGCACAAAGCAAAATAATCCTTGTGCGTTTTTTATTTACCAGTAACAGCGCACTGCACACATGATAACGTGCACTGAATCCACTTGACTTGAGCGTTTCTAGTTTTCCTCCTCTTTCTCTGTACGTTTATCATTCGTTTGCTCAGAGGTTGATGCTCTTCCTGAGCAGCTCTTCTTTTCTCCACCCTAGTGGCCCGCTTCTTCTCTTCTTCAGTCACCATCTTTTCACGTTAAAACTGATTAAGTCAGTGTTTGTGTTACAATTACTTAGTATGTTTTCGTTAATTTTTCACTTAAGCTGGCACTTAAGTCTTCAATCTGCCTCAAGAATGATTTAAGCTATGAAGAGGTAGGGGAAGTGACGGCGAAGGTACTAGGGATGAGCACGTCCGCCCTGCTGGCCACTGCCAAGAGTTGATTCTACAATAAAATAAAATAAAAAGAGGAATAACCTTAGAGGTCAATCATCACCCTGAAAGCGGATAGTGGAGATCACGTAGTGTATGTGTATCAAATTTCAGGGCAATCGGTCAAACGGTTTGCGAGCTACAGGTGATTTAAAATCCTGGACAGACAAACAGACAGCCACGGTAGTGTATTATATATAAAGATTTTTTTGTGTACAATTGCTGAATTGGACTCTGATTTGGATGTACGTGCTTTGGAAATCAAAAACAAAAGACAGATAGCCGTTTTTTGGGGGTTGGTTTCCCAGAAATTGCCTTTGAGCTTATGAGTGATGAAACAGGTTTCTAATAAATACATAATAAGTATGTGAACTTACTCACTGTAAAGGCTCATGGAACATAAAACAGAGGACCATTTGTCGTAAATAAGCATTTTATGTTGATTAATGTGTTAAAACCATTACTTTGTATGCTTTTTAGTTTAGTTTTTTTGAAATTTATTCAGCCCTGGGAGAAAAAGAAAAAAAAATAAATAATGAGCCCTAAAAGAGTTAAAGCAGCTAAGAGTCAGGGCGATTAAAGCAGCTAAGAGTCGGGGCGATTCTAACATCCACTGACAGGACATTCCACAGGCGGGGAGGGGGAGGGGCCACTTCCCCCCCAACCCCATGGCCAGGTGACAGAGCCAGCAGCACGGAGGAGGTGTTTTTTTTTAAGGGGGGGGGGGGGGGTTTGACAAGACCACTGCTGTAATAAGGGGCTGTGCCATGGGCTGCTTTGTATATAAAAATAAAGAGTTTTAAATGTGATGCACTCATGAATAGGACACCAGTTGAAAGTACTGGGGTGATGTACACCATTGCACAGTCACGAGTAAGGATCCCAAGCAGCACATTTTAGCATATACTGGAATTGACGAGAACTTCCACATAGACCAAAAAGAAGTGCATTACATTCAATCTAAATGAAAAGCGATAACGACATGAATCCGCCATTCAGTGGCACTTTGTGACTAAAATGGCCAAAGTCTTACAATATTACGAAAAAGAAAACATTGGTAATGTTTTTAACGTGAGCCTCAAGGTTAAGGGCATTAGTGGTGGGCGATACCTGAATATGGGTCAGCAAATGGACCAAACAGATTGGTGAAGGAGTTCCTATTAAAATAACTTCAGTCTTTGAACAGTTCAGGTGAAGAAAATTGTGTTGCATCCATGACTTTATTTATTGGAGACAACAGGTAAGGACAGCAGAGGTGGCAATGCATGTAACACACATGTACAAAAAAAAAAAAAAATGCAGCAGTGAGGCCACATCTGGAGTGTCGTGTGACGTTCTGGTCACCACCCAACATGAAAGAGAGCAGAACTTGAAGCTGTGCAGAGGAGAGCAAACAAGTGCATCATGGGACTTAAGGATGTGTCCTGCTGTGACCCAGACCCAGTCTGTCAGGGGGGACCTCATCCAGGACTTTAAAATTCTCAAAGGCATCGATAAGAGCAATCTAACCTAGAACAGGCCATTCAGCCCAACAAAGAGGGTTACGGTAAAAGTCGATCCAGCAGACTTCTTTCAACTTAACCGTGAATCACGTCACATACTTCAGGACACCAGTGGAAATTAAGGAGAAGGACATTTAGAACTAAAACCTGGGAAGCACTTCATTCCGCAAAGTGTGGCGGGAATCTGGAATTAATGATTTAGACATGGAGTTGAAGAAGAAATTCTGACAAGCTTTAAGAATTAGTGTCTGCATAGTGGGACAGCTTAGCTAGCAGCTAATAAATGAGCATTAGGAGTTGAACTTTCTCTTCTCGTTTGTCAAATTTCTTATTCAAGTTTTACATAAATATAGACGTGTGTGTGTCACCTGAATAACAATGACAACCCAGACCGCATTTCGTTATGATCTGCACTGTATGCAACACATAGGCAATGAACCCTGGATGACACCAGGCCGTACTGGAGTATAGGGAGATTTATTTTTACTTTCTTCTATACGAAGTATGGGGAAAGTACTGTAATTATCCAAAATTTTGATGTCAAGATTTTGATGAATCCCTGCGTTTTAGACCTCCCTGACCTTCTCGTGCACGAAGTATAGGGTCAGTATTGGAATGCTCCAAAAATTCAATGTCGAGATTTTGATGAATCTCGACGTTTTAGACATCCCTGTGTTCGAAAATACCATTTTTGGAATTATGTCTGTGTACGTCAACTTTGGTCAACCAACTTTTGCATGCTTTCACTTTGGTCAACCAAATTTTGCATACAAAACGTAGATTTCTATCAACTTTGGGGCTATTTCCGCTAACTGGAAGTGGTACTTTACCTGAACACAAACTCATTTTTTTTTTTTTTTTAATTCATGCAGCTGCAGAGTCCGATTTATTCAGCTTTACTTTTATATTTGTTCAATATATTATTCATTTGATTTGTTGTTGATGCTTATTTAATGTTTATAATATAATCCATGTCTTGCAGTTTACTCCTCAAATATCCGTCTCGATATCTGAGTATAAGAGAAAGTCGAGGGGAGAGCACTCGCGATTGTTACTCATGAAGACAAGCTGATAAACGGGACATTAAACCAGTCAAGCACTGGTGCACACCACGTACACGAGGGTCCGCCGGCACTCTCCAACGGTACAACAGCAAAAAGGAAAACCAAAATTTGAAATCTACCTTAATCTCGGCCTCAGAGTAGTTGTGGACAATGTTCTTCACCTGGCGTCTAAGTGAAGAGGTCGACATCTTCACAATGGAGAACTGAGCAGAGCAGAAGACAAAGAGTGAAAACAAAAATCAAAACAAATTGAAGATGCAAGCTTGAGTACCTGTTAGGTTATGCATTGCCTTGTGCGTTTATGCCCTCCTTCAACCTGATTTTACATTTAAAGTCCATACACTCACTGAGCAAATTTGTAGGACCCCTGTACAAATACTGGGCAGGACCCTCCTTCTGCCCTCAAAGCAGCCTCAATTCTTCATGGCATAGATTCGTCCTTTGATTTTTCTGCTCCATGCGGACGTGATAACCCTCACCCAGTTTCTGCACATCTCCCTCATCGAACACATCCTACAGATGTTCTCCTGGATTTGGACACCGTGACTGGGGAAGACCACTGACCTCAATGTCATGTTCATGAAACCAGTTTGCTATCTGACATCATCATCATCATCATGTTGTGTGTAGCTATTTAAAGATGATTGGTCAATTGTGGTAATGAAGATGGCAGGCAGTAACACTCAAATAGACCGCAGCTTATCAGTATTAACGGCCCAAAGTGTGCCAAGACAATGCTCCCCACACTGCCAGCACCAGCCTGGACTATTAACACATGGCAGGTTGGATTCATGTCGCTGATCTGTGTTCCTCAAAACAACTCAAGATTCATCTGCCCAGGTTACATCTTCAGCTCTCATCAACTATGGAAAAACCTCGTGTGTCACATCTTTCAGGTTTTCAACAAACTGAGAAAATGACGTCACCTCTATAATTAACAACCTGTAGATTTCATTTTTCCCGAGCTTCACATACAGAATATTGTTTTTTTTTTCCCACGAATCAACAACACCCACCCTTTAAATCACGCAGTCACAGCATTTAAATCACGCAATCGTAATTTGACATTTTCATTGGTGGGCGGTCTTTCCTCCTTGGTCAGTGAGGTTGCTAGGGTTTTTGTCTTGCAGTTTGTAAAATACTGTGTACATACAGTAGACCCCCATGAAGTCGCGGTTCAGAGTTCGCATCCTCAGTCGTTCACGGATTTTTCCTTAGAACCTAACTAATAATTGTTGGCAGAAACCACAAATATCCTCCGTAATTTTTTATGGCTTTTTTCGTGGCAATACTGTACTGTAGAGAGAACACAAAGCAACTGTAGAGGAAAATGCGGCTTGGGATGGTGAAAGTAGCCAATCCGAGAGCATTATTCATTTCTCCTTGCTGCCGATTGGTTGCTGCCCTGTGACGCACCTCCAGCAGATTCAGCCCAGCATTCCTGTACCATAACAGTTTACCGCGTGCAGCTATCTCGAGTGTTTCGTTTTGTTCTTCTTAAAGCCCTAAGATGCCTCCCAAATGCCCTGCATCTTCTAAGGCTTCTGGCAATGAACCTAAGCACCAGAAAAAGTTTAAGACAGTCTAGAAGAAGGTTGAACTACTAGACTTGCTCCAGGGACTAAAAAGTTATGCCGCAACTTCCCATCACAATGTTCCTCAAACCTATCAAGAAAAGCGAGCACGAAATCCCACCAGAAGAAGACCCGTCAGAAGATACGACTCCTCCTGAAGTGTCTGAAGAAGAGGAGCTGTAAATCTTCTGCTTTACTGTGCAGTCATTATCTTCATTAGATGCCTTCATTGTACTGCACAGCTAATTCATTATCATCTTCAATCAATACCATTCATTACTGGTGAGTACCCACACATTTTACTGTATTTTTATTAAATTATTACTGTACTTACCCTACTTATACCAAAGAAAACACGCTTGCATGAATTACAATACATATGGGGTAACATCAGTATTTTACATTCTAGCACTGCAGGAGACAAAGCAGTACAGTACTGTACAGTAGACGGGTTTACTTTTACATTTTTTTTAGGGTAATGTATTAAGCCGAGTTTGAAATGAAATTAAAGTGTTTTGGGGGCATATTTAGGGTTTAAACTATAAAAATAGTCATTTTTTGACCACATCCAAAATTTGCAGTTTTTCACAATTCACAGGTGCTCTAGGAACGTAACCCCTGCGAATTTCGGGGGTCATCTGTACATACTAGCTTCTTCCATCATGCTAAGACTGGAATGAAGACATATTTAACCATCACCACTACCTTATAACATCAGGAAAGGCCTAAAAACTAAAAAAAAAAAAAAATTCAATTTTGAAATTATGTTACTAGGTTTTTCTATTGCATGTGAGAGCTGCCCAGTTCTGGTGAGCCTCTGCCCACTTCAGCCTTGGCTGAAAAGACTGGCCTTCTGCTGTTGCAGCCCACCCGCCTCAAGGTTTGACGTGTTGTGTGCATTCTGAGATGCCCTTCTGCTCATAATCGTAGAGTGGTTAGCTGGTTTGCCGTCACCGTTCTGTCTGTGTGAACCAGTCTGGCCGTTCTACTCTGACCTCTCCCATCAACAAGGCGTTTCCGTCCACAGAACTGCCGCTCACTGCATGTTCTTTTTTTTTTTTTTTTTTTGTTTTTCACACCATTCTGAGTAAACTCTAAATGTAGACTGCTGTGCGTGAAAAATCCCAGGAGATCAGCAGTTACAGAAACACTCCAACCAGACTATCTGGCACCAGCAGAAATCACGGAGAGTGCATGTTTTCCCCATTCTGGCGTTTGATGTGAACATGAACTGAAGCTCTGCATGACATGCTCCACTGCTATACCTGGCCATCTTAACGTATGGGTGCTGGCCGAGGGCCCACTATGTTTCAGATGCCCATGAACGTTGCTGTTTTGCTATCAAAACTGGGGCCCGGCGCACTACTTTGACGGCCCTGCCGCCACATGATTGGCCGATTAGCTACTTGCACAAGTAAGCAGATGTACAGGTGGTTTCCAAATAATTTGCTCAGCGAGGGCACACTGCCTTACATGTTCACTTCCTCAATATACCTGACTTCAAACTCAACCTTCAGCCATCACTCCAAAGTCAAGCCGCCAGATTCCAAAGCCTCCAGCTGTACCACCTTCTCCCTTCTGATCCCACCTGCCTATTATGAGCACCACCCACCTACTGCCCACCGCTCTTTCCTCACGTGTTGACTTTATCCTGTCTTTTCTTCCTCATCAGTCCATCTTGTCCCACCCTGCCGCACCAAACCCCTTTACGTGCCCTGCCCACCCCACCCCAGCAGAGTCCTCACCTGTCCACACCACTCCGCTGTCTCCTCTGTCCTCTTAAGCGGAGGATGTCAGCGGCCGGGAGGAGGCTCAGAGTCCGATTCAGACCGCAGGCCGGCACGGAGCAGTAACATCGAGTCCCCGAGGAAATCTGAAAGAGGCGGGAGATGAAAAGGCAACTTACTTTTTTACGTGAAACCTGCACTCCATGTCAAACTGTTGCCGGGAGACTTGAACTGTTACATTCAAATAAAAATAACAAGCAAAACTGCCTGTCAGCAGCCTGCCATTTAGCTTCAGACCCGCCTCGGACACGGTGGCAGGCCAGTAGCACCACGGAGCGAGTGGTCAAGCAGGGACTAAAGGGTCTGCCTACGAGAAGGATAACAGCCCAACCCGGAAGCGCAGAAACATGCAGAGAAAGCCTCGGCAATGAAGACGCGGTGACAGGGGGCCCTCCTCCTCCTCCTTCTCCTCTTCTTCTTCTTCCTCCTCCTCACCTCCAGCGCCGCCTCCTCCTCCTCAGCCGGACCTCGCCCTTCCCCTCCGACTTTCCGTCACGGGTAGGTGAGTAGCACACGGACCGGGGAGGAAATCTGCAGGATGGCTTTTTCAGGTGCTTCTTTGGGTCACCGTCCCCCTTCTTTTTTCCCGAAGCTCTGACCCCTTTCAAAAAAAAAAAAACCAGGCAGGAACAAGATGGCACCGTTTCCTGTTCCGATTAGCAAACGATATGCATTATTCATCCAGCAGAGGGCGGGGCTAATGCAATATTCATGAGGGGCGGTGCGTCGTTGATGGTGGATCTTTGGCGAGTCCCGGAGAGAGGTGACCGAGTCAAGGCCGAAAAACAGACGAGTGTGTGCCGCGAGGGAGTGGGAGCTGAGCAAATATTAGCCCAGGACTCGGCGCGGATCAATCAATAGGACCGGAGCAGAACGTTATAACGGCAGGACAGAGTTTTGTAACATATTTCAACGTAATAAATCAATATTAAGCATTGACAGGAAAAAAATGAGTCATCGGGTTAAAAGGGAAAAAGGAAATGAAGAAGCATTACTCATTAGTATAACAAGTGACGTAAAACAATTTTAGCCAGGCAGTGAGTACTGAGATTTTAGTTTGATTTACATTTCGTTTTTTTTCCAAAGCAACTCATAAAAGAGGTCAAAATAACTGAACAAACATCGGTGTATGCTGTTTGGGAACAAGTGTGACAGGACAAGGTGACATAATTGATCGCGCAAGTGAAGATCTCAGAATTAAATTCAAGCTGGTTACAAGAGAATGAAAGGGTAAAGCTGAAGGGGAACCCACAACCACAACATTTATTACTATGGCATATTTTACTCCAGAAACTGTAGCTCAAAGTGCTTTACAATATGTCCAGGAAATGGTTACAAGTAAAAATTGGGAAGAATGATAATAAATAAGAAAAATAAAACAAACCAATACTAGTTTACATAACATAGATATGTAATTAGTAGAAAAGTCTAATATGTATACCTGTTGTGATGGTCGGCCGGGACGCTTTCCTGGCTCGGAGGCCGTTGTAAAGGAAGGACAGGGTGAGCAGATGTGCACAGGGCCTCCCCCGGAGCGCTAGATGGCAGCACCCCCTGGGTTGCAGCAGCACCTGGGAATCTTACATGGCTCCATGGGAGTTGGAGTTTGGCACAGCCTTGTTGGATTCCATGGGGGGGCCACCAAGGGGAGCTACAGAGCCCTACATTGGGCTTTCACCACACTTGGCAGTACTTTCAGATAATGCTGATGGGCCAACTGAAGTGCTCCCAGGTGTAGCATAAAAGGACCATCTCACTTCACTCAAGGAACCAGAGTCGGGGAGGGGGAAGAGGGAATGAAGCTTGCTGGGAGTGGAGTGGACAGAGAGAGAGAGAGAACGAGAAAGAGAAAAGAACAAGTCAAGTCAAGTCAAGTTGGGGAGCATGCACAAGGTACCGCGCGTTGCCGCACCCACTACACAACAAAACAATTTGGGATCCTGGTTGGCAACAGCCCCAGGCAGACACGCGGTCCAGTCCCACCCTCCAGAAATGACTCTCTATCTACCGCAGCCAGGTATTACGTGGGTGACCCCTTGGCCTGGTCCAGCCACTCGGGTCCCCAACAATGAGGATCTTATGAGCTGGATCACCCTCGAGGAAATGCACCACATGGCCATAGTGCTGTAACTGACGCTCCCTCACAATGCTGGTAATATGCCTCATTCAGGACTCCATGAGCAACACAAAGTCAAACCAGCAGTACCCAAGGATTTTCTGGAGAGACACAGTACCAAAGTAGTCCAGTCTTCATCTTAGGTCACTGGATGGCGCCCATGTCTCACAACCATATAGTAAGACAGGAAGCACCAGGACTCTAAAGACTTGGACCTTCGTCCTTTTGCATAGATATCGTGAGTGCCATACACCCCTTTCCAGTGACCTCATGACCCCCCATGCTCTCCCAGTCCGTCTACTGACTTCATAGGAAGAGTCACCAGAGACATGAATGTTACTGCCAAGGTAAGTAAACCTCTCGATTAGGTCAACACTCTCTCTGCAGACAGACGCACTGCTGATGGTCGTGCCCAAGAGGTCATTAAAGGTCTGGCTGTTGGTTTTTATCAGGACACTCGCAAGCCCAGACACTCAGACTCCTCACTCAGTCTCTCGAGTGCCCCGATCAGAGCCTCCATTGACTCCACGAAGATCACAGCATCGTCAGCAAAGTCAAGATCAGTGAATCTCTCTTCACCAAAAGATGACCCACAGTTTCTGGACCCCATGACCTTGCCCAACACCCAGTCCATACAAGCAGTGAACAGAGTAGGAGCAGAACACACCGCTGACAGACCCCAGAATCAACTAGGGAAAAACACAGAAGTTCTGCGAAGAAAGAAAAAGAAGAAAAGGCCAAAAGACCACCCAGCCCTCACCTGGTATTCCGCCCCTTCATTGTTTCCAAGCTTCGTCCCAGAGGATTCACTGCAGTGGGTCTTGTGGATAGCTGGGACACCTGCCTTCATTTGGGCATCACAGGTGGCTGCACTGTGCCTCACTCGGGTGGAGCTAACATTTTAACTGTGGAAGTAGTACTAGGGTGTTGTACTGTGTTAGCCATTATGAATGTAGAGAAAAGCCAAGCAAAATGACAGCTTTTATTGGCTAACTAAAAAGATTACAATATGCAAGCTTTTGAGGCAACTCGGGCCCCTTCTTCAGGCAAGATGTAATCAGAAATTAGTAAAGATTGCAAACCCCTGAAGAATTTGATAATTCAATGCTTATATAGTCTGTTAGGGGTACAACTAAAAACCAAATTAAGAAGGTTGATTTTTAGGTGTTGTAAGAGCCAGTCTTAGAAAGCTAATGTTAAATTCACACAACTGTCAGCTTAATTTAAATAGAATATAAAATTTCACAAAGTTACTTAGATTAAGTTTTACCCCTTGCAAACTGGCATGCAATAGAACTTTCTTAGCCATTCCTGTAAAATCAGAGTGGTGATTAAACCAGTTAGGCAGTTGTCTTTCTCTGCTTGAAGCATGGACTGAATACTGCGTTCCATTTGAATTAGGAAGTCGGAATTTTCACCTGGAATGTCCCCTTAAGTTGGATTTCCAACTTGGCAAATTGGGGCTGTCTGACTTCAGATTATGATGTCCATCCAAAATGGCAGCGTACACCGGAAACGTTAGTGAAGGCTGTCGTGTTCTACTGTTTATTAGGGCTTCTGTCTGTTTGTGTCTCCTTAACTCGGTCGCACACACAGTGCTGTCCAATGTCTATCTGTGGACCTGTTGTTATGGAGTCTGAATGTGCGAAACACCACGTGATGCATTGTTGCCAGCTGTTGTTTATTCTGATGGAGCAAGCACCACAAAGACTTTCCTGGACCCGTCTGTATTGGTTTCCCAAATGTTTTAGTGGGACGCTGAACCGCTGATAAAAAGCAGGATGGATCCCTGCTTTCATGTTGTTGATGCCAAATTTTGACCCTACCATCTGAATCGAGACTCATCAGACCAGGCTACTTTATTCCAATCTTCAGATATCCAATTTTGATGAGCCCGTGTCAATTGTAGCCTCAGTTGTCTGTTCTTAGCTGTCAGGAGTGTCACCCGGTGGGGTCTTCTGCTGCTGTAGCCCTTTATGCTTCAAAGTTTAAAATGTTGTGTGTTCGGAGATGCTCTCTTGCACACCTCAGTTGTAACGAGTGGTCATTTCAGTTCCTGTTGTCTTTCTATCAGCTTAAACCAGCCTGGCCATTCTCCTCTGACTTCTGGCATCAACAAGGCATTTTTGCACTGAGGACTGCCACTCACTGATATTTTCCCTTTTTCCTGATAAACCCTCAGAGTAAACCCTCAGAGATGGCTGTGTGTGAAAACCCCAGTAGATCAGCAGTTCCTGAAATACTCAGCTCAGCCCGTCCGGCATCAACAGCCATGCTACGTTCAGAATCATTTCAGTCCCCTTTCATCCCCCATTCTGATGCTCAGTTTGAACTTCAGCAGCTTGTCTTGACAATGTCTACAGGCTGACATGTGTTGAGTTGGTGGCTTGTGACTGGCTGATTAGAGATTTGCGTTAACAAGCAGTTGAACAGGTGTACCTAATAAAGTGGCCAGTAAGTGTATTTTTAAAATAAAAACTGGGATCCACTGGATGAATTCCCTTCATAATTTTAAACACTTTGATTTTGTCACCTCTTAGTCTCCATTTCCTTAAAGTGAATATTGCTCAACTCCATCAATCTCTTCTCCAAAGTCTCTCTGTCTCCTAATTTTAATTTCTACCCCCACCCACTAGCCCAGGTTCTTACATACAGACTCTCCATCTCCTGGCTTATGTACATATGTACAAGGGGGAACAACTGGTCTTCAAGCCTTAAAACTACCTGTCTTGAAACTTTTATATGTAAAGGTGTCCCACCCCACCATGTTTGCTGAAACACCTTGAGTACCACCTTTCCTTTTTATCAACTTCAGCCACTGCTCCTGGATGTCCTTCAGTGGGGAGACCCATTTTTTTTATATCACCTGACACCACCTCCAAGCACATCTTCTTTATCCTCCTCTCCTGCATCTCCAGACTGGTACCCCTCTTCATCAGGTCATCCTCTTCCTTTTCGTTATACAAGGTCAGTAGAAAAGCAGGCCCTGCATGTTGTGAAGTTTAACAATAATCATAATAAATTATTTACATTTATATCATGCTTTTCTTGCTACTCAAGCACTTCAGTGAGTGGGGAGCCACCTTAGCCACCTGCAATGTGTAGAACCCACCTGGATGATGAGATGGCAGCCATTTTTTCGTCAGTACGCTCACCACACAGGAGCTGTCAGGTGGTGGTGGTGAGAGAGAGAGAGAGCCAGTTAGAGACAGAGGGCCATAATGACCAGGTGGTGGTGAGCAGTTTAGCCAGGACATCAGGATACACCCTACTCTTTGTGAAGGATGCCCAGGGATCTTTATATGACCACAGAGAGTCAGTCAGGACCTCAATTTTATGCTTCATCTGAAAGGTGGCCCCAATTTTACAGCATGTTGTCCCTATCACTACACTGAGGCATTGGGATCCACACACAGACCACAAGGTAAGTGTCCCTCTACTGGCCTCAGCAAGACCTCCCCCAGCAGCAAACCAAGCTTTTCCTAGATGGTCTCCCATCCAATACAATACAATACATCCATTCATCCATCCTTTATCCAACCCGCTATATCCTAACTATAGGGTCACGGGGGTCTGCTGGAGCCAATTCCAGCCATCACAGGGCACAAGGCAGGAAACAAACCCCGGGCAGGGTGCCAGCCCACCGCAGACAATACAACACAATTTATTTTTGTATAGCCCAAAATCACACAAGAAGTGCCAAAATGGGCTTTAACAGGCTGTCTTTTGACAGCCCCCCAGCCTTGACTCTCTAAGAAGACAAGAAAAAACTCCCAAAAAAACCCTTGCAGGGAAAAATAATGGAGGAAACCTTGGGAAAGGCAGTTCAAAGAGAAACCCCTTTCCAGGTAGATTGGGCGTGCAGTGGGTGTCAAAAAAGGGGGTTAATACAATACAATACACAGAACAGGACACAAGTAATCCTCAGTTCAATATAATAGTGCAATACGAATATTATAAGTACAGAGCAGAATTCAACAGTAGATGATATCCCATAATACAGTCTGGATTTGTTCAGAGTCCTGTTGCCTCACCCTATTGGCCATTCCACAGCTGAGTCAGTGCTGGGTCAGCCAATCCAAAGAAAGGACCCCTCTACCTGATGATTCTGGTGATCCTCCATCAGAGATGACTTTACCGCAGGCAGGTAGAACAACTTGGCAGGTGGGCAGTGGCACCAAGTGCCACATTTGAGTACTGAGAAGAGAAACAGAATAGGTGAGGGTTAGTAACAAATTCTAACTATCATGTTACTTATGTTTTAGTGTTAATGACTTGACAACAGAGATGCAGTCTGTACAGTTAATCAGCAGCTCTAGTCAGGGTGTGCTAAACTGAAGTAGTGAGTCTTCAGCCGGGATGTGAAAGCTGAGATCGATGGGGTGTCTCTTATAGTAGCAGGCAGACTACTCCACAGTTTAGGGGTCCTGTAACTAAAAGCTCGACCTCCCACTTTTATTTTATTAATCCTTGGAATCATAAGCAGACTGGCATCTTGAGATCTTAATGTGTGCTCTGGTTTGTAAATCATGATAAGTTCAGACAAGTAAGCCGGACCTCGACCATTTAATGCTTTATATGTTAAAAGGAGGATTTTGAAATCTGCCCTAAACTTAACTGGGAGCCAGTGTGAGGATTTAAGAACTGGAGTTATGTGTTCGTATTTTCTTGTTCTTGTAATAATTCTTGCAGCAGCATTTTGGATTTACTGGAAGCTGAATAAAGAACAGTTTGAGTACTGGCCAGGCCTGAACGTGTGTAGCTTCAAGTGGGTGACCTGTTGGTGTGACAAGTGAGCAGGTCCATGCTGGGCGGGCGTATTTGGGTGCAGATCAAATTTTTATTTCCACTTACCACTACCCTGCTGACAGAAATGACCCAGCAAACATGTCTGTAGAATGAAGCCATGGCTCCTGGAGAACATCCACTCAGGGGGCATATACATATTCCACAGTGGGGCTGTAAATGGGGCCTGGGACCCTCGACCACTCTGGCACTCCTCTGCTTTCATTTTTAGTGGTGTCAGTGTGAATGTGTGTGTCAAGAGTTTGTTTCTAAAGCTAAAGAAAGTGAAGACCCCTGGCTGCTATCATAATCTTCTCAGCTGGGTGGTGCTACACGTGTTGCCGATATCTGTGCAGTGCAGCCTGTTGACACAAAAGATGGGACAGCGGGTTCTCCCAACAGATACTGCATATCTAAATTGTACAGGTCAGGAAGAGACCCCCACACCTAAATACCAATAGTTTTATCTGAGTCAGAGGCAGGAGACTAGCTGTTAAATATTAATGCAGGATAGGGCGGCCCCTCCACGTCTTCCATCAAACAAAGCTATGGCTGCATATTGGGCTTGGCACCCATCGATCTTCAAAGCCCACTTAACTGAGTCAAGATTTGTAGCAATACATTTGATTCAGGGAGCCATCCCTGGCTGTGTCACCAATCCAAAACAGTGTAGTAGACCAGCAGTAATCCAAATGTTTTGGACCGTCAACCAGGATAAAGGAGGACCACCTATGGGCAACACCCACTTATTGCTGTAAATTCCGTGCTACAGTCAACACAATTTTTTTTGTACACGTACTCCAGTGAAAAATAACATAACGACCCGAGGTGCACAGGAGAATTGGCACACAGGCTCAAATAGTGTAATGGAATCCCACCTGGAGTTTGCCAGATGGCATTTAAAGGAATATAAAGCGGTTGGGCTTCTTAGTGGCAGGGACAGGGAGACTGGTCAGAATTGAAGGAAAGACAGGACCTTGAAGAAAACCTGCACCAGAATGGACGTCACCTCAGACCAGGGAGACAGAGCTTCTTCAGCATGGCAATGGCTTGAAGAACATAGGCAAGGCAACACTGGAGTGGCTTTGGCACATTGACATTTATTTGCTTGGCAGATTATCCACTTTATCCAAAGTGACTTACAAAGAGGTAAACCTAATCAAGTAACGTTAGGCTGAGGCCTGTTTGTTCAGCAAGTGTAGTAGGACAGGAAACAAAAGTTGATTGGCGCAAGTGAAAAGATGTAATGATACAAACATTAGCAATCCATAATGCAAGTAAACTTAAACAACAAATTAACCATGTGAACACCCAGGGCTTGTACAGCCAGCCTATCCCAGACACAAACAGGCAGGACACCAACTGCCACACAGCACACGGTTTATTTACAGTTGGGGAGTGTTTGACCCTGTTCCCCACAGCACAGTACATAAAGCATGCACAGTAACACCAGCACCAACACAGTCCCTTTTACCACCAGTACTTCCACCTCCACTCCTCCTCAGGCCTTGTCCTCTTCCTCCCGACTCTGGCCATTCACTTCTGGCAACCATTACCCCTTTTCATAGAGCACTCCAGGTACCCAACAAGCTTCGTGGCAGAAGTGAGGGCCAAATAAGGCCCTGAAAGCATCCATGTTCCCCCTGGTGGTGGCCACGGTGTCCAGCAGGGTTGCGCTCCCATGCTCATGACCCACGGCACTGCTGGAAACTAAGGGGGCTGCTCTCTGTTGGACCGGACGAGAAGCTGTCCTGGAAATACTCTCTCCCCCAGTCCCTCCATAATCAGGGTGTCCCAGCCGGGTCCACCACAACCGACAATTTAAAAGATCACAGAGCAAAGGATTTTTTTTAATCAATTTGACAGATACTCACAAAACAGAAGGGTCTTCAATTGCTTCTTAAATACAAAAAGAAAGTCAGCAATTTAGATGGAGGTGGGCAGCCCGTTCTACCAAGTGGGAACTACACAGGAAAAGAGTCTGCATTGAGACTTGATGCCACACAGAGGTGGCATCACCAAACACTGTTCCCTGGCAGACCTGAGTGGGCGAGCAGGCATATAGCACCTCACCAGTGTCTCCATCTACACTCAGGTGCTGACCCATAGACTACTCTGTAGGTAAGCATCAGGGATTTGAACTTGATGTGTGCTGCTACAGGGAGCCAATGTAGTGACCTGAAGAGAAGAGTGACATGTGCCCATCTCGGTTGGTTAAATAAAAGACTGGCTGCTACATTCTGGACCTTCTGCATTGGTTTGATAGCACAGGTGGGTACTCCGGACAGAAGTGAGTTGCTTTAGTCCAGACTTGACAAGGCCAAAGCCTGGACCAGAAGTTGCGCTGCATATTCCATCAGATAAGGTCTGATCTTGGGGGATATTGTACAGTGTGAATCTGCAAGAGCGAGAAACAGTAGAAATGTGGTCAGAAAAAGACAGCTGCCCACCCATCACCACCCCAAGGTTCCATATTGACCTGGAAGGTGTTGGAGACAGGGGGAGCTGAACAGACTGGCTGGCTGGGATCACGAGAAACTTGTTTTTTGCCAGGTTGAGCTGCAAACGGTGGTCCTTCATCAAGGTTGAGATATCAGTAAGACATGCAGAGGCTCCAGTTGATATTGTATTGTCCTCAGGAGGGGAGGACAGGGTAAGCTGTGTATCATCAGCAAAGCTCTGATAACAGAAACCAGGGGATTGAATGATGGAGCCCAGTGAGGTGGGGTACAAAGAGAGGAGAAGAGGACCCAGCACTGATCCTTGGGGCACCCCTGTGCATGTCTGATGCCCCTTTGGCAACTCTCCTTGCCATGGCACACTGTAGGATCTGCCCAAGATGGTAGGACTCAGACCTTCTGAGTGCAGGCCCAGTAATGCCAGGGTCAGAGTGGGTATCATGGTTGACAAGTCTGCGAGTATCCATGAGGGGTCCCGACTTAAACTTCATAGAACATCTGTGGAATGACCTGAAGCTACTTACCATCCAATCTAATGGAATGGAACAATGGAAAGTTTATCCATTCAAAATGAAGCAATAAAGTGTGCAGAAAGTGAAGGGGGTCTCGATGTTTTCCGAATCTGTTGTGCATGCCCGTGGACCGTAGCACAGCCCCTTATTTTTTTTTTCTATTTTCTGGCCCGCTTTTGCTCTTCTAAAATTTACAGTATTTAAAAAAAAGGGCCAAGACAAGGCTATTAGTCCTATGAATCATCTGCCACATGTGGTCACTGCAATTGTCACAGTTTATTAGGGAAAAGAGCGCCAACGTTCATTCAGTGGAGGGCTCCGGGACATTCTGGTTATGAATTCATCTCACGTCAGCAGCTACGTTTGAGCTTTGCTGGGTGACGTGCAAAATCTGCAATGGAAAAAAGGGCAGACGTCCTCATGCTGGCAAGGAGAAGCAACACGGCCACGGGCTGGGTGGTTGTTGGGGCTCTGGAAGCAGAGGGTAAGTGCCTCCTCACTTTCTAACAAAAATAAAATAAGGTCAGATGATTCCAGAATCCGGCCTTAAAATTTATGGTCTCGACGGTACAGTGGTTTGTGCTGCCGCCTTGCGACTCTGAAGACCTCCGTTCAATGGCCGACCTGCTCGCTGTCAGCGTGGTCTTTACTTTCTCCACATGTCCCTGCACTGGCTTCACAAAAACAAGGTTCACTGATGGGTGGTCAGGGTGGGAGTGCGATTTAATGTGCCCTGCACTGCTCCAGTGGACCCCTGCCTTGCCTGTCATGTCGCTAGCTCAGGCTCCGGTCTCCTTATGACTTTTATTGGAGTTAGGAAGAAAAAATAAATGAATGGATGGATAAATGTGGGAGTGTGCATCATTATGTCCTGGGAATAACTCCAAGCCTGTTCACGGACTGATCCTCACTCTTGGCAACCTCACACTGGAATAGCCAGATTTAGAAAATTGACGGATGAATGAAAGAGCAGGAGAGACGCTGGGCTATCAAGTCATCCATTATTGGACCCCTTTAAATAATTCAATTCCGGGGGGCAGAAATGATCACAGAAGCACCAGGGGCAAGGCTGGACCACACCCCATAATAGACACTCCACATGACACCCTCTACTCATTTAGGGCCAATTCAAAGTCCCCTGATATCAAATTAACACACATGTCTTTGGGATGTGGGAGGACAGGCAGGACAAGTAGCTGGTTTAGGTCCACTGGTCACTGAGAATGGACCCATGATGGAGGAACTGATGCCATCTCTTCATGGTGCTTCAATGGAAAAAGCAGGTCTGGAAAAATGGAAAGACGAGGGGCCCGAAAATGAAAATACAAAAAGATGTTTACACTCGGAGGTCAATAAATGTGTGTTCTAGCTTTCTGCTATATAGAGCCTTTCCTCTCTATCTGTTGTATAGTGCCTTTCATATCTATCTATCTATCTATCTATCTATCTATCTATCTATCTATCTATC
>JANRMT010062797.1:13650390-13662459 GCA_026402145.1 Polypterus bichir lapradei | reverse complement strand
ATCTATCTATCTATCTATCTATCTATCTATCTATCTATCTATCTATCTATCATATCATGCCTTTCACATCTCTCTAACTGTCCAATAAGGAGCAGCCTGCAGATGTGCCATGTTGACAGGCCGCTCAGTGATCATGGTGTCGTTCCCAAGTGTTGCTCTGAGGTTCCCTTAGCTGGAGCTTTTCTGCTTCCTGTCGCATTTCTTGCTATTGTTCTGCATTTCCTAACATGGCTACCTGTTTCAGGCCTGCCAAGGACCGGTGCCTATGCCTGCCCGCAGGCCACTTATACATAATGCTGCGCTTTTACTGGGGGCCAGTTTAGAGTCATCAATTAACTTCACCAACAAAACTTTGAAATATGAGAGAAGAAAAACCAAAAAACACGAAGCCATCTTTGTGGGCAAGGATTCAAGCTCACTACTGGAGTTAGGGTACTACTGGAGTGGTGGCTCTGAGGCTGGGGATCTGCACTGGCAATCGGAAGGTTGCCGGTTCGAATCCCGTAAATGGCAAAAGGGACTCTGGTTTGTTGGGCCCTTGAGCAAAGCCCTTAACCTGCAATTGCTGAGCGCTTTGAGTAGTAAGAAAAGCGCTATATAAATGCAAAGAATTTTGGGACCAACGCGACCTCATTTAGAAGGCCTTGCCATTAGCTATAATGGAGCAGCAGAGTGGTGTGCAATGAGCATTCGCTGTGACAGCCTTGTATAGGAATGGTGACAGTGTGACTGCAGTGCAAAGGGAATTACCAGTTAGGGAGTCACGATCATGTCCCATCTGCTCTTGAGATTACAACATGGGTGCGTAATTTCGATGAAACGAGTTCAGCCTTAAAAAAGAAGTCCCCACGAGGAGCCACTTCACATACTGCCCGACAATCGATGGCAGCTATTCGATGACACAATGGTGACATTCCATGGCCACCGCAATCCCCAGATCTCACCGTCTGTGATTTTTTTCCTGTGGGGACATCTTAAAAACCAAGTGTGCCACATGCGTCCTGCAACCATTGCTGAACTAAAAAGGAGGATTAAAGAGGAAATCGCTGGCATCCCTCTTGACACGTTACGTCCAGCAATGCAGAATCTCCACAACACGCTGTCAGAATGTGTACGGAGAAATGGACAACACCTTCATGATGTTCTCTTCAAAACATAAGATCAATATTAATTACCATCATTAATTGCATATCCTGTACAATAAATTTCATCACTAAATGTATTTTGTAATGTGTTTATTCGTGCAGGGCGGCACGGTGGCGCAGTGGTAGCGCTGCTGCCTCATATGAAGGAGACCCGGATTCGCCTCCCGGGTCCTCCCTGCATTGAGTTTGCATGTTCTCCCCGTGTCAGTGTGGGTTTCCTCCCACAGTCCAAAGACATGCAGGTTAGGTGCATTGCCGATTCTACATTGTCCCTAGTGTGTGTGTGTGTGCTCTGCGGTGGGCTGGTGCCCTGCCCGGGGTTTGTTCCTGCCTTGCGCTCTGTGTTGGCTGGGATTGGCTCCAGCAGACCCTCGTGAGCCTGTGTTAGGATATAGCGGATTGGAGAATGACTGACTGTTTATTCGTGAATTGAACGTCAATTGAAAATGTCCCGTTTCCCTGCGCCAGCCTGTATAAGCCCTCCTTCGATTATTCTTATCATTTTATTGTGAGTTTCAATCCGATTTTAAACTGAAGTTAAAATATAATCTTCCTTTAGTGTTACCGATTCATTCTTCCTTTTAGAATCCACTGCTGTACCACTAGAGAATGATATTATATATATATATATATTTTTTTTATGTGTATCAATTGTACAGTAAAGGCTGCAGTCTCTAATGAGCCTCTTCCTAGGGAGCATGCGCCCCCTGCTGGATACCAATGGTGACAACACTGGACCTTAAGGTGATGTGATGGTTTGTATTCCTCCATGATCCACTGAGATGTTAACACCAGCAGGATCACTCTAGTTAAGGGGTGTAAGTCAGACAAACTCAGTCCCCTGTTCCAGGGTGGTAAACCCTGACAGTACCCAAGCCCTCCTACAACCACAAGCAGTGACCTGGCGAAGCGTTCGGCTGGTGGTCTGATGATGTTAACACTTGTAGAAGCTCAGTCAGCACTGGCTTTTACGCCTCAACCATTACAGCTAATGACAATGTGAGGACCATCTCTTGAAGCCCACCATGCTGGTGGCTTGATGGGGAGCAGAGCAGGATTACCACTGAAACACCCGCTTGATTCCTCACAGACCTCCATTGCTGCTAATTTATGTCACAGAGAGGATTCTGTGGTTCTTCCTCTTCTTCATCATCTTTTCCCAGTTCCAGTGGATCTCAAACTGTGGGGCGGGCACCCCTAGGGGGGCACGAAGTAACAAAAAGGGGGACGCAAAGATGTGAAAAAAAGAAAACAAGAATCAAAAATATGAAAAATACATCTATTGAAACCAAATCAAATTAATTTAAACTACATTCTGACACTAGAAAAATAAATACAGAGTTAGATAAATGTCGATAAAAGTTAAGTAGGTATAATAAAATATGCATCTATGATATATCATTAATTAAAAAAGAGCAAATTGGTATTAGTGGGCTCCTTTCAAAAGAACGTTAGGGGGGGGCGCGATTAAAACTGTTATGAAAACTCGGGTCGCAGATACGTAAAGGTAGAGAAACGCTGCCCAATTCTATAAAGGGTTGGGATTTTTATGGCCAGATGCCTTTTCTTATGGTATTAGGGGGGGGGCGCGCCAAGGGGAAACAAATTAAAGATGCCTCTGCCACCACCGATGACATGAAGCAAATGGAGGTGAGTGGCCCCCCCCCCTTTAGATTTTCTGGCCATTCGGAGGTCTCTGGCCAAGACAATGGCGTGAAGCCAAGGCGCTGGTTGCTCATGTAGAGTCGACGCCGGTTCCCACGGAAAACAAATAAATAAATGTGCTCTTTCAATACACGTGGCATGAGGCTGGAGACAAGCAAGGAGACAGGAAGCTCCCAAGATTGAGACCCTCTGTCAACACGGCCCCCTGGAAATCAATTATGAACTTCCTGTGGCTGAGTGACCGGGAAGTGGAGAGAGAGAGAAAATGGGATCGGCTAATGATGGATGGAGGGCTTTGTGCACACAGGGCACTACATGCCCAGTCTGTCTTTATGGTCCGGTGGTCCCTACCATGATGTAACATTTTCAAGCCTGCTTAATCCACTACAAGCTTGTGGAGGGTGGGGGCCTACCCTGGCAGTAATGGTGGCAAGGCCTGCCATGCACACCTCCACACTCACACGGGGACAATTTGGAATTGCCTGTTTAACCCCACCTGCATGTCTTTTGGGGGGCATTCAGATGTGGTATCATTAGCAGTAACTGACATATCCTGCCGCCTACAGTATGAATCTTCAGGAGGGCCATGATGAGGTTTTGACAGCAGCAATGGGCACAAGCAGGAAACACACCCTGGATGGGACGTTTGTCCTCTGCGGGGCAAATCCACCAACATTGCACCCTAAAGACACATTGATGGATGGCAACTGACCAGGCAGCATTTATTTGGGCCCAGAAAGGAAGCCTCTATAAAAGAAGTCCAAGTGCCCTGAAGTAACCCTGTTAACCCTGGCACCACCATAGCTCCCTCTGACAGTGGGCGTGCTGCATGCAACCAGTTGTGTGTCCACTGCAGAGACCCATATGAGCTTAACCATACACTGAAGACCACCCAGGTGAGAATTAAATGAGAATCCAACTGCTCTGAGATGGCAACACTACCTGGACTGTGCCATCACACCACCCAGTAACAGTGGATTTGTTTGCCAGCTAACCGTAAGAAATGTTGGATTACGGGACACCACCCATGTGAACATCCAAGGTCTAAGGATGCTGTGCCCCCATGCCACCCAAAGGCAGTGGAGCTGTTTAATACTGTCAGGCTGTGTGACCTGCAGAGTGAGACCCACCCTGAAGATCCTGCAAAATGGGAGAATGGCCAGGCTGCAAAGGCTCAGATGGCATCATTATTTCTGCTGTGCCACCATGCCATCCTGTGACAGCAGCTCTGCCCATCAATTAGCCTGACAGATGGTGCATGGCCTGCAGGAGGAAAACCATACACAGAGGAAGAATGGGAATCCATGCCTTGTAAGATGGCAATGCCAGTTGTGCCAACATGCCACCTTGTGCCATTGCAGCAGCTTAGTGTTAACTGATTGTGTGTGGACTGCAGGGTGTGAACATAACCACCCACTGAAGACACCGTAGCTGGGAAATGAACTGAGATCCAAGTGCTGCAAGATGGCAACGCCACTCAGTTGGGCCATCACAACACCCAGTGACACCACATCTGATGGGCACTGCCAGTCAGCCTGACTGTAGGATGATGTTTATGTGACCACAACTGCTCACCCATTGTGATCTGAATGAGGGATCTCTGTGTTTCACCAGAACTATGAAGAACATAGTGCCATTTATGAACTTCAGTGAAAGTCAGTGCCGGTTGACGCACAGTTGGAGGCCTAGGTGGGGACGGTGCCCCTCGGTGTCCATAGCAGGCAGTTAGTATTCGACTTCAACAAACAGTAGGAGGGGTCCTCCTCAGCATCCAGAGCATGCACCCCCCTTCATATACAATGTTGGCGCCCCTCTGTGTACATAATGTGGACTTTATGGAGGATGGGATGTGCTCCTTAACTTTCATAAACGGACCCCCTAATGGATTCACCTGCTCAGGCTACAATCACCAGTTTGATTTTTTTTGGTGCGGATGCCTTGTGCCACCCTAAATCCACCACTGGTGAAAGTCCACTTTTGGCAATTTTCACTTTCTCTGTTTTGCTGCCACAAAAAGAAAGTAATACAATTTATGGATAACATAAGGATAGTAGAAGATGAATATGTGCAAGAATATAGAGATGTATATACAAAGGACAATGACAAACAACACAAAACATGGGCTTACACAAAACTGGCTTAGGTGAACATTTTCGCTCCTTTAGGGAAAGGCACATCACTTATGAATTCTGATCTTTCGGTGGTCAAGCTGGAGGAGCTCTTTAGCTGGTTATTAAGTTTCTGCCATCTGCGCTGGGATGGTGGCATTGATTTCTTCACAGCTAGTCTGCACTGGTTTGCCCCCTCACCATATGTACTTGGCTCCTGTGTGTGTGTGTGTGTGTAAAGATGCCCCGAAGTGCAGTTTTCATTCCTTGTCCAGGAGCTCTTCTCTTTCTTCACATTGGTGGCACCTTCTGGGCGTGGATGGCACTGCAGCTTTCTCCGAGATTTCACACACTGTAATCTCAGTTTGCTAGCATACAGCATATGCCTACTGGAGAGGCCGTGATCAGCTGACTCCTGACTTTAGCAAGATGGACACGTTGTTTGAAGTGTGGTCTCTCTTCTGCTCACACACGTTGCTTTACTGTAGCACGTTTGGGATTCGTGGCACCCTCGTCTAATTCCATTACAGATGGTCCTCCACTCTTCCAGTCCAGCACCAGGTTGCACTTTGGAGTAAAAGGCATCGCCCCAGCTAATGTTATGGCCACTCTCTCTCGCCATCTGGGGTCCTGCTGTGTGGAGCAGAAACGACAGCCAGGCCGAGAGCACCGACAGCATACATAACACACAGATCTGGTGCTTCCATATGGAGTGGACGTTTGGCCATTGGTTTCTTGGCTGCTCCTTGTTTGGTTGACCTTTAGTGCAAAGCTTTCTCCATCAAGGTTGCCAATCATCCAGTTAGGGCTCTTTGTTCACTTTGTGTAATTAGTGCCTTGTGGTGACATCTCTGCGTGTCACTTTGTCTGAGGATGGCACAGTGGCACAGTTGTGGCACTGCTGCCTGGCAGTAACGAGACCAGGGTCCTCCCCGTGTCTGTGTGAAGTTTGCATGTTCTCCCTGTGTCTGGGTGGGATTCATCCAAGTGCTCCAGTTTCTTTCCACAATCCAAAGACATGCAGCTTAGGTGGACTGGTGATTCTGAGTTGGCCCTCGTGTGTGTTTGGTGTGTGTGTGTGTATTTGCCCTGCGATGGACTGGCGCCCTGCCCAGGGTTTGTTCCTGCCTTGCCCCCTATGCTAGCTAGGTTAGGCTCCAGCAGCACCCCACGACCCTGTTAATGACTGAGCGGGCTAGAAAATGACAGACTGACTGATGTTGCCTGTGAGACCCCCAGACACTGCATTTCAAAGAGGGGCCACAGTGAGGAGAGATCTGACATAGGAGCCTAAGCCTCATAACTCGATATGATTTTGGATCCTCAAAGGCCGCCAGTGTTTTTTTTTTCTCGTTGTCAGGTCCGCTTCCAGCGTTGCTAGGGGCGTGGCCTCTGAGGTTGTGATTGACGCAAGGTTCTAAAAGGATGGCTATGTGGGCAAATCCTTACCTGATCTGTGGACAGCCAATCTCTGAAGTGTTCAAGGGTTCCCTTGGCGTTCTTTGGGGTTTGACCCTCTTGTTCTGTCAACCACGATTATGGTGGTCTAATTTCAATTTATTATTATTATTATTTTTTTATGCAGATCTCCTGGTTTTTGCTCAGAAGTTTATCTGCTAGTTTGCTGATGGAACATTAAGAGGGTCTGGCAGCTCCTTCTTTAGCAGAGGACTTGTGTGCCAAAGCAAAGTAAAGCCAAATGGCTGATGCCAAGCAGCCCTGCACCAGCTGGGCCCGAGCGCAGTCAAGCCGTGAGATGTTGGCATGCCACATTTCTATTGGTTCAGTGATGTTTCCGTTGGACCAATAAGCAAGCAGCAGCAGGAGACTGCTTAACACACTGATAGCCCACCATGAAACGCACATAAGGCTGCTGGACACGTTCATTTCAGAATCTCTCCTGCGCCTTCCAAGTCCCACCAGCGCCCCAGTCTTTCCACACTGGGAATGTGGGAGCGTGGTAGGACTGAAGAGGATCAGGAAAAAAAAAATAAAACAAGAAGACAATGGAGGGAAAAAGGATGAATAGACAGGAGGCCCACGTGGTCATCTGCTTTAAAACCGGCCTTTTTTTTTTGAGAGTGAGGTTACCATGGTAATGCAACAAGTGGCACTGCCACTTCACAATTTCCGGGCACAAGTTCAGCTGGGATGCCCTCTACATGGCCGTTGCATTTCTACAGACTCTGCCGTGTTCATCAATTCTTCTAAGTTGCCTCGAGGAGAAGGAGAACTTGTTTTTGTGATTTAGGCTGCACAGACGTTTTACTGAGAACACCCTGGCATATCAAGGCAAGACAGGACTACCCACTAACCAGGGGGCCGTGTGGCATGCTCATTAGCCCATACAAGTAAGGGTTCTGCCCCACTCTGGACACGTGACAATACTGAAAAGGAATTAGTGCCCCCTGCAGGACTGGCCCCTGCTCTGTGCCCTCTACTGCTATAATAAGCTCCATCACCCCCGAGACCCCGACCCGGAAAAAGGTTTAAATAACTCTGACTTGTATACACTCTGACATTAAAAGGACCTGCCTCCCTGTGCTGACCTGTCGAGACCTCCGAAGGCATCCTGTGGTCTCTGCACCAAGACGGCGGCAGCGCATCCTTCACATCCTGTAAGTTGTGAGGTGGGAGCCTTCATGGATCGGACTTGACTTGTTTTTCCAGAACATCCCACAGACGCCCCATTGGATTGCAATCGGAGGAATCTGAAGGCCAAGCCAGCACCTTGAACTCCTTGTCATGTTCCTCAAACCATTCCTGAATGATTTTTGGAGTGTAGTAGGGCACTGCTGAAAGAGGCCACTGTCATCAGGGAGGACCGTCAACACGAAGGGGTGTAGGTGGTCAGCAATAATCTTTAGGTAGGCGGTGGGTGTCAAAGTAACATCCACATGAATGCCAGACCCAAGGTATCCCAGCAGAACACTGACAGAGCATCACATGGCCTTCACTGGCTGGCCTTCTTCCCATAGTGCATCCTGCTGCCATCTCTTCCTGAGGTAAATGACACACACACACACACAGAGCCCCTTTGCTGATGTCACTTCCAGTCCAGACGACATCACTTCTGGTTCCAGCCATTTTAGTGACATCATTTCCTCTACGGGCCTTTAAAGTCTCCATCTTTGGCTATTGTAATCAGTTCTGTTTTGGGCTCTGCTCTATGCACATCGTGCTACTTATTTCAACCTTTTTGCAGCTGGGAAAAAAAATATATGGATGGCTGCCCCAAACCTTTATGATAGATAGATAGATAGATAGATAGATAGATAGATAGATAGATAGATAGATAGATAACTTTATTAATCCCAAGGGGAAATTCACATACTCCAGCAGCAGCATACTGATACAGAACAATATTAAATTAAAGAATGATAACAATGAAGGTATAACAGACAGACAATAATTTTGTATAATATTAATGTTTACCCCCCCAGGTGGAATTGAAGAGTATGATGTCTTAGACTTTTAATTGTTGTTTGAAGTGTGGTCTCTCTTCTGCTCACGCACGTTGCTTTACTGTAGCACGTTTGCGATTCGTGGCACCCTCGTCTAATTCCATTACAGATGTTCCTCCACTCTTCCAGTCCAGCACCAGGTTGCACTTTGGAGTAAAAGGCATCGCCCCAGCTGATGTTATGGTCACTCTCTCTCACCATCTGGGGTCCTGCTATGTGGAGCAGAAACGACAGCCAGGCCGAGAGCACTGACAGCATACATAACACACAGATCTGGTGCTTCCATATGGAGTGGACGTTTGGCCATTGGTTTCTTGGATGCTCCTTGTTTGGTTGACCATTGGTGTAAAGCTTTCTCCATCAAGGTTGCCAGTCATTTAGTTAGGACTCTTTGTTCACTTTGTGTAATTAGTGCCTTGTGGTGACATCTCT
Source organism: Polypterus bichir lapradei (assembly GCA_026402145.1). Taxonomy (NCBI): domain Eukaryota; kingdom Metazoa; phylum Chordata; class Cladistia; order Polypteriformes; family Polypteridae; genus Polypterus; species Polypterus bichir. The sequence continues at coordinate 13,653,645 of JANRMT010062797.1, read as the reverse complement.
GCATGTCAATTTGAGGGTGGCACGGTGGCACAGTTGTGGCACTACTGCCTGGCAGTAACAAGACCAGGGTCCTCCCCGTGTCTGCGTGGAGTTTGCATGTTCTCCCTGTGTCTGGCTGGGATTCATCCAAGTGCTCCAGTTTCTTCCCACAATCCAAAGACTTGCAGCTTAGGTGGACTGGTGATTCTGAGTTGGCCCTCGCACACTCACTCACACACACACACACACACACTCACACCGGGACATCCACCTGATCTACAAGAAAACACAATTCTTCAGACCAGGCCACCGTCTTCTATTACTCCACGGTCCACTTCTGACTCTCACATGCCCACTGTAGGCCCTTTCAGTGGTGGGCAGGGGTCTGACTGGTCTGCGGGTACTGTTGAAGCAGATTAGGCAGCACGGGCACCCTCAGCCCCAAAGAAGGCACTCGGAGTCTCGGGACGGGCAGCAGAATCAGGCCTTCTTGTACGGCGCACATACAGACTCACTTCAGATGACTTGAGTGATCAGCCATGGACAGCTCTTCCATTTCTTACAGTTCTTATTACACAAGTCATTATTCATCCTCATCTGACCCCTCAACACTTCTGCCCCTAATTAATTCCACCATTATTATCTCAGCTGGGGGGTGTCAAACCCCTCTCTGTCTATCATGTCTGTCTGATAAGGCCTACCTGTACTCCCTACTCACTCGGCGCTTGCTGCCGTTATCTACAGCCGAAGAGTTCACATTCCCTGTCTAAGCGAGGGGTCCGTCCTTCTCCAGCTCTCCTGCACGTCGAACCTTTGGCTTATGAAGTATTGGGGTAATAAAAAATATGTCGGCATGAGCCTTTTAACTCCTAACTCCTACATCTTAATGCTTAGTGAAATACAGTATTTACTTTTCTCATGCACTTCTAATACTTTTCTAATATATAGAGATTACCAATTTTAATTTGAATAATCTTGTTGTGAATTTCCCCTTGGGATTAATAAGGTATCTATCTATATATCTATCTACTAGGGGGCTTCGCCCTCTGCTCGCTTCACTCGCCAACCCCTTTCCCCCTCTGCCAACGGCCGCTTCTCTAAAACCCCTCTTAAACGGTGATACAATGGGAAAGAAATACATTTATTTTTAATACCTCTTTGCTCGATCAGCTGCTGCTGCCCTCACGTGTGATCTGCAGTTCACTTGTAAGCGGTAGGCGCCAATGTGATGAGGGGGGCTGAACGCACCCCAAGGAGGCACAGCCGCTCCTCCGAAACCCCCTCTTTATCGGTCATACAATGGGAAACAAATAACAGCTGTTTTTTTCTTTTTTTTTTATCTCCTCTTTGCTCGATCAGCTGCTGCCGTGCCACGTGATCTGCATTTCGTGCGGAGCTGCAAACGTTTAAAAGCCTGTACAGCACCTGAATATTTGATCTCTTTTCACCGTTCCGTTATTTCCCCGAGTAATATTTTAGGATTGCTTGCTACTAATGCGATCTTTACTCTCATTTTCGTGAGACTTTCGAATTTTCCTGCTTCCATTATCTCTAACCTGCTCTACATGTTTGTCACGGGACTTGCGTCTGAAGGTTGTAAGTATGACGTGACTTGTCCGTCTCGCGGGAAGTGAAAGTGTCTCTCTCTCTCTTCAAAAGTTCACGCCTCGTCTCATCGCAAGTATTTTTTTGTTTTTATAATAGAGAGACATTTTTTTGCGACGCACTGCGTGTTCTCTCATGCTCAGTAATTTGTGCTCCAGTGGCTCTTCTGTGGGATCGGCCTCTGCTTAGCCTTTGCTCCCCACAATCTCTTGAATGAGCCTTGGGCACCCGTCACCCTGTCGCCATGTCACCAGTTCTCCTCCCTTGGACCATTATTGGTGGTACTGACCACTGCATTTCGGGAACATCCCACCAGATCTGCCATTTTGGAGATGCTCTGACCCGGTCATCTAGACATCATAATTTGGCTCTTGTCAAAGTCGCTCAGGTCCCTTACGCTTATCCAACACACCCCCTTCAACAACTGACTGGCCTAACATATCCCACCCCTTGACGGGTGCCATTGTGACGAGATAATCCATGGTATTCACTTCCCCAGGCAGTGGTTTGGATGTTGGGGCTGATTAGTGTGTGTTCTGCATGTACGCATACACAGTGTAAAGATTTATTTAGGAAACAAACATAAACCAACTTTATTTTATAAAGCACCTTTTTCCAAAGTGAACACCACCCACCAGCACAGCAGAGAACAACAGTTGACACGTGTCTGCAAGGTGAGACACAGGCGGGTGAAGTGAAGCCACTCAGGATCAGCAATGCTGGCATTCTAGTGCCGTGCAGTTTACATCCGTATCCACTAGGGGGCCACACTCCCTGCCCACTTCTAACGATTTCATTTTATACAAAAGTGAAACGCGCAGATCCGAGGTCCTAAAATAAGATGCAAATAAAAAACAAGTTAAAGATAGGAGCCTGTTGATATTTACTATGTTTTCTAAAAAGTTGCTTCTTTCAGTTACTCTAGAAGTTATAATGTACTCGCTGTGTTACCTAAGACAGGTTGACATCTAAGTAAGCAATGCAGACCTCAGCGTTAACGTTTGCAGTGCTCCACGCCATGCATATGTCTCTGTTAAATGCCATTTGGTATTGAATTCATAAAAGCAGTGTTGCTAGTGATGCGCCATTTATTACAATGACAAATGCAATGCATTTTATTACTAAAACGATTGCGGTGTGCCACCTGTTGGAAACAAAGATGCAATGCATGTGTCTCGTCTAAGAACTCAGCATAGACTTTAGCGTATTTGTAATATATTTAGTAAGAAAATGCATCGCATTTGTCATTCCAACAGATGGTGCACTGCAAACATTTGTAAAAATGCATTTTATTACTACAAATATTTGTTATAACCCATCTGCTGGAATGACAAATGCAATGTACAGGTCTCTGGTATATGTTATTTGGTATGGGATTTGTAAAAGCAGTGTTAAGGTTTGTGATGTGCCACCTGTTGGAATGAAAAATGCAATGCATATGTCTCTTCTAAGTAATCAACCTAGACCTTAGCATGACTGTAATATATGTAGTAAGAAAATGCATTACATTTGTCATTCCAACAGGTGGTGCATTGCAAACATTCTTAACAATGCATTTTATTACTAAAAATGTTTGTAAAGAACCATCTGTTGGAATGACAAATGCAATGTACAGGTCTCTGGTATATGCCATTTGGTATGGGTTTTGTAAAAGCAGTGTTAATGTTTGTG
>JANRMT010062797.1:13638583-13650380 GCA_026402145.1 Polypterus bichir lapradei | reverse complement strand
AAATGCATTGCTTTTGTCATTCCAACAGATGGCACACCACAAACATTTTTAGTAATAAAATGCATTACAACACATGTTTGTGATGTGCCATCTATTGAAATCAAAAATGCAGTGCATACGTCTCTGGTAAGTAATCAGCATGGATCTTAGCATTAACATTTGCAGAGCACCAACTGTTACTTTGTAATATATGTGGTAAGAAATGCATTGCTTTTGTCATTCCAACAGATGGTGCACCACAAACATTTATAGTAATAAAATGCAATTAAACAAATGTTTGTGATGTGCCATCTGTTGGAATGACAAATGCAACGTATTGGTCTCTGGTATATGCCATTTGGTATGATCTTCATAAAAGCAGTGTTAATGTTTGTGGTGCGCCATCTGTTGGAATATCAGAGGCACAGCAGCCAAATCTTTTTCTTAAGGTGGATTTTATTACTGCTAGTGGCTCACCCAGGTAACTTTTCCATTTTAGCAACACCTTCTTTTGTTTTCAACATTTAAAAGCACAGCCTGACATCAATCATGTAACATCATGGTCATGTAAGTTGTGGTCTTCAAAGAAACATTGATGTACTATTTGACGACCTTCTCGATTGTCACAGTGCATTTCTGTCTCTGTGGCATCCCTGTATTATGCATCCTGGACTTTGCCTCGTGTGCCCATATTATCCCATCGTGTTTGCTTGATGCTCAACTGCTCATTCTTCATCATACTTCATCACTTAATTGCCTTCTGTGACCACCCAGATCTTTAGTGATGCTTTTATAGCCCTTATTTCGGCTTGATGCATCTCTGAAATGTGTCTTCTAAGGCCCGCTGACAGGTGTTTGGAAGGAGCCATGATTCACGCTTTCTTGAGGAGATCAGCTCAGTTATTTGCCAGGCTTTGCCCACCTCTATTTGAAGGGAGAGGCACCTGGGCAGCCCACCCTTCCAGTCCCATCTCCTTCATTGAAACACCTTGGGGACGTCCTGACCACGGAAGGTCCATTACTTTGTCCAGCCTGCACTGTGAATGATGGCTCAGTGTGCTCAGTCAAGACATGACAAGTCCGACTGTGTGTGTTTCAGGAGTTGAGTCAGACTCAGGGTTTGTCTAGAATTGGGACGTAGATGAAGATCAGAGCACATTTTATTAGGAGTCAAAGCCGACATCCATGGAATTCCAAAGGTTTCCCCTCCGTTTCCTTGCTGCTCTGTACTGCCTTTGCTATCGTGCCTCTCCTGTCTGTCTGTCTTTCTATCATACAGCACTGTTCACTTCTGTTGACCCCTCTGTTATAAAGACCTCTCCTGTCTGTCAGCTGCTCATCCTGGGGCTGGACAGCGGTGACACGTCACACGTTGATCATCACTCCTTACATGTGACAATCGGCACCCTAAATCCTGCACTACGCCTGCTGAAGTCAAGTGATTTCCACAAAATAAAATAACACTAAATCTAATTTGGGATCATGGGAGGCCGGTGCCTATTCTGACAGCATCCAGTGTAAGGCAGGAAGCCGCCTGAAGAGGGCGCCACTCCCACAGGCACACATGGCCAGTTCACTTCACAAAGCACCAGTCAACCAAAGTGACAGATTTTAGGGGATGTGGAAGGAAAACCAGGGGGAGAAAAAACAAAAGAGAAAAACGGGGAGAACAGAGAAACTCCATAAAGATAACACAGGAACGCGATCTGTGAGGAGGTGGCAGCTCTGGCCAACATGCCGCAGAAAGAGGGAGAAAGGCACGGGGCTCCGAAGGGTTTTAATCCACACAAGCCCACCAAACCTTTGGTTTATCCTCTGAGAAAAATAAAACATTCTTAAAGTCTGACAACTGCAGAAGAAGAGCAGGAACAAGTCGTGTAGTTCAAAGAGCTGAGGCAACAACAGCAGAGATGAGCAAAAGTACAAAAAAAATAAAGTGTAGGGAATGAAAAGCAGAAACCAGAAGAAGAAGACGAAGATAAAGAGGAAGAAGAAGAAGAGCACTGAGAGCCACAGGATGAAAAAACAAAACCAAAGAAACAGACAGGTGGCCGCAGAGAAACACCAGCTCTGGAGCAGGCCACGTCTAAGAGGCAACGAGAGGAAGAAAGGCGCTATATAACATATGGATTTGTAGTGAACCCCAGAGGTTGCCAACAGATTTGTGTATCGACAAGGCCGCCATGATTTTAACACGAGGGACGGAGAGAATCAGATCAGCACGTCAGCCCTGCAGCGTGTCCACCTCATCCATCCATCCATCCATTATCCAACCCGCCATATCCTAGCTACAGGGTCACGGGGTCCACCTTAACACTCGAAAATTAACAGCACACTCTGGAAAAATGTCCAAACAGATGAATGGCGGCCGGCGCCATTACCCTGCCAGGATGCCTCCAAAATAGAAGTTCAGGGAGAGAGGACTTCCAAAGGGCGCTGTCTCCCTCGAAACTGGCAGCCTTGGCAGCCCCCCCTGGGTTACAACGGTGCCTCTGATTCCCACTGGGCATTACTGTTTGCCGGCACAGCCCTGTTGGGTCCTGCGGATGCTGCCAGGGGGCTAAAGAGCCCTACTTTGGGTTTCAGCAACACCTGGGAGCGATTTGAGACCTCCCTAATGGACCACCTGGATTGCTCCCGGGTGCAGTTTAAAAAGGAGCCAGAGAGCCTGAGAAGGGAGGAAGAGGAGTGGAGGCAAAGAAAAGACTGGAGTCCTCATAGTGCTTACGCCACTTTTCTGCATAGTGGGAAACGAGGCCAACAAACGTGTGTTTGGCTGAACTTGTGTCCTGGCGTCTGTGGTACCGGGTGTTTGGGGAGCAGTGCGCCCCCTGGTGGTCCACAGTAGCAACAAATATTTACTGTATGTTAACTGTTTACTATAAGGGCGGCACGGTGGCGCAGTGGTAGCGCTGCTGCCTCGCAGTTAGGAGACCGTCAGCCGTGGAGTTTTCATGTTCTCCCCGTGTCTGCGTGCAGGTTAGGTGGATTGGCGATTCTAAATTGGCCCTAGTGTGTGCTGGGTGTGTTTGTGTGTGTCCTGCGGTGGGTTGGCACCCTGCCCGGGATTGGTTCCTGCCTTGTACCCTGTGTGACCCGGATTCAGCGGGTTGGAAAATGGATGGATGGTTGGATGTTTACTATAATAATAAGCCAAGAAACGTAAATCACAAAAATACAAACCAACGCCACGAACAAACCCCCAGGCGACGACAGTTAAAGTCCCGGAAAAGTATTTACGGTAAGTGGTGAGGGTGGCAGTGCAAACAACGCATAACAGACGGAATGACGTGCAGGAATAATCCCCCTTCTGGAAAAACGGATAAAGAATGCAGTCCTGCCAGCAGAGTCCAGAAGGAGAATGATATTCTAAAGCGCACAGAACAACGGCAGACCCACCGCCGTCCCCGTAACCGATGGCCGTGCAAAATCCGTCCACTTCATAAAGGGTTTCAGGTGCTGCTGGTGATGAAGCTGATCGAGTGCAAAACGGAAAAGTCAAAAAGTCCCGCCACGTGCTGCTGTTCCACTTTTATACGCTCAGTGCCTACGACGACAAACTACAAATCCCACAAGCCCCTCTGCCTCCGCGCAAACCTGTTTAAAGACTCAGACCTCCGAATGTACAAATCAGGAATCTGAGCGACCACAGCTGTTATTAACATTTCACAATCACCAAACGGGACACACGCCCAAAAATGACAACCTCTGATGGGGCAATGCTGTAGATTTACTGACAGAAAGAAAGAAAGAAAGAAAACAAACATCATTCTAACACTTCTCACTTGGAAATGCACTTTATATAGTATTATATACATTAAGAGCAAGGAATAAAGAAAGATTTGGTGAAACTCATCACTATTAAAGGCGCAAAACAAATAAGGCAACAGATCTTTCTTATAATTCTCATTATTAAATAAAAATCGTCTTACGAGTATATACGCTACCGCGGCTGTCCGTTTGCCTGTCCAGGATTTTAAATCACCTGTAGCTTACAAACCGTTTGACCGATTGACCTGAACTTTGGTACACAAATACTACGTGACGTCTACTATCCGCTTTCGGGGTGATGATTTTTATTACTCTTTTTATTTTTATTTTATTTGATTGTAAAATCGAATCTTGGCAGTGGCCAGCAGGGCGGCCGTGCGGCGCATGCGTACGGGCGGCGGTCTCATTCTTTACCACCTTCGCCGTCACTTCCCCTACCTCTTCATATCTTAAATCATTCTTGAGGCAGATTGAAGACTTAAGTGCCAGCTTAAGTGAAAAATTAAGGAAAACGTACTAAGTAATTGCAACACACAAAAAAATAACAATCAGTTTTAACGCAAAATGATGCAGAGGAAAGAAGAGAAGAAGCGGGCCGCTAGGATGGAGAACAGAAGAGCTGATCAGGGAGCAGCAAGAGCATCAACCTCTGAGCAAATGAATGATAACCGTACAGAAAAAGAGGAGGAAAACTAGGAACGCACAAGTCAAGTGTATTCACTGCACGTTATCGTGTGTGCAGTCCGCCGTTACTGGTATAATATATATGCTTAAAGAAAGAAAGAAAGAAAGAAAGAAGAGTGCTACAAGCAATTTCTAGCTCTTCTTACTAGGAAATGCGCTATATACAGTAATATATACATTAAGAGCAAGGAATGAAGAAAGATTTTGTGAAACTCACCACTATCAAAGGCGCTATATACTGTATAGATTCATTGAACGAAACAAATAAGGCAACAGATCTTTCTTATAATTCTCATTATTAAATGTGATATATAATATCTATGCTTAGACAAAGAAAGAAAGAAAGAAAGAATGAAAGAAAGAAAGAAAGAAAGAAAAAGGTTTTGTAACACTCATCACTATGTATCATATGGCTTTACTGACAGAAAGAAAGAAGGCAACACATTTTTCTAACACTTCTCACTATGAAATGCTGTATATCATATATAGAAAGAAAGAAAGAAAGAAAGATATGAGTGCTACTTAAAGGCACTAATGAGAAGTCAAACCAAATGGCCCTTTTATTGGCTAACTAGAAGATGACGATATGCAAGCTTACGATGAAACTCAGGCCTCTTCTTCCGCTAGGCTGTCATCAATACTATTATATTATTAATATTATTAAAGGCGTTGCAAATCATAGATTTATTGACAGAAAGAAATAAAGGAAAGAATTTTTTTTATTTTAATCTCATAATGAAAAACACATAACATGTGGATTTCCTCAAAAAAAGAAAGAAATGCATTGTGGCCCTCATCTATGCACACCACGGACTTCATGAAGACAGAGAGGTTTTGTAAATCTCTTTACTATTAAAGCTACTACACCACAAATGCTTTTATTGAAAGAGAGGCTGAACATCTTTGTACATTTCTCACTAGGAAAGGCACTATATAACATACAGATTAACAGAAAGGAAAAAAAAAATGAAAGAACTGCTCGGTTAAACAACAGTTATCAGTGCTGACTTATGGAAGTCACCGTGTAAATGAACTAAACTTACTTGTAAAGCACTTTGTAATATTGCTGTTTATGAAAGGCGCTATATAACCAACAGATTAATTGAAGCAGAAAGATTAACTTTAACGGCACCTTATTTGTTGTTCTTTATTTCACCTTATACAATGTCTTGTATTAGGAATTTGTCAGTTTTCACGTACCCCTCGGGGTCAGCCATTGTACAGCACACCCATGGAGCAGGTGCAGGTTGAGGGCCTTTGGATTCGAGCCGACAACCTTCTGGATGGCCGCACAGACCCTACGCCTCCGAGCCACCACTCTAGAAAGCGATCTGTAGCACAGAATGACACGACCGTTTTAAAGTGTTTGGCCATGATAAATCTAAAAGGCACTACATAACAGACAAAACAAAGCAAAAAAAGAAAGAAACCAACACTTGCATATTTTGCAATAACATTCCCTACGAAGACACTACTGTATATAGCATAGGAGTGTTGAAATTGCCGCACACCATATACACTAGAAATGCACACTCTTAAGGTGCCCTGTAATAGTGGTCACTGTGTAAGGCGCTATATAAGAGAGTGAAGATTTGTAATAGCACTTTGTAACAGAGTTTAATATCAATGGCATTATATAACAAAGAAAGAAAGAAAGAAAGAAAGCAAGCTCTGTACATCTCTTACAATGAAAGGCACTATATAACATACGCATCAACAGAAAGAACTGCTTCGTTACATGACAGTTGTAGCGGTGCTAACTTTGGAAGTTGCTGTGTAAATGTCATTTCTAAGGCCCTTTGTAATACTCATGAAAGGCACTATATAACAAACAGATGAACTGACTCAGATAAGGGGTCCTTTAATGGCGCTTTCTAACGGCTCTCACTCAGAAAGTCTATCTGTAGCCTAGCAGTCCATGACAGCTTCAAAGTGTCACATCACATTAAATATAAAAGGCACTGCTGTATATAACAGACACAATTAAGAATAAAAGAACTTATTACTTACATATTTTGCAATACTATTCACTATGAAAGACACTATATAAGTGTTGCCACACACCATATAAACTAGAAATCCGTACTTCTAAGGCACTTTGTAAAGGTGGTCTCTATGCAAGGCGCTATATAACAGAGTGCATGTTTGAATGGCACTACATAACAAAGAAAGAAAAGAGTTAAGTGGAGGCGTCAGGGAGACCACGGAGCGCGGAGGCCCCTTTGTCCGGACGTCCCTCAAGTGGTCTTCCTCCGCTGAGACTTCAGACCACCAGCTGCCACTCACAGCCCCTCCTTGCGCTCAGCCCACAGCTTTGGCTTTCAGGTCGTGAACAATCGCAGACTGACCACGATGGCGGCACCAGCCTTGTCTCTGAGCAGGATGGTCTTGGCTAGACTGTGACTTTCTTCATCACCTCCTCTTCCTCGGACACCAGGACTAGCCTTCCTTCATCCAGCGAACGCTTCTGTTTTCTGCACAGGCAGAGCCAAGCACACGATGCCACGACTGGCACCAGTCCACTGCCCAGTATGACCAGTCCTAATATGAGAAGCAAGGGCCATTCTTGAGTCTCGTCAGGGATGTTCGTTGTCAGGTCCCATAGGCCCACTGACAGAGTGCAGATGCCGATGACGGAGCCCACCAATCCAAAAGCAAGGCAGCAGCCAGTCCAGGAGGTCTCCGTCCCCCCCGTCACTGAGGACATTCCCGTGATGGACACTGGAGTCTGGATGGACACAGACTCTTGGCGACTGTTGAAGCTGACTGCGGGCTCGTGGCCGGCCATCTCCTGCTCAGAAGAGACATAAGACTTATGAAGGGAGGAAGCTGAGGATGAAGAGTGCCTAGTCAGGGCACAGCAATCAGCAGTTTAGTGCCATACACGCCTGGGAGAAGGTGAGGAACTGAACTTGACCTACCTGCTCCAGATGGACTGCTCTTCTTCAGGTCACGACTGCTAAGGAAAAAGTCCAGTCCTCCTCCTCCTCCTCCTCCTCCTCCCGCACCGCTTGTGGCTGTCTGCCGTCCAGGGGGTCCTCCCGAGCAGTGGGGTGTTTGAGATTCCTGTGCCAGCAGCTCCTGCTCTCCTTCTCCTTGGTGACCCCCGCAGACTCGTCAGCCCCCCACTGCCCTTCTGTCACTTGTCTTTATGGTGGCACCAGCTGACGCTCGCTCAGACTGCTGCGCTCCTCTTGCCAACTGAGCCCTGCCTCTCTACCCCCCTCTCTTGTGCCTTGCACCCCCCCCCACACACACACCAAAAGGGCCTCGCCCTCCATTAGCAAAGTAAATAGGAAGCTGCCAATTAGAAGTGATCAGCAACAAGTGGAAAACAGGAAAAAAAAGAAAAACATGCCATTAGTGGGAAGAGTGCGGGAGAGACGGAGAGAGAGAGAGAGAGAGAGTGAGAGAGATACGCCTGGCAAAGTTCAGTCGGGCACGGAGGTGGGCACAGCCAGCGCTGGCGGTGGGCTTTGCGCTCTCTGCGGCTTTGCACTTCGGCACTGGAGTCCTAATGCTGGAGCGGTGCGCCCTTGAGCTTAATGTGCTTTTCATGCACTCGCTGGGCAGACGTCCCCTTTTCTTACTTTTTCACATACGACATGCCAGCCATTTCTATTGAGTTTTCTATTCTGCAGGCTAATGGGCAGGGCGCCCAGACATCCTGATGTTCAAGATTTCGGAAAGGATGTTCCAGCATTCCAAGAAAGAAATGTTATCTGGCAGAAAGGAGGAACCATCCCTGGATGGGAGGCCCAATTAGCGTAACACGCTTGGGATGAGGATGGGCGGCCGTGTGGGCTCATACTGTGTGGTGCTCCCCACTTTGATAAAGAAGCAGCCGCCAGACCCTCGTAACTTCAATTCTACTCACTGTGGGCCTCATCTGACAAGACTGATCAATCATGGAGAATCAAGTGACACCTGGGGACGTCTCCGCGACGCACCGTCTTAAACACTTGGCAAGTGGAACAAGAGCCAGAACTCAACGATTGGCAACCCTGATGGACAAACCTTTGCACCAAAAGGTCAACAGAAAGGTTGGGCTGAAGTGCAACCAGGAAACCAACGGCCAAAGGTCCACCAGCTCTGTGCTCTCCATATGTTGAGCTCTCCTTAGACGGAGGTGTTAGGAGTTCACACTGATACAGCGCATTGCTGCACCCGCCACATGACAAACCAACTCAGGATCCCAGATTAGGACCCGGGTGCCAGGCATGTGTTGGATGACACCTCAGCACCACACCAGTTCAGATGGAGTGGAACCAGTGGGAGTTTTTTTTTTTTATGGTGGCTAGAGTGCCAATCCTGCCACCAACCCCCAGACTTTTCCAACCTGCAGGGCTGGGCACAGATTAACGTCACACCCAGGACGGAGCAATTGCAGGTTAAGGGCCCAACGGAGTAGAGTCACTTCTGGCGTTTATGCGATTTGAACCAGCAACCTCCCAATTACCAGTGCAGACCCCTAACCCTCAGAGCCCCCACACTGCCCTGTAGCTCTCTTAGCTCGGCCTTAACTCGGCTCCAATTAGGAGGACACCGGGTTGTCCGGGTGTGACGGTGTGGGTTGGCTCCACGCTCCCTGCTCCATCTAGGAGCCTTTTGCACCCGCGACTGTCGACAGCCATCATCGAGATGAGCCGGGCGAATGAGGACGCACACGTGCAGCAAGGGGTCGGCGCAAAACGTGATTTACTGGTTTTATTAAAACAATCCAAAAAAAGAAACAATAGTGTTCCATAATGGACTGCAAAATCTTCTATAATAATCCACCAAAAACCCCAGTGCAATCTGCTGGCACGCCGGAGCTGATCAGTCCGTGCCGTCCATTCGTTGAGCAGCCAACTCCTGACCACTGGCGCCCCCTAGTGAATCAACTGGGATTCAGCCACTGCACTAGACGAGCCTGCCAGCCTCAGCGTCGGCCTCGGTGTGCCTCCGTGCTGCCAGTTCAAGCGCAGTTGGCGCAGTCGGTGATTTACTGGATTTCATCAATGGCGTCAGTTGCACCTTGTGCATATCATAGTAGATCATTGCGGTAGTTTCTTTTGAGATAGTTTTTACAGTTCATCGGCAGCGTGTAACATGATCAGCGCTGCAGTAATTCTGATGCTCTTTGCATGAAAAAGATTTGTGTTCCATTAAAATTTCACTTTTTCTTGGTTAATTGTGACGTTTCCTCAAAAAGTGCAGCAATAAAAAGTATTTGGCATCCAGGGGTGCATTAACCCCTCAAGTATATGGCAGTTTAAGGGTTAAAATCCAGAGGCCATTCCTACAGCTCCAGTGCGTCTCTCTAAACCTGGCATCTCCTTCCTTTTGCCAGGCCAGAGGGTGGCAGGGTGCACTTAACCTTCTCTTGTTATCTCTACAGACCAGCTGCGGAAAAACCTGTCTGACTCATCACTGAAGACGCCACTTCCTGTGCCTAGCATGACGTCACTTCTGGTTTCGGTGCCTAGGATGGCGTCACTTCCGGTTCCGGTGCCTAGGATGACGTCACGTCTGGTTCCTGTGCCTAGCATAACGTCACTTCTGGTTTCGGTGCCTAGGATGGCGTCACTTCCAGTTTCCGGTGCCTAGTATGATGTCACTTCCGGTTTCAGTGCCTAGCATGACGTCACTTCCAGAAGAAAAATGGGCAAGCACCTGGATGTGAGCGACTTTGACCAGGGCCGGACAACTGGGTCAGGGCATCTCCAAAATGGCGGGTCTTGTGTGCAGTGGTCAGTACCTACTAAGAGTGGTCTAAGGAAGGACAACCGGTGAACTGCAGATGGAGTCATGGGCACCCAAGGCTCATTGATGCGCATGGGGAAAGAAGGCCAATCCCATAAAAGAGCTACTGTGGCATGCTGAGAAACTTAATGCTGGCCATGAGAGAAAGGCGTGCATCACAGCTTGCTGCGTACCCACATACTGGTCAGAGTATCCATGCTGACGCCAGTCTACCGCCGAAAGTGCCTACAATGGGCACACGAGTGTCAGAACTACACCTCAGGAGCAATGGAGGAAGGTGGCCTGGTGTGGTGAACCACGTTTTCTTGTAGATTACAGTATGTGGCTGGCTGGGTGTGTGCGCATCATTCACCTGCGGAAGAGATGGCAGCAGGGTGCACTATGGGAAGAAGAGGCAGTGTGATGATCTGGGCAATCAATGATCTGCTAGGAAACCTCGGGCCCTGGCATTCATGAGGATGTTACTTTGACACGTACCACTTGCCTGCAGACCACCTGCACCCCTTTATGGCAGCGGTGTTTCCTGACGGCAGTGGCTTCTTTCAGCAGGATCTCCTTCTGCCATGTTCTGCACAATTCGCACGTCAGTCTGGTCCATCATGGCTTAGCTCTACTGCACTTTTTAACAATACGGTGGAGTATAATAGCGTTGGCTTTTTCAGAAATGTATGCATTTGCTCTGATAAAAAATGTCACATCGTCCGTCCATGTCAGAGTGACTGTCACCTATACACACCGCAATGACATTCCTATCTGCACATCGACCAGCGCACACCAAGCCACCATCGTCCTGGTCCAGCGGCCCAAACCTCACAATGTAGGTTACGTAAAATAACATCACAATAACATGATAGGGAGTGAGGAGCAAAACAGCCATCTCCTTCCACATACGGTATCACGCAACTGACGCTGAAATTCCCGCGTGATTTCACAACCCGGAAACTCACTCGTTTTCTGTAATTTTGTTTTTTAGGAATGGGAAGAAAGGAACACACTTGTCTTTAAGGACTTGGCAACACGGCTACACCCCTTTACGACTTGTAAACTTCTCAGAAAAAGGGTTCAAATGAATATAAAGATTTGTGTTCTGGAAATTCAACATGGCTACGCACGGCCCACCATGAGACAAAAAGGATGAACTCCCCGACAAAAGCCACAATCCAAATTAGACGAGACAAAAACGCCTTAGCTGCGGTCTTAGAGTGCGCTTCGGCAAGTCTAAAACTTGTAAACTTTTGTAAAGTTAAACTCTTAAGTTTGGCTAAAGTCTGTGTCTTGATGATAAAGTCGTCCTCCCATAAGCCCCTAGAGCACTACTGCTGCCTGATGGGAGTTGTAGTCCCTGCAGCACAACTGCCATAAGGTTGCAGAAGAGATAGAAAGGGGAAAGGGTCTTTCAAATACAGTGGTGTGAAAAACTATTTGCCCCCTTCCTGATTTCTTATTCTTTTGCATGTTTGTCACACAAAATGTTTCTGATCATCAAACACATGTAACCATTAGTCAAATATAACACAAGTAAACACAAAATGCAGTTTTTAAATGATGGTTTTTATTATTTAGGGAGAAAAAAAAATCCAAACCTACATGGCCCTGTGTGAAAAAGTAATTGCCCCCT
>JANRMT010062797.1:13609467-13638573 GCA_026402145.1 Polypterus bichir lapradei | reverse complement strand
AGGGGGCAATTACTTTTTCACACAGGGCCATGTAGGTTTGGATTTTTTTTTCTCCCTAAATAATAAAAACCATCATTTAAAAACTGCATTTTGTGTTTACTTGTGTTATATTTGACTAATGGTTACATGTGTTTGATGATCAGAAACATTTTGTGTGACAAACATGCAAAAGAATAAGAAATCAGGAAGGGGGCAAATAGTTTTTCACACCACTGTATGCTGCGCTAGGCTTTGAATCTCGAAGCCCCCACAGTCATCTGGGTCGTGGACTACCAGACCAACAAACTGCACTTTGTGAGGCTGAGGGACTGCGTGTCAGAAAATGGTGGTGGGTAATACTGGAGCACCATAGGGAACTGCCTTGTCTCCCTTCCTGTTTACCCCTCGACACAGTAGACCCCCAGTACAATACCAGCGGTTGCCACCAACAGAAACTCTCAGATGACTCTTCTATCTTAGGCTGCATTAAAAATGGAGATGAGTCGGAGAACAGGAGGCTTGTGGTGCAGGGAGAAGCACCTGCAACTCGACATTGGTGTCTGGGACAAGCTGCCGATCAGGGGGAGGACGTGGCAGTGGTGCAGAGCTACAAGTACCTGGGGGGTTCACATAAGCAACAAATTGGACGGGAAGGGTCAGATGAGACTGGACTTTCCAAGGAGACTCCGGTCTTTTGATGTCTGGAAATGTTCTACCAGTCCGTAGTAGCCAGTGTGGTGTTCCACGCTGGGGTCTCCTGGGGAAAGAACTTGAGCTCAAAAGAAGCACAATGGCTGAATAAACTTATCAGAAGAGCCTGCACCATCACCGGGCGAACCCTGGACACACTGGAAGCTGTTGTGGAAAAGAGGAAGGTGGCAAAAGGGGGGTGCCATCATGAAAAATCCCCTCCATCCCCTTGAGGAGGCTCATTCCACCATTTCCTCTGGGGGTCTTTTCTGCCCACTGCTATCAGGCGAGTCAATGCTTCCCCTAGTTGTCCCAAACTAAATGCTGAATCTCTACGTTAGTAAATATACATTCAGTTCTTTTATTGATTGATTCTATTGCATTACAGTAAAACCTCGATTATCCGTGAGGGGTCGGGACCGAGGCTGTGACGGATAAAAGAAAAGAAGCATAACAGAATAGCTACTTTAAAAGTGATATACAGTAGATTAGCGAATTGTCATCTTTATTTACAAAAAAAAAACAATATTAACAAAATTAATTAATTTATATAGTATTGTTATTAAGCAAACACAACTCAGAGGCACTGGAGTTTTCTACTTTTTACTTGGAGTCTTTGTTCCGTAACAAACGGTGCCCCGTCTTACACTCCATTATCTGGGTTACGGAGCACACCTCCTAAAACAATAAAAGAAAGTTTTCCCTACCAGTCAGTTTATCTGCTGCCACTCACATTCCTTTTATCTCCATACCACAAAGACTCCTGCTTATTGTCTGCCGAGTCTCTACTCTAAACTTCCTTCCGCCGCACCTTCCTTTTTTTCTCCTCACTTCTCACGTCACTCATCACCTAAGGGGCGTGTCCGCCCGGCACGGACCAGAAGCCCTTCACCCAATCCCATCGCTTACAGCATTCATTCTACCGACACAGCGCACCACAAGCTGCCTGCACGTCACAATACAGTAACAAAAAGAAAATGACAGTACAGGAGAACATTAACATTCAGTCAGAATAGCATTACCGTCAGTGGTTTCCATTGTCGACACGTTTTTCAGTGTTGTCGGCATCACGCCGTTCTTCCTGCTCCGTAAACTAAAGCAATACTTGAAGCGCTTTTGCCATTTCGTAAACGTTTAATAATTTCAATTTTTTGTGACAATTCCAACACCACACGCATATGTTTATCGGCCGTAACAACGTATAGTCATTTAATTACAACAACAAAAAAGCTACGAAACGCTATTAATGCTGATTTTACAGAACTTGGCTGTAAAAAATAATTAAATGTATTGTTTAAGATATACAGGCAATTTTCAGTTGAACATAAGGTAACTGGGCGGCACAGTGGCGCAGTGGGTAGCGTGGAGTTTGCATGTTCTCTCCGTGTTTGCGTGGGTTTCTTCCCACAGTCCAAAGGCATGCAGGTTAGGTGCATTGGCGATCCCTAGTGTGTGCTGGGTGTGTGTGTGCCCAGCGGTGGGCTGGTGCCCTGCCCGGGGTTTGTTTCCTGCCTTGCACCCTGTGTTGGCTGGGATTGGCTCCAGCAGAACCCCCTGACCCTGTGTTAGGATATAGTGGGTTGGATATTGGAAATAAAGTAACTTTCCTTTTTTTCAGAAAAAGATATTTTACTTTCACCAACAATCAATCAATCAACATTTACAGTATTTATATAGCACATTTTCATACAAAAAATGTAGCTCAAAGTGCTTTACAAAATGAATAGAAAAATAAAAGACACAATAAAAAACAAACATAAGTCAACATTAATTAACATAGAATAAGTAAGGTCCGATGGCCAGGGTGGACAGAAAAAACAAAAAAAAAAAAACTCCAAAAGCTGGAGAAAAAAAATAAAATCTGCAGGGGTTCCAGACCAAGAGACCGCCCATTCTCCTCTGGGCAATCTACCTAACATAAATCAAACAGTCCTCTTTGTATTTAGGGTTTTCAAGGAAGGACCTGATGATGATGGTCACGTAGACTTCTGGCTTTCAGTCCATCAATGTACCATTCCCCATTTACAGTATTTGTACTGTTGAATTTACTGACACTTTTTACAGTGTATATTTGTCCTGTGAGTCTCTGGCTTTGTTTGTTTTTACGTTTCTGCTGTTGTATGCATCTAAATTTCTCCTTGGAATTAATAAAGCTTGTCTACTCTAAACATCGGTCTTCCTGGGTCAATGGCGTGGACCTCACTAGTCACATAACACCATACTGTAGTTTCACAATTTTACAGTTCTTTCTGTCAATTTAAGTTTTGCCACAAATTCAATTCTGCTAGTCAGTTTTAGGCTGACAGTAGCCCAGATCTGGGTGACCCCTCGTCCCGCAATTGGATGCGCCTGAAGGTTTACGTCCAACTAACTTTTGATAAATGAATAAATAAGGTGCAATCAAGCGGCAAGCCGCCTTCGACATTTCTTGGACCGTTACGAATGGGTGGGCTGCAGTTTGGGTCTCCAACTCTTTAATTAAAGGGCCGGCTTTGTGAAAGAGGACACCCGAGCCAAGAGCTGCTGCAATGGGTCCCAAAATATGCCATCACTGTTTTGTGATATGCCATTGAACAAGCCGGGCAGTGTGGGGAGGCACTGGAGTGAATTGTAATGAGGCAGACAATGAGCTGGAGAGAATGACAAGAAGCTGGGCAGAGGCCTGAGGCATGGCAGAGAATTACAATCAGGCTGGCATTGTGCTGGAACAGTCACAGCCTTCATAGCAAGTGAGGCAAAGTCCTGAAGTGCCTGAAAGCTTCACAGCCAGAAGGACGGTGTGGCAAAGTCCTGGAGAGAGGGGCACTGGGTCAAAGGGCACGGGTGGGAAAAAAACGATAGGACTGGCATCACAGTGAGACTCACAGCACTTGGGAAAGTAAATGCGAGAAGGACGTCGAGCTGGGCAGTGTGGGGGCATCCTGGAGGTCTGCAACATCACAGTGGTGACAGTCTGGGCAGTGTGGTGGCAGCCCAGAGATCTTCATAATGTACATGGCAGAGTGTCAAGGAGTTAAGGGGGGAAATATGATCAGATGGGCACAGCAGGGGCATCATAATGAGCTTCTTGGCATTCAGGGCTGTATCTAAAGATGACAAGGAAAAGAGGGTGACAAGCTGGGTGGTGTGGTGGCAGCCCAGAGATCTTCATAAAATTCATTCATGGCAGTGTGTTAAGGAGCACTGGGGAAATATGATAAGATGGGCACTGCAGGGGCATCATAGTGTGACTGTGAACATTAAGGACTGTATTATCTAAAGACAACAAGGAAAAGAGGATAACAAGCCGGGCAGTGTGGTGACATCCAGCTGGGCTCCACGCCATGTAGTGCAGTGTGCCAAACAAAGGCGGCAAAGATGACAGTTTGGGAAGTGCGGTGACATCCCAGAGATCTTCATAAAGTACATGGCAGTGTGTCAAGGAGTAAATGGGAACTATGATAAGATGGGCACTGCAGGGGCATCATAATGAGCTTCATGGCATACAGAATAGTATAGCTAAGCTGGGCAGCATGGCGATGCCCCAGCAAAGAAAGCACATAAGTGAAGGATGACAAGACGGGCACTGTCGGGATGCCATAATGCGATTCCTAACAGTTGGCAGTGTATATATGGAGGGAGACAGTGTGGGCAGTGTGATGGCAGCCCAGAGATCTTCATAACATTCATGGCAGTGTGTCAAGGAGCACTGAGGAAATATGATAAGATGGGCACTGCAGGGGCATCACAGTGTGACTGCGAACATTCGGGACTGTATCTAAAGAGGACAAGGAGAAGAGGGAGACAAGCTGGGTAGTGTGGTGACATCCTGCAGAACGCCACGTCACGTAGGGCAGTGTGCCAAAGAAAACAGGGCAACGCTGACAGTCTGGGCGGTGCGGTGACATCCCAGAGATCTTCTTCATATTGTCCTTGGCAGGGAGTCAAAGAACATAAAAGAATGGCGACAAGATGGCCAGCGTGGTGACATCATAATGAACTCGAAGGCATTCAGGGCTAGGAGAGGAGTGACAAGCTGGTGCGCTGAAGAGCTTCACGCTGTCCTGGTTGGCGCAGTATAACCCAGTGAGCAGCAACGATGACAGATAGCGTGACATTCCAGTGAATTAAGAAATACATAAAAAGAAAACCGAATGAGCCCGCGGCCGCCTGACCTTCTGAATCTCACTTGAGGTCCCCCAAGTGGAGGAGGACAGCCCCCGACCTATTGAGTGCTCCTGGGTCAGTGGCTTCATCCGTCTCCTTTTACGTCAAGGAAGAGCACGCTCTGATTTCTTAAGTGGCTGGCACGTTGATCCCAGGGGGCCGGCCGAGCTCTGCAGAAGGTTGACATGGCAGAATGGCACGGCTCTGAGAGGGTCGCTTAATCAGCCTGACCTCGAATGACTTTAGGGACTGTTAAATACAGCATGGCAACAATGGCAGTCTAGGCAGGAAGGGGAGGGGGGGGGGGGGGCATTGTAATGTTGCCCCCTATTGGCCAGCAACTGAAAACTATGAAGATGCGACCTCATTTGTTATCTCTGATGGGCTGTTGACGTCTCTAAAGCATTAGGCTGCTGCTTTAATCCCAAGCACTGACTCGTGGAGCGACTTCAAGAAAATGATATTTGTGTGTGTTACTTACCTCATGTACGGTACTTTATAGCAAAAATGTACTCTTATGCTTTAATTCAGTAAGGAAAGGAAGACGTTTATGACATAATAGTGACCTGTGCTGTAAAATGGCAAACAATTTGAAAAACGTGTATAGAAGACACACATTTTTTTTTAAATCTCAGGTTACTCGTGTCGCGTAATCCACATGTCACTTATCCGTTTGTATACTCAAAACACGCATGGGTTTAGCTTAAATATTGTTAAATACTAACTTCTGGAAAACTCAGGACACTTCCTAAAACAGTAAATTAAAGCCTCTTGAGAGTCAACTTCTCCAGGCTGGCGGTCAGGCTGTCCTCCTGGCATTGCAAGCAATCTTTGCTTCCATTTGGGAGACGGGCATCATCCCAACTGACTGGATTGTGGCAACTACAGGTGGGTGACGCTGCTCTCTGTGCCGGGTGAGGTCCTTGCCAGGGTCGTCCTCAATAGGATCCGTGATCACTTGCTCACCTACCAGCGACTGGAACAGTCTGGTTTTACGCCTAAGAAGTCTGCCATCGACCGCATCCTGGCACTGAGGGTTCTCATGGAGCGCAAACGCGAATATCAGCAGAGTTTCTTTGCAGCCTTTGTCGATTTTCATAAAGAGTTCAATTCAGTTGATCGAGCTGCCCTGTGGGACACCCTGAGTGTTCGTGGGATTCCCTCGAGGTTCTGGATATCATGGCCGGCCTGTCCACTGGTACTGTGAGTGCTGTGCAGAGTGGAGGCAGACCCTCTGTGTTTTTCCCAGTTGATTCTGGGGTCCGTCAGGGGTGTGTTCTGCTCCTACTCTGTTCAATGTCTTCATGGACTGGATGTTGGGCAGGGTCGTGGGGTCCAGCTATTGGGGGGCATCTGTTGGTGAAGAAAGGTTCACTGATCTTAACTTTGCTGATGATGCTGAGATCTTTGCGGAGTCAATGGAGGCTCTGATCGGGGTGCTAGAGAGACTGAGTGAGGAGTCTGAGTGTCTGGGCTTGCGAGGGTCCTGATAAAAACCAAAGATCAGGCCTTTAATGACCTCCTGGGCACGACCATCAGCAGTGTGTCTGTCTGCAGAGAGAGTGTCGACCTCGTCGAGAGGTTTACTGACCTTGGCAGTGACATTCATGTCTCTGGTGACTCTTCCAATGAAGTCAGTAGACAGATTAGGAGAGCATGGAGGGTCATGAGGTCACTGGAAAGGGGTGTGTGGTGCTCACGCTATCTACAAAAGGACGAAGGTCCAAGTCTTGAGAGTCCTGGTGCTTCCTGTCTTGCTATATGGTTGTGAAACATGGACGCCATCCAGTGACCTGAGATGAAGATCGGACTCCTTGTGTCTCTCCAGAAAATCCTTGGGTACCGTTGGTTTGACTTTGTGTTGCTTATGGAGTCCTGAATGAGGCTCATGACCTGCATTGTGAGGGAGCGTCAGTTACGGTACTACGGCCATGTGGCGCGATTCCCAGAGGGTGATCCAGCTCATAAGATCCTCATTGTTGGGGACCCGAGTGGCTGGACGTGGCCCGTGTAACACCTGGCTGTGGCAGATAGAGGGTCATTTCCGGAGGGTGGGACTGGGCCACGTGTCTGCATGGGGGGTGCCAACCGGGATCCCGAGTTTTTCATCGTTTAGTGGGTGCGGCAATGCGCAATACCAGTGCATGCTCCCCAACCTGACTTGACTTGGAGTCACTTTTTGAATTGAAGACGAGACTCTTGACCAATGAATGGAGGAGAAGAAAGAGGAGGAGGCCTCATCTTAGGTAGCCTAGTCCCAAACTCAAATGGCCGACTTTCCGTCCTGCACAGGTCCAAAATGTGGATTAAGCTTTTGAAGTTAAAAACAAAAATCAAAAATGACTTTCTGAGGAGAAGATGACCGAAAACCTCTGGCTTAAATGACAAAAGTAACCAAAGTTCCTCCGATTATTTCCTGAAGAATTCGCTCTGTGGACAGCGGTTTTTGAGTGATGAAGACATCAAGGCAGCTGCAGTGTCCTGGTTTGCTGGTCAAACAGAAGAATTTTTCTTCCAAAGGGTTTAAAGTCACTGCAGGAAAAGCGGATGAAGTGTATGGAGCTATCAGGGGACTGGACTGAAAAATAAAACAAAAGGCTTTTGAAAACCTCTTATCTTTCCTACTGTGGTAGATAAATTATCGATCGCCCCTCGTATTACAAGGTGGGAGACAAGCTGTAGACATTCAGCACGGTGTTGGTCTGCAGCAAGAAACATTTCAACCCAGACAGCTCACCGCGTTATTCATCAAGATTTATCCTAACAAATAATGCGTGTATTGTTTAGGAATGACTTAGCTGCTCTTTTTTTATGGCATTGTTAAGTGAAAGCTGGAATACAATGAACTTTTGTGAACTCATTTAGAAAAAAAAATATTTTGTTATACTGTATTAATGAAGCATCCAACCCGCTATATCCTAACTACAGGGTCATGGGGGTCTGCTGGAGCCAATCCCAGCAACACAGGGTGCAAGGCAGGAAACAAACCCTGGGCAGGGTGCCAGCCCACCGCAGGGCACACACACACACACAGCACAATTTAGGATCGCCAATCCACCTCACCTGCATGTCTTTGGGAGGAAACCCACGCAGACACGGGGAGAACATGCAAACTCCAGTTCGCTCCGGGAAGCGAACCCAGGTTTCCTAATTGCAAGGCAGCCGCGCTACCCACTGCGCCACCGTGCCGCCCTATCTATTGACAGTGCTGAGCAAATACTATAAACATAAAATGGCATCTTAAACAGAGCTGATTACTCTCTCAGCATCGACACTGACAGTGATATACAGCATCGCAGGAATCGACTCCCTCTTGTCAATGATAATTATGGTTTTATTAACAGTACTGTATGTTTGCTTTCCATTTTTACTTTGTCGTATGCAAAGTATGGGGAAAGTATTGTAATTGTCCAAAAAGTTGATGTCGAGATTTTGATGAATCTCAATGTTTTAGGCCTCCCTGACTTTCTCGTATACGAAGTATAAGGGACAGTATTGGAATCGTCCAAAAATTCAGTTTGGAGATTTTGATGAATCTCGACCTCGCTGAGTCCAAAAATACCATTTTTGGAATTATGTCTGTGTGTGTCTGTGTGTGTGTGTGTGTGTGTGTGTGTGTTGTGGCAGATGCCTGGCCCGGGACGCCCCTGCACCATATGTTCCAGAGGAGCAAGCATGGGAGACCCAATACCTCCCCCTGGACGCTAGGTGGCAGCCTCCCTGGGTTACAGCGGTGCCTCGGACCCCCGCAGGGCTTCATGGGAGGTGGAGTTTGGTGCAGCCCTGTTGGGTACCACAAGCGCCGCCAGGGGGTGCTGCAGTAAAGCCGCTGTTCTGACGATTTGTCCTACTTTGTCGAAGTATCCTACCATAGTTTATTTCGACAGATATATCTATTATATCCGTTTATTGTAAGTCGTAACATTAAACTTATAACGTTATACCATGTCATCATTTAACATGTTGTATTTAGAAGTCGTCTATCCAATTTATGGAAATGTTAACATATGCATCATTTAATGCCCGAAAGAGACACAGCCTGATGCAAAGATTTCATAAGACGGTCATTACTCGTGCATGGATACAATGGCCTGTACAAGATTAAAAGTCACACATGCAAAATATACAACTTATAAAATGTTGACAGTAAATCCTAATGCAGTAAACTGTAATAAATGCATCTGTGCATGTGTAGTATCAGTGAGTAGATCAGTTCGATGGGTAGGATGTTTCGTTAGAACACCGGAACTGCTGGGCACTTGTGGGCAGTAGTTTCACCAGACCTGGAAGTGCAGCCGGAAATGGGCACCTGCAGCACTTCTGGGTGCCTTATAAAAGGAGCCAGCAGCCACCGCTCAGCGGCCAGAGTCGGGAGGACGAGGAGGAGGAAACTTGAATTTGTTAGTGTTTTGGCGTCTGCTCTGCTTGGGACTGTGTACTGCCTGTGGGACACGGGCAAGACGAGCGCCCACCGGTGAAGAAAAATACAATAGTTGTTTTATTTTACGTGTGCCTCCGTGTCCAGTCTGTGTTGGGCCGGGTGCCTATATAGCGTCTTTCACAGTTTGTTCACATGATAACCTGAGTGCACTTTCATTTCAGTCAACCAAATTTTGCATACAAGTATGAGGTACCAAACGTAGATCTCTATCAACTTTGCGGCTATTTCTGCTAACCAGGAGTTGTACCTTTTTATTCATTTATTCAGCTGCAGTATCCAATTTATTCAACTATACTTTTATAATAATGGTTCAATATGTTATTAATTTGATTAGATTTGATGTTGATGGTTCTTTAATGTACAGAACATAAACATGTAACCCTTGTCTTGCGGTTTACTCCTCAAATATCAATCCTCATATCTGAGTATCTGGCACCCTGCCCGGGGTTTGTTTCCTGCCTTGCGCCCTGTGTTGGCTCCAGCAGACCCCCGTGACCCTGTAGTCAGGATATAGCGGGATTAATAATGGATGGATGGATATCTGAGTATACGAGAAACTTGAGGGGAGAGCACTCCCATTTTTTTTCTCAGTAATATTCATGTAAGAGAAATAAGTGAAGTAAGCAAAAATGTTAACTGTTTCTTTATTGGTATGTGATTTTATTATTTGTCTGTTTATGGCTCTGACGTCTTTATGGGAAGAATCCGCTGCTTGAGTTGCAGTTTGATACTGATTTTCTTATTTGAGTCCTCAGAATAAAAAGTTTAAGAATCCCTGCCTAAAAAAAACACCAAAGGCAGTGGAAAACAGAAGGTGAAATATTCACTGCAAAAACACATGACGTTAATCGTATATATGATATAAATACAGTCAAAGTATAAAGTATGTGAACCCCTAGGACTGATCTCTATTTATGTCTAATTCCCTTATGAAACCTGGTCATATCTTCATGTCAGTCACAATAATGAACAAACACAGTCTCCTAGAAGTAAAGATACACAGATTTTCAGAGAATACTTGACCATATTGAATAAATCATTCAAACTGTGAAACTGAAGGTTGGATAAAGTAAGTGAACTCTAAGCTAATGACTTTTTAAAAAGCTCATTGCAGTCCGAATTTAGCACACGTGGAGTCCATTTAATGAAATGAGTTCAGAGGTGTGGTGCCCTAGAATGACTTTGATTGATCAAAAACACGATAAAGTTTGAGTTGGAGCTTCTGACAAGGAGCATATCCAGATGGGAATCACGCCTCGCTGCCTGAAGAGCTACGATGGAGAATTGTTCATCTACATGAGGCTGGAAAGGGTTACAAAGTCATCTCAAAGATCTGAGATATTCACCAGTCTACTGTTGTCTCTACAGTTGTCTGTAAATGGAGACAATGTGGTATTGTGGCTACTCTGCCTAGAAATGCCGTGCCAAGATGACCCCAAGAGCACAACGCAAAGTCAGCAAGGAGGTAAAGAAGAACCCTAGAGTGACAGCAAAGGACTTGAAGAAGTCATTAGAACTGGCTAACATCTCTGTTCAGGAGTCAACTATACGCAAAACATTGAACAAGAAAGGAGTCCATGGCAGGACACCAAGAAGAAAGCCACTGCTATCAAACAAGAACATTGCTGAACACCCGAAGTTTGTGAAAGAGCACTTGGACACTCCACAACAGTACTGGGAAAATGTTTTGTGGAGTGATGAAACCAAAATTGAACTATTTGGGAGGAACAAGCAGAACTTCATCTGGCGTAAAAAGGGCACCGCATATCAACATCAAAACATCATCCCTACAGTAAAGTATGGTGGAGGAAACATCAGGATGTGGGCCTGCTTTGCTGCATCAGGGCCTGGACATCTTGCCATCATTGAGAGGAAAATGAATTCACAAGTTTATCAACAAATTCTCCAGGATAACGTGAGGGTGTCTGTCCGTCAACTTAAGCTCAGGAGAGGCTGGGTGATGCAACAGGACAATGAGCCCAAACATCGCAGCAAGTCCACAGCACAATGGCTTCAGAAGAACAAACTCGGCCTTTTGGAGCGGCCCAGTCAGAGCTCAGATCTCAATCCTATTGAATGACTTGAAGAGAAAGAGCCACACGCAGAAGACAACCAAAGGCTATGGAAGAGTTAAGGCAGTTCTGCAGGGAAGAAGGAGCTCAAATCCCCCCCTCACGATGTGCAGGTCTGATCTGCAGTTACAGGAAGCACCTGGTTGAGGTCATCGCTGCCAAAGGAGGCTCAACCAGTTATTAAATCCCAAGGTTCACTTACTTTTTCCACTGCCACTGTGAACGTTGACTGTGTTTGTAAAATAAAGACATGAAAGAGTCGAATGTTTTGTGTGTCTTTGGCTTAAAGATCAGGACCTGTGACTCAGATGAAGATCACATCACTTTTTATGACCAATTCATGCAGTAAAGCAGATCATTCCAAAGGGTTCACATGCTTTTTATTTTGACTGGATACACAGGTGGGTGAGCCTGTGGTGTCCTGGTGATGGACGATCTGTCGGCAGACCACCATCTGTGTGAGCAACACCGGAGCACCAGAAGGCCCAGGCCTGTCTCCTCTCTTCACTCTGCACACCTCAGACTAGAAATATAACAGCAGTTCAGGCCATTTTGTTTGTGTTCTTTATTTCGCTTTATACAATTTCTTATTAGGAATTTATTAGTTTTCGCATACCCCTTGGGGTCAGAGCGCAGGGTCAGCCACCCCTGGTTAAAGTTAAGGGTCTTGCTGAAGGGCCCAGCAGAGTAGGATCTCTTTTGGCAGTGACGGGGATTCGAACCTTCTGGATACCAGCATAGACCCTTAGCCTCAGAGCCACCACTCCGCCCAACTGCAGACGATTCTGCACTTATGGGGGGTATTAATAAAGGGGGATGATACGGGGGAGAGGAGTCAGGTGGAAAAATCTGAGAATTGTCATTAGTTAACCATTAGCAAAACCAACAAGTGGTTAATGACTTTGAGCGCTCCAAACAGCCTCTCTGTCCAATCTGTATTTAAGGAGTGGATATGCAGGTGGTCCACTCCTACAAGTACTAGGGGGTCCACATCAATGACAGGTCTCAGAACACAGAGAAAGAAGAAAGGGCAGAGCGGACTCTTTTACCTCAGCAGACTGCATTCTTTGAATGTGGTTAATGGCGTCCTTCACATCTTCTGTAACTCTGTGATGGCCAGTGGGATTTTCTATGCTGTGGTGTGCTGGGCTGGTGACATCACTTCAAGAGAGGCCTACCGAATTAACAAGCAAATTAAAAAGGCAGGCTAACATACAGTATAGGACACACTCTGGAGGTTTGTAGCAAAGGAGAGAATGAAACTTAAATCCGAGTGCCATTATGAACAACGCTGCACATCCTGTCTGTGACACAACACTGAGGACTTTCACACAACGAATCCTTCAGCAGAAGTGTGTCAAGAAACATTAAAGGGGGCCCTTTATGCCAACAGCAATACACCTGAATGATGCATCCCTGGGACTGGCACGGTCAAATCAGCAGTTTTCTTCCTTCTTAATTTTCTTGCTTTTTCGTTCATTCTGATGTGTTCAGACCATAGTGTATGTGCATATTTATTACATCCCATAAGCACTCGCGCGGCGTACTTTACGCATCAGTGTTAAAATGGCTATTTACAGTATATGCTCGCTGTGAGGTTGTAAAATAAAATATTGCAATAATTTTAAATTGTACATGTTTTAAATATCAGAAAATAAACCTGATCCACTTTTATCCACTGCAGGATTTGCACAAGTATCACATTTCACTTCCGTTGTTGAATGTTCTTTGTAGACAAAAGTCATTGCAAGAGGAACAGCTCATCGTTTGTCATACATACGGAACTTGCGACTGTGCATCCACTCATTAAACCGTCTGGAAGAAAACCATTGCGACACTGTAGTTGTAGTGAATCAAGCTGAGGATAGATGGCAGATGCTGCCGGTATGTTCACGTAAAAAGACGGTGGACAAAAGTAACTGAGACTGGCGCACAACACCAGAGCGAGTACTTAAGGTTTAAGTGCGCCGCCAGAATGCAGGACTGCTTAGCAGTGGAACGCCCCTTAAGCGCCGCCCCTTACCCCACATGTTGACGCTGATTGGTCAGTTGACTACATTGCACTTAAGCGCAATCAAAGCGTGGCCGCGAGTCGCAATGCAATACAAACGGCGCAGCCTCTAAGCGAAGTGCGACTCGTCTGCTTTGCTTTTAGTTATGCCGTGCGATCTGTGGACATGAATTAAAAAGACAATTCTCTGTTGTATTGAATTTTAAACTGACACGAAAATTGCGTGCCATAGTGAAAAGCAATCGACCGCTTAGTTGACATGTTTGTAATTAAAACCGTGCCAGTAGTAAATGTTGCAGTTGTTATATGTGTTTCGTTAAAAGGGTTGGATTACATTTAACTTCGGCGCGAATAATCTTTGATAGGAGCCACTCGTGTCACATCAGGCCCTGTGACACAGCATTTCAAATGCTTTCATCTCCATGTGCAGGGTGGTGACTACAGTAAGGCGACATGTTTTTTCAGCGTTTCAGCACTTGGGAGGTCCCAGGTGGGAAGGCGGCTGCTTTAACACAGCAAACGGCTTGGTGTCTGAACCTCCGCACCTTTGTCACCAGAGGCACTTGTCACATGGCTCTCTCCTTTAAGATGCTGATCTTCCGTCCCTCTCTCTTAATTCCGCAGGAGTTTAAAGTTTAAAAATAAAACAGAGGCGATTCTCGGTGATAGGATTAAGATCTTGGCTCCTCCGATCTCCAGCCCTAAACCTTTTGTTTCTTAAAAAAATGCCAGTCTGTTAAACGTCCAACGTGTCACCACGGCTCAGTATTGGCACGTCCAGTCCACTCACACTCCTCGGGCGCGTGCCAGCCGCTCCCTTCTCATCTTGAAGGGTCTTTATACCCCACGCTTGCTTATTTACTTGCTTCAGAATTCAAAATCACGTTGCGAAACCGGCACACGTTTTTACTAAACAGACACAAGCGTTGATTTCACACCGAATTCATTTGAGCTGCGCGGAGGTGTCGGCACCCCGATTCAGGTGTCCTGTCCCGAGATCACCGACTTCCATCGTAACGGGATTAGCGGGTAGAAGTCTTGGGAAAGCAGACCGGGAATTCCGAAGCTGACCCCGGGAAAAGCGCTGGCGTGCTGTCTGCGGCTGGGTGCTTTGACAAGCCGTTGATACCTGTGAAGTCCCGGGCCGGTCACCTATCGGCATATCCGCAGGACATAATGGAGGAGTCAAAGAGAACTTCGTTACAGATAGATTGAAAGTGCGTGTGCGATTATCTGAGGTGTAATTACAGTAAACTGCCGAATGAATTTTGAAATGTTAAAAAAAGTCCTGGCCGGTTAATGAGAGAACATCGCGTGGCTTTCACTGAGAAAGTAAAGCGGTCCGGTCTGGCAGGCTAAGCGGAGCCTCATGGCCGGGCATTGGACGGGCCCTCTGCTCTCCAAGTAGTTCTTCAGAATCTGTCACTGGAAAACTATCCCAAAAGAATCATCCAATCGACGGTTCCAGAAAGATTTTGCATTTGTTTTGATCCGAATCAGATTCCAAAATAAGAATAGATGTGAAATACCAATCATAATTTTACAAGGATACAATAACGCAGGCTACTTCTTTTAGGTAACCTGCTGCACAGTAAAAATTCCTGCTTCCTCCACATATTAAGAACCTTTTCAAGGCCCAAAGAACCCTTCCCATAATGCAATGGGTCA
This sequence comes from Polypterus bichir lapradei, assembly GCA_026402145.1. Classification (NCBI taxonomy): domain Eukaryota; kingdom Metazoa; phylum Chordata; class Cladistia; order Polypteriformes; family Polypteridae; genus Polypterus; species Polypterus bichir. The sequence goes on along the minus strand of JANRMT010062797.1, from coordinate 13,623,566 downwards.
CAGGGAAGCGATGGTCGAGCAATGAGAAACCAAAGAGCCCAGCGAAACGCCATCACAGAACCAGACTTTCTAAGAGTCAAGCCGTGACAAAGCTGCCTTTAATTTATGTGGCAAAGGTGGCGCAAAATGTTCACGTGGCAGTTTTCCAAACTCACTGATCCTAATACAGTTTGGAAAAAATCGCCACATGAATATTTTGTACCACAGGAGTACAAAGCAAATATCCAGTTTGGAGGAGTTGCAGGCTTGCACGACCTCACACACACACACACACACATATTCATTCATTCATTTACTGAATCTTTACATTCCAGAACATAATCTCCGGAGTCCAGCACTGGTTACAAGGGGAAAACAGCTCTGTCTGAGGTGCGAGTGCCAAGTGATACGCTCACGTACGTCTCTACATTCATTCATTCATTCATTTACCTCTTCCAACACAGGATAATGGGAGCTGAAGTCCCCACTACTGTAAATACAAAGTAAAGCCAATCCTGGATGGGACCCAAGTCTGCTATGACACAATCAAACATGCACCTTCATTCATTCATTTTCTGGATCTACCCATTCAAATACAACGTCATGGGGGTTCTGGTGCATCTGCCAGCAGGACGAAAAACAAAAAAGGCAAGAAGTCCAAAATTACAACGACACGTTCATTCATTTATTCATCCTCCTGTTTCTATACAGGATCAGGAATCCCGAATGAATTAACATTTTGTTTTCAAAAGACTGTAGTCACTACAAAAATCATCTTCGTGGTTAAAATCATTAAAGAGTCAGAACAAATGTTGTCCTTTCTGGATGTGAAAGCGCTGAAAAATTTTAACAGCCTGTCCAAGTAGCACTTGGTGTAAGGCAAAGCCAACCCCAGACATGACTGCATATGCATGTTCATTCATTCATTCATTCATTCATTCATTCATCCTTCTTATCCTCAGGTTACAGGGGTTCTGGAGTCTATCCCAGTAATAATTGGGCACAAGGCAGGAACAATCCCTGGACCAAGTGCCAGGCCATTGCAGGGTTTTACTCATTCACTCGTTCATTTTCTGAATTTGGCTGTAACCACACAGGACCATGGAGGGAATTAAGCATCCAATCCCTGCTGCACTTGGTACAAGGCAAAAACAACCCTGGACACGACTCTATATGCACATTCATTCATTCATTCATTCATTCATTCAACTATCCATCCATCCAAACCAGCATGCCCTCAGTAGAATTGCAGGGGAGCTGGAGACTCTGCCAGCAATAATCGGGCACAAGGCAGCAACAATCCCTGGGCAGAGTGCCAGTCCATTCCTGGGTTTTATTCATTCACTCATTCATTTTCTGAATTTGCCTATTCCCTTACATGATAATTCAGCTTGTCTGTCCCAGCAGCACTTGCTACAAGGCAAAAACATCACTGGTCATAACTGCATCTGCATATTCATTCATTCATTCATCTTCTCCTTTCCAGATTTGCCTATTCTGGTGCATAGTCATTGGGGTTCATAAGCTCATCTCCATCCATCCATTATCCAACACGCTATATCCTAACTACAGGGTCATGGGGGTCTGCTGGAGGGCGTAAGGCAGGAAACAAAACCCGGGCAGGGCACCAGGCCGCCGCAGGGCACACACACACACCAAGCACACACTAGGGCCAATTTAGAATCGCCAATCCACCTGACCTGCATGTCTTTGGACTGTGGGAGGAAACCCACACAGACACGGGGAGAACATGCAAACTCCACGCCGGGAGGACCCGAGAAGTGAACCCACTGCACCACCGTGCCACCCCATAAGTTCATCTCCACAACTCTAAGACAAGTCTACCGTGATCCCCTCAGGCACACCGCTTCATTCATTCCTTCATTCACTCATCCATTCATTTTCTAAATTAAAATATTATAATGTTTGGGTGATGACAGTTCGGTAGACTGTGCCAGCAGTGCTAGAAGCAACACAAAAACAGTGCTGGAAAGAGTGCAAGACCACTGTAACACACACGCACATTCATTCATTCACTGATGGGAGTTGTGATGGCTCATTAATAATAATAATCATACATTTTATTGATATAGCACCTTTTCCATTCTCAAGGCACTTAACCCTTTCGCCCTCTGCACATGTTAAATGAACACTTTAGGTGTCTTTATAGGCCCACAGGAATCAGTCATGGGTGGGATGCCAGCTCAGTTCCCCACTCCAGCCTAACCCTGTCGTATGGCAGAGTAAAATCTCCAGCGTTAAATGAATGCTTTGTGTGTTTCTGTAGGTGCACTCGAGACAGGAGACGGCCATGGAGGAGGTGACGGGTCACTTAAACACACACACACACACAGACACACACACACACCTGCCCACATTCATTCATTTATTCATTTTCTACAACTGCTGGTTCCAGTTTAGGGTCATGAGATCCTTTTCTAGCAGAATCGGGTATCAAGTAAAACTGACTATGAACTGGGCACCAGTCCAGAGTGGCACAGTCTCACACACACACACACACACACACACACACGCCACTCACTCATTCATTTATTGCCCATTAGACTGGCATGGAGGTTCTGAAGCCGATCTTTACAGCACCTTCAGCCGGGCAGAAACTGAGCCTGGACACGCCAGTCCAGCATGAAAACACTCACACAGTACCAGTTTACAGATACCAGTTCACCTGACCTGAGTGGGTTTGACGTGTGGCAGGAAAGAAACCTTAAGAAAACCTGACGTTTACAAAGAAAAAGCGACCAATGTGACAGAATGAGGCATAAGAGATAAAAAATTAAAAAGAGAATGAAAATAAAGAGCCTTTTATAAAATGGCAGGCCTGCAGTTCTGGATTGGAGGGAGCGGGAGAGGACAAGCCAGGCTGTCAATTTGTACGCCCAGTTTGAATCGCAAATCCTCTTTCAAGATTACAGAATCAAGTCAGGTCATCTTCAATCAATCTGAATTAGAAGCTAATCGTGGGCCCGTCGTCACACAGTGGAGCCCGTTCTTCATCACGAGCTGTCCGCTTATTTATAACACTCTTCACAATGTGGGATGGTCCTTAGAGCCAAAGTCTATGTGTTAAATAGTGCGCTTGACATTATGGGATGGTGCCTATAGCTAAACCCCATATGGTATATTGTGTTCTTCTTATTAAGGGATGTTAATTATAGCAACACGTTATATGTTATATTGTGCTCTTGACATTATAGAATGATACCTCTAGCTAAACTCTGTATGTTATATTAGGGCGGCACGGTGGTGCAGTGGTAGCACTGCTGCCTCGCAGTTAGGAGACCCGGGTTCGCTTCCCGGGTCCTCCCTGTGTGGAGTTTGCATGTCCTCCCTGTGTCTGCGTGGGTTTCCTCCCACAGTCCAAAGACATGCATGTTAGGTGAATTGGCGATTCTGAATTGGGCTTGGTGTGTTTGTGTGTGTCCTGCGGTGGGTTGGCACCCTGCCTGGGATTGGTTCCTGCCTTGTGCCCTGTGTTGGCTGGGATTGGCTCCAGCAGACCCCTGTGTTTGGATTCAGTGGGGTGGATGTTATATTGTTATCTTGACATTATGGGATGTTACCTATAGCCTTCATCCATCCATCCATCCATCCATTATCCAACACACTATATCCTAACTACAGGGTCATGGGGGTCTGCTGGAGCCAATCACAGCCAACACAGGGCGCAAGGCAGGAAACAAACCCCGGGCAGGGTGCCAGCCCACCACAGCCTGTAGCCTTCATTAGAATATGAACTCTTCCAGCAGCAACCCAAGATTTTCTTAGATGGTCTTCCACCCAAGTACTGGCTCGTCTAAATACATATAATGCTCTAATAAAGAAGTGATATCCATCACTTCTTTGAATTCAATAAGGACATGAAGACACAGTTGGAAACTTGCCCAAATCTGGACGAGAGCAGGCCACTCAGCCGAACAAAGCTCACCAGGCCTGTCCGCTTATTTCTTCTAAAATAACATCAAGTCGAGTTTTGAAAGTCCCTAAAGTCCTCCTGTCCACCACACTAGTTGGTCTCTTATTCCAAGTGTCTATCGTTCTTTGTGTAAAGAGAAACTTCCTAATGTTTGTGTGAAATTTCCCCTTCACAAGTTTCCAACTGTGTCCCCGTGTTCTTGATGAACTCATTTTAAAGTCACCGTCTCAATCCACTGGACTAATTCACTTCATAATTTTAATCACTTCAGTCAGGTCTCCTCTTAATCTTCTTTGTCTTAAACTGTAAAGGCTCAGCTCTTTTAATTTTTCCTCCTAGCTCATCCCCTGAAGCCCCTGAATCAGCCTCGTCGCTCTTCTCTGGACCTTCTCATGTGCTGTTATGTCCTTTTTGTAGCCTGGAGACCCAAATTACACACTTAAGCCTCACCAGAGTGTTATAAAGACTTGAGCAGAACCTCCTGTGACTTGTACTCCACACGTCAAGGCGCTATATAACCTAACATGATGTCAGCCTTCATAATGGCTTCGGTCGGGAAGTCGATATCTTAGAGTCCACTACGACTCCTAATCCTTCTCATAAGGTGGACTCTTGATTTTCAGACCCCTTCTTGTGTATTCAAACCTCACATTTTTACTTCCTATGTGTAATTCTTTACATTTACTGATATTAAACTCTGCCACAAATCTGCCCAAGCCTGTCTGCAGTCCAAGTCCTTCTGTGATGATATAATGGATTCCAAATTATCTGCCAATCCACCTGTCTTGGTATCATCTGCAAACTTAACCGGCTTGTTACTTATATTCCTGTCTAAATCATTTATCCATCCATCCATCATCCAACCCGCTATATCCTAACTACAGGGTCACGGGGGTCTGCTGGAGCCAATCCCAGCCAAGGCAGGAAACGAGCCCCGGACAGGGCGCCAGCCCACCACAGGACACTCACACACACACACACACAGACACCCAGCACACACCTGGGACAATTTAGGATCGCCAATGCACCTAACCTGCATGTCTTTGGTGGCGCCCACCACAGCTATCTCAACGTCTGTATCTTTTAATTCCTCTTTACTATTCCTGATGGACTTCACCTCCTCCTTGAATGATCTTTTACTACTAAAATACTGAAAGAATCTCTTTGGGTCGTCCCTCGCCTTATCTGTTATATTTCTCTCTAACTGCCTTTTAGCTTCTCTAATGGTCGCCTTCATGCTCTCTTACGCTCTGCGGTTCACACTTGAGTTATCAGTCACCGTATTTGCCTGTTTTAACCTTTGCAGCTTCTTATTCAACTTCTTATTATTCCTCTGCAGAGGTTTTTTTTTTTTTTTTAATTCCCAACGAATTTCACGTTTTGGGATATGTACTCCTCCAGCAGTATTTGTAAAAAAAGTTTCTAAACCCGTTCCAGAGCTTATCCCAGTTTATCCCGTTTAAACTTTTCTGCAGCTGTTCAAAGTTTGCCCTACCAAAGTTAAACTGAACAGTTTTAGACTTTGCTTCCTCGCTCTTCTGACTTTCAAGTCGGACGAGGGGGTGCAGTGGGGGGCCGTATGGGTTTCTGTTTTTTTTTTTTTTTTGTTCTAGAAGAATCCATTCACTTTTTAAGCACTGGAGGACTTGTATCAAATTCCCTGGAGATTACGAAGAAGATGTACACAGCTGTATGATGCCTGTCCTGCAATTAATTATGAAGAAAGAAATAGTTCAGATTTTCATTTGGCTCACCCTTATATGAAATGCAAGCAAGGGCAGCAGGTAACAAACTGTGAAGGACAGCCGGGTCCCATGCCCGGCAGGGACGCCCCTGCTGCTTATGTTCCGGGGGAGCCTCCATGGACAGTCCAGTACCTCCCCCGGGACGCTTGGTGGCAGCCTCCCTGGCCGACTGTGTTTTCCCAACCACCCGCAGGGCTCCATGGGAGATGGAGTCCTCCACAGCTTGGTTGGGGCCCGGCGTGGCCACTAGGGGGAGCTGCCTGCTTCCCACAGCCCGGCTGGACGAGCCTGCAGCCCCACCCGGAAGTCCAATTAGGACCAGGTGGTTAATCACCTGGAACGCTTCCGGGTGGGCTATAAAAGGGCCCAGCCACCACCACTCGGTGAGCCAGAGTTGGGAGGAAGAAGGAGACGAAGCTTGTCTGGGAGGAGTGGTGGAGAATTGTGGTTTTGTGCTTTGGGACTGTGTTTGCCCTGTGTGACACGGGGAAGACGTGTCACACGGCTGAAGAAAAAATAAAGCCTGTGAGTTTTAGTACACGTGCCTCTGCGTGGTCTGTGCCGGGTCGGGCGCTATATAGCACCTTTTACAAAACTTTAATTTGGTTTTGATTGTCTTCATCGCTCTTAAATATTCTTAAATGTGCCAGACGTGAAAGCAAATCACCATACAATCAGGTCATTTCAGGAGCTGTCACGGACGACGCATGCCCAGTGGACATGGCCTTCATCTCTAACGGTTATGTCGCTGTGTCTTCTTGGTGTCCGTGCTCCTCCAGGGTCTCCTGCTCTTCAGTTTAGCACTTCCACTTTAAGCTGCGGACGTTTTTGAAGCTGATGAACGCCCCGGCCCCGCTCTGTTCCATGTCATTTTGACAGGCCATATCAGCGCATGTTCACGAGGTGTGCCTGCACAAAGATATCTAGTGGTTTGAGAGCTTGACTGTGACGATATGGAAAGTCCAGAAAAGGACCAGTTTACCATTTAAAGTTCTGACCTTTCATCCTGCATTTTAAAACGGCCAGTTTCATTTTAGCTGTCTCTACTAACACTTCCTCTTTTGTGTGGTTAGCAGAAATCAAAAGGTGAACTAAAGGCAAAGTGCTCATACAGCTCGGACATAGCGTACGGTTGTAACTTCATAAAGCTGTTGTCTTATAGTCCACCTTAACACTTGAACAAGAAACATATCATCTACTGCAATAATCAAATCCAATTCCTCCACAGATGCTGACTTCCAGAAGCTAGCAGTAGTTAGCTAATAATAATAATAATAATAATTCTTTACATTTATATAGCAGTTTTCTCATTACTCAAAGCGCTTCAGAGAGTGTGGAGCCACTTCAGCCACCACTACTGTGCAGCACCCACCTGGGTGATGCGACGGCAGCCATTTTTGCACCCGTCTGGTCACCAGACATGAGCTGTAAGGTGCTGAAGGGGTGAGAGAGTCGGTTAGCTAATTAGAGAGAGGGGGCCTGAATGACTAGGCCGTGGTGGGCAGTTTAGCCTGGACATCAGGGTACACACTCCCCTTTATGACCACAGAGAATCAGGACCTCACTTTCACGTCTCATCTGAAGGATGGCACTATTTTTACAGAGCAGTGTCCCCGTCACTGCACAGGAGGCATTGGGGTCCACATTCAGAGCACAGGGTAAGCGCTCACCAACACCTCTTCCAGCAGCAACCCAAGCTTTTGCTAGATGGTCTCCCATCCAAGTACTGGCTGGGTCTGAACATGCACAGCGTCAGGTGGGAAGTGTAGGTGGTATGGCTGTAAGGGTCCAAATAGCTCATCCTTAAAGACAGCAGCCCACAGCCGCGACCCTCCCAAACCTTGCTGGTGCCCTGAGCCCATTAGTGAGCCACTCGTCTGGTCCATCAAGAGTCATGTCACCTGTCACCTGTACCTCTTCAGGTATTTCCTGGTCCAATCTTGATGCTTCACCTTGCAGATCTTATGAATCTTCAGCCTTCATTTCTTTCACCGTGTCTCTGAGCTCTTGACACCTTGTACTTCTGGACACGCCAGGTGTGTTGCAGTTCTGCATTATGGTGGCACCTGGTAGCTTCATGTTTAATTCTTGTCAAGTCTTTTTGCAGTTAATTTGCACCTTTTCTTCTCCACACAACTTTTAATTACCCTGCTGACTCGTTACAGCACAGCGTTTGATTGTCTGGTGGCTACGCCTCAACAGTTGAGCAATTTCCAAAGCACTGCTGCATTTACAATTTTTGACTTTTCAGCGTCAGTTAAATTCTTTTTTTGGCCCTTACATGAGGTAATGAAGCTGCCCACTAATTATGGCTGCTTTAATACACTGTAAGGCAGGGGTCCCCAAATGTGGTCCTGGATGGCTGCAGTGGCTGCAAGTTTCCATTCTAAACATGTTCTTAATTAGTGACCTGTTTTTGCTGCTAATTAACTTCTTTTGAATTAATTTTAATTGACTCAGACCCCTTAAATTGTTTCTTTTTCCTTAATTAGCAGCCAAACAATAGTGAGATACAAAATGAGCCCAAACAGGACCAGCAAACTGGTGTCCATCATACAATATCTGCAAATAAACAAAGGTGAAGGTCTCAGGAATGCCGATCTGCTCCTAGAAAAGAGAAAATCAATAATTTCAGAAATGTCTGCCATTGCACAACGAGAGCAGCACCAAGCCATGGACTTAAAGAACGAGTTTCATTAACGACAAGACTCTGCGCCTCATTAAATAACTGGTTGGAGTGAAACTGGTTGGAGTTTGAGGCCCTGACTTAGCTGGTCTTTTGTCGGCTCACTCACCTCACATTTCATTTCTGTTTGGGGGCCATTTAAGGAAAGAAATGAAGAAATTCAGAGAACCAAATTTTAAAAAAACAAGTCCATTAAAAAGAATGGAAGAGGAGTTAATTAGCAGCAAAAAACTGGTTGCCAATTAAGAAAAGGGTTAGAATGAAAACCTGCAGCCACTGCGGCCCTCCAGGACCGGAGTCGGGGACCCCTGCTGTAAGGTGTTAATCGCTATCTTTCACAGATTATTCACTTATTGAAGATTTGACTGGACTGCACTATTTATTTAGAGACTGTGATATATGGCTGGCCATTCATCCCGGCCAATACCCCCAGGCCCCCAGATGGAGCCCTTCCTACAGCATGGAGGCGCCCCGAATTCCAGCAGGGCATCATGGACATTGGAGTTTTCCTGTACGGCCCTGCTGGATAACGTCGGGGCCACCAGGAGACGTGCAGGGAGGCCCAGACACTTTTATGTGCCCTATAACCCGGAAGTACGTCCCAGTCACATGGACAGAGGAAATGGCGTGCTTCCGGGTTGAAGAAGAGGAGTTTTTACCTGACCTGGAAGTGCTGGATAATCACATGGACTGAGGGCTCAGAAGCACTTCCGGGTCATGAACTATAAAAGACTCTGGGAAATCCCAGATGGACGAGCTGAGTCGGGAGGAAAGGGTGGCAACACGTCTGAGAGAGTGGAGGATTTATTGTTATTGTTATTGATTATTGATTTATGAGTATTGTGGAGTGGAGGGTGCTTTGTGCACTGTATAGTTCAAATAAATGTAATTATTGGACTTTTACCTGGTGTCTGGCGTCTGATCCGAGGGTTCAAGGGGACGACAGCGCCCCCTATCTGTTGTGATGGTTTTTAATAAAAACACTTGTCACTTTTGCACCTGCCGCTTGTCTGGATGCATGTGTCCTCAACTGCCAAGCTCATCTTGGTAACATTATCACTGGTGGAAGGAGCCGGTAGTGTGGAGCCATCCCGCACTGCCACAGTGCCTACCCAAAAGGGTGATCTTCCCATCCAATTAAAAATCCATAATGAAAGAGTTTTAGCTTATTTTTTGCATTTCACCTGCAAGATGCTAAAAAGTAATAATAACATGAAAAAGTAAACTCAGCTTAGAAAATGATGCACCAAACAATGTTCCTTAGGTCAAAAATCACAACAGTGTGCTCCGAGTGCACACCCTGGCAGCAATTGAATTTAGTGAGTAGGTTGAGGTTCGAAAAACAAGCTAAGGTCAAAACCTCGGACGTCAGATATCCAGATAACAAACCCCAGGATGTGTAACAGGAATGACAGGAAAAGAAAGGTGTGACGATGTGGGCTCGCTGCATGCTCCCATCGTCTGTCCGGGAGCCCTTGAACCCAACACCGTCGGTAATGTCACCGATGAGCTTGGCAGTGAGGCACTACAATGGAGCAAGGGGATGGTGTAAAAGTGCCAAGTGCTTTTATTAAAACAACAACAAAACAAATGTTCAAATAAAAGTGCAGTGCATGAAATCTTTAACTAAATAATCCATAAAAACAGGTGTTATTGTGGAGGTTAAAACTCCAATAAATAGAAAAAAAATCAGTCCTTTAAAATGAGGTTAAAACATTGCTGGAAGCAGTCTCTTAAAAACAACACAAAGCCTGGTGCTTCTTTTACCTGGTGGCTCCCCTGCTTCTTCCATCTGGGCCCCGCAACAGGAGAGTCGCCCTACCAGCAGCTGACCTTCTTTCCGCTCCACTGGAATGGAGACCTCCCGATCCCTGGCTTCGGTCGCGCACTCTCCAGACCGAGACTTGGCTTCCCTGGCGACCAGGACGCCCACGTCAGGGAATTCACCGCCCAAGCCTCCCGACTCCAGCTGCCTTCTCGGCCTTACGCAGCCAGCTGTCCTACTACTGGTCACTCCCGTTCCTCAGTATGCTCAGCGGGAGCGACCACTACCAACTGCCCTTGGTGTTGGCCAAACACCCCTGCTAGGGCTCGTCTGTCCAGCTGCCTGCCTGTGAGCCTTCGCTCGCTCACACCGGCTCTCTCTCTCTCCATGCAGCTTCTGCTCTCCTGCAACCTCCGTCTTTTTTCCTTCCTTTTTTTCTTTCTTCTTTCTCTCCCCCTCCTTTAGCCGCCTCACGCTTCTATTTATGAAGAGGACGTGGCAGCTGTAGCAAACAGCAGCCCCGGGAACAATTACGGATGTGGACGGTTTCTCAACTGTGCACTTAGGTGAGAAACGTCCACACCACGAATTCCCCCAGAACTGCTTCAGCCATTCAACCACCACGCACCCTCGCTAAGCTGCAAGCGCGACGATTATTTATTTAAAACTGGCCTCTGGACGTGAGCTGTGGACCCACTATACCACAAACGGAGCAAGAGGGTCAAAGGCAGACTAGTGCACATAACTCGGATGAAAGTGAAAGACGTCAGTCGTAATCAGGGAGACAAGAAACCAAAGTGTTCTTAAATAAACCACACAAACAGAGCGCTAAGCAGCTCTTTGCGTATCCACAATCTTGGGCAAACCACGAAGTGTCCGGTGCTTAGCTTTCTCCCCGTGATATCACATCCCACACACGATTGATTGACCTTACCCACAAACTGCAGGGCAGAAAAGACAAAATGCCGGCGCCCATAACAAAAACAAAATTATGTTTAACATAATGAAGAAAACACATCATCCAAAAATAAATGTAATAACTACTTTATTTGACTTTTACAATTCCCAAAGCAATGTGTCAAATGTTTTCAGAGGTCAAGGAAAGACTAAAAATTAAAATAGAAAAGCCACAACACTGAGGTGCGCTAACATACCATTCAGGGATGTTTAAAATGGAGCAAGTTTCCGTTTCTCAAGTTAGTGTGTTTACATGCACTTCAATATCCCGATTATTCACAGAAGCCCGAGTTCTAAAACATCATGTGACCCCCCGTGATCCGATTAGAGAAATCGGGTTACTGGCTTCTAAGAAACCCGATTAACAGAAGTAGATTTCTGAGCAAATAACCTGGTTATGTGGCCATGTAAACCCTTAACCGGGTTACTGTGAAGGATTTTGATTTCTGCGCATGTCTGTTTTGCTCTTGATCAGCCTGCACGTGTATTTTCTTCACACTCGCTTTCGGCAGCTGCAGGTAGAAGAATCCACAAAAATGCAATTCCAGAGACAATCGTTGAAAAAAATCGGACTGAAGATTTCAGAAATCGTCAAATTTGCGTCGATGAGCTGAACACGCGGTGCTAAACTCAGCAACACGATCTTGAGAGCACTCGAGGAACACGTTAAAAGTAACGTGCACTATGTAGTCCATTTTAAAGTAATGAGTAACCTAACACAAAACTTCTCCTGAACTGTTTCCTAACCTCGTTTGAAGGAGTTCTTTATTTGGACTTCTTATCCTCCACTTTATATTGGATTATTTATTTACTAATTTTTGAAGCAGTGCACTTTTGGACGCTGTTTGTTAGTTGGTTTAAATAAAAACACTCAAACCCTCTGCATCAACTCCTTGCTGACTGCGCATGTCCTCGTTTGCTCGTCTTCTGTTATGTTCAAGAGACTCCTGGAAGCAACGGAAGATCATGGAGCCGACCCAGACTGTCACATGGTGCAATCCCGCAGCAGAGCGTCCATCTTCATTTGACCTTCAACTAGATTAATGACAGAATGCTGTGCTGTGTGTTTTTAAATTACCCATAAGCCACTGTTGCATTGTGTCCCCTTCTAACCATTGCTGTTACCGTTTAATTTTCAAATTGCCTTAACTTTTTGATTTACCGTCTGTCATACGGGGGCATCTTAACGGCTCATATAATGGTTATTTCCCACTAGAACACAAGAGGGCGCTGTTAACTGACGCCTTTTCTTTTCCTCTCTCTACAGACTGGATGACTGACAGCTTTAACACCCTTGACATCACTTCTGGTGCCTGGGCCCGCCTCTTCCTGTCAGGAGTCCTTATTTCCATAAGCTCCGCCCTCTTGAGGCAGGCTGTTTTGGAGACTCGCGTCTGCATGACGTTTTCTTTTCATTTTTCAGTGTGTTTTGTTTATATTATACGAGGTTTGTCTTCGAGTGCCCCAACACTTCATTATTTGTGTTTTGTCTTATCCTCGTATAGTTAAATGTAACATTTTTAGTACCTATGTGTAATACATTACATTTTTTTTTTTTTGCATAAAACTTCATCTACCGCACATTTGCCCCAACCTATTCAAGTCCCTCTGTAATGCTTAGCGTCACACCTCAAAACTCACTAAAGTCATTTTAACTCAACGTAAAGTTTAACGTGAAAATTCCACCGCTGATGTCACGTCACCTCACAACTCAGGAATACTCAGTTTGATTGATTTTTAGTCAAAGTAAACTTCAAGACTTTGGGGGACAAATTTTGCAGCCTGCTGTCAGATAAGACTTGACTCCCCAAATCCCCTGAATGTTATAAACTGAGAGTCCTAAAAACTTCCAAAAATGCCCCACGTTGGATTTACCATCAAACCTGACTAATAATGAGGGCAAACAAAAATGGTAAAGAGTTAATTATCACAAAAGAAGGCCCTGCCACGCTATGAAGTGCCAAAGAGTACATAAAGGAGAGGCCAGCAAGGCAGTCCACGGCAAACACAGAATCCAAAGAAGGTCAAAAATCCAGAAAAAATAGCAACGAACACAAGCAGACCCACCGACTCGCCAGAACATTCACAATGAACCGCCAGGAACTGTGGGAGACCCTCCAGATTTACAGGGCAGAGGGAGGTTCCTGTCAGTGATTGGCAGGTAGCCCCGCCTCTTGGGGTACCACCCACAAAACATAACAGAGGCAGCCTACATACATAAACGAAATCAAAAGAAAAAGAGGGATAATAGACATAATCAATACAAGCAGGGTTAACACAAATGAAAGAATCAGAAAACAGACATGAAACAGAAGAGGAACCCTGGATCAGAATCAGAATCACATTTATTGGCCAAGTATGCACACGTGCAGGGAATTTGACTCAAGTTTTAGTGGCTCTCCAATTATAAATTGTACAATTGACATACACACAACAATTAATCAATAAAAAAACCACAAGACAGAGAATGCAAATAAATCTTATATATAAATTTCTACGTGTGGAAGTGTGTGTGTGACTGTCAGTCCAGACCAGAAATACAAGGCTACAGCAAGACGTTCAAAGAGCCGGCAAGGCAGCCTCAAGTTAACGAGTCCGAAGAAGAAAGAAGTACGAGGCTACAACTTGAAGCTGAAAGAAAGCAACTCCGTTGCCAAAGTGAAACCGCCGAGGAAAGACAAACGAGAGAGAAACTCGCTTAGATGCTGATAGACATGGGGGTGCGAACACGTCCGCAAAAATAAAACCGCCAACTCTGCATTTCAATTTTTTTTCTGATGATTTCAATAGTTTTTAGGAGCCCGGGATTTTTACAGCACGGGCTTATACAGCTAGTATATATTTATAGATATATAAAGTGAAATGATACGAAACTGTCACCACAAAAAGGTTTGGGGCAGCCACCCCGTCTACTTGAAAAATGGCTGAAAAAGGCAAAAGAGAAAAAAAACAGTTTTAGTTCAAGACAGAACTGACTCAGCAGACAAAACATGGCGGTTTTAAAGCTGGACGGGGAGTGACGTCACTGGGACA
>JANRMT010062797.1:13587154-13604467 GCA_026402145.1 Polypterus bichir lapradei | reverse complement strand
TATTTACTTATTAGTGGGTCTGACGCTAAAGTAGCTGCAGCCTTTCATGATTCAGTGTTGTCTGCTCTGCTCGTTTTTATTTGTCATTATTAAGATAAATGTCGCTAAAAGTTAAGTAGGTATAATAAAATATGCATCTAAGATATATCATTAATTAAAAAAGAACAAATTGGTATTAGTGGGCTCCTTTCAAAAAAAAAGATAGGGGGGCGCAATTAAAACTGTTATGAAAACTCGGGTCGCAAATACATAAAGGTAGAGAAATGCTGACCCAGGCCCGCCGCCAGGGGGGGACAAACGGGACTCTGGTCCAGGGCCCTAACGGAAGGGGGCCCCTTCACATTTGATTTTTTTTATGCTGATGTTGCGCACGTAGATATATATTCGGACAATTATTCAAGTTACATGTAATAGAAAAGTTAAATCATTTAGCTTACAACAATACAAGTGAGTGTTTTAATAGCCGCACGCTCCACGCAAGTAGACATCGTGCTCGTGTCAAAGGGGGCCGGCAGCGGCACGCTCCTCAAAGACAAAGGAGAGCCGATGCCGACGTCCGTATGTTTGTTGTACAGGGTACGTGGATAATGGATTGAATTGAATACTTCCGTTTCACACACACAGGTGCTGTCCTGTCTCAGACAACAGTGATATTGTTGTGCACTATCGTGGATGTTGACGTGTATGGTGTAGCAGAAGTCCGTCTCCGTAGTTTGATAATTCATTCGCTTGGGTGTTTATTGTTGCTTTTAAAGCAGTGACGAGTGTGCGTTGTTTTTGTGTGTTTCACTAAAGATTCTGGATCACCCGGATTTTTTGAAAACTTTGAAGTTTGATACAGCAAGTTACCATACTGATTGTACACCATGTAGATAACCCTAACCGTTAGTATATATTAAAATGTTCAGATGTTACTCCTATTCATTGCATTGGTATAATTGTACCGTTACACGTTAGATAATACATAGGCCTGTCTCATTAATGTATTGTTTCAATTCCGCTACGAGCTTCCGTTAGCACTGGCTTTCCTTCTCGCAGTCAAACTTTGATGTGCGAGAAGGCTTAACTCATCAAGTATGGTATTCATAAATGCAGCATTGTTGCTGTCGGATAAACTACATTTCGATCATTTTGTATATGTATTTCAAGGTTTTGGCATGTGGGGACCCGGGGGAAGGCAGAGGGGCCCACACGTACCCAGTTGTCTGGCGCCCAAATATTTCTGCCGGTGGGCCTGGCTGACCTAAATGATTTAATCCCACACATTCTCTAAACATTAAAAGCTGTGTAGGTTTGAGGGGGTGGCGAAAGGTGGTTATCATGTAGAGGTGCCGCAGATAAAATATTCTCTAATTTGAAATGCTTCCTCCATTGGTTCCATAATCTGAGCGAATGAAGGACAATTGGGTGGTTAGTATATTGATGATAACTCGTATTTACCGGGGTACATAGCAAGGAATATAAAGAAGTGCTGCAGGATCTCTTTTCTATTGCGGACCAGGCCTGTGTGTGTTCATCTCTTGGTGTCCAGCTTTTTATATGTTGTATGTTTGCCGCCCAGTAATAAAATTGAAAATGAGGTAGAGCCGTGCCACCTTCTGATTTAGTACAGTCGCCCTTTGGATACGTGGATTTTTCGAATTCCAAATAAACAAGGTTATGATTGAATCTAATTTCTTAAAAAATGATTTGTTAATGCATATGGGGATGCTTTAGAATAGAAACAGAAGCTTATGGAGGATAGTCAATGCATCAATGTCTTGTTTCATGCTGTCCATGCAAACAGCCAAATTTTGTTGGTAAAGAGCTTTATATTTACTTGTGATGTCGACCCCTAGATATTTAAACAGATCTGCAGTGATAAAAGGGAAGGCATCCAACCTAATGCTGCTTGCTAGAGAATTCCCTAGAATAAGCACACTTGTGTTCAAATTCATTCGGAGTCCATCTATCTTTTGAAATTCTGCTAGTGCAGTTAGGGCAGCAGGCACAGGATGTTGTGGGTCTGATCTTTCCAGGACCATATCGTCTGTGTGGTTTTCTTTTACCAGTCTGTGTGCATCTCGAATGGCAAGACCAGTTATTCATTAATTCATTGGTGAGACGCAATACCCACGGTATATCAGTAGCGATAAGCAAAACAACTGACACAAAATTTTCCGCAAAAATCTGTGCAAAAAATTTAATGAGCTTCTCTTTTGGGTGAAATTTGTGCCATTGACACAAGAAGAAAGGCGTTTGGCTCCCGTCTGCTGGCATTCCACTTGTGCCATTTAGTATTCAAATAAAAATCTCAAGAGGACAAAGAGATCCCCACACGTGTTTCCTGTCACATTTTGTTGAGCCGTCAGACGTGTTCCGGTAGCTCGATGTCACAGTTTGCCAGTTTTGATGACAACCTTGGTGATCGAGGTCCTAATCGTCGTTTAAGCAAAAGCATTAAGTGAGAATCGTTATCAGAATAACAGAACGACACGAGTGCAGGAAAAGGCAAGAAAAGCCTGCGAGCAGAAGATGAAACGTTACGAGAGATGGGCCGAGATCCTTGTACCAAAAGTCTGTCGTATCTTTGACCAAAACTGAGAATCAGAGGACAAAGCAAGGCTTCTGTTAAGACCAGAAAATGGTTTGTTATCCAGTCTCTGAAGTGCATGGAGCTGCCCTTTATACCCTTGAACCCTGATGACAAGTTCAGCATGTCACCTCGGACATCATGGCAACCACTACAACAACACGACACCAAATTCATGGGATACAAAATGGCATCATGGGAAGATGTAAAATATTTATAGGACCTGTAAGAGACCAACGGGTGTCTCTGATCCCATATCTGGCCAGGAGGTCACGGAAAAAGAAAGACAACTGGGTAGCGGTAATATTGCCATGCAGTACCAGAACAGGGGCACAGGAAGATGCTGCAGCAGCAGCTACGTCAGGGTTGGTGTCCCAGCAACATCAGAAAGGGCTTGTGTATTGGGAATGCCAGGAAAATGTGTGACTGCCTGCTCTCCCCCATACACTGGGTGGCAGCGTCCCATCAGAATGGCTCCAGTATGGACACCCACAGGGCAGCATTGGAGGTATGGTCCCAAAGGCCTATCCTGCCAGGTTCTATGAGGGCCACCAGGGGGAGCTGCTGGATACTGACACCGCAAGGACCACTGGGGTCCTACCAGACCCGGAAGCGCTTCCCGGGGGTAACAGATTGGTCAGGAGTTAAAAAGCGAGCCCTCCACTCGACTCAGCAGTCAGAATTGGAGTCGGACGTGGAGGAGGAAGTGCAACAGAGAAGACAAAGTGCCGTTGCCATTAAAACACTGTAGCTGAACTTGGACTGTTGTGGTACCATTGTGTCTGGGGTTCGGGGTGCTGATACACCCTCTAGAGGCCACAGACCCTTAAAAGAAGAAAATTCCAGAAAATTGGGAACAGAAATGAATTTCACAGATAAACAGGAAAATCAAAAAGAACTGAAAAAAAAGCAACACAAAAATGAAATTTGAAAGCAAACCCTGATTCCCCAAAAAAAAAAAAACCCATAAACTTTTAACGAGAATTTCGTTAGCAAAAACCTTTTATGATATTCACAAATTTGGATGGGGAAAGTTTGTCACAGGCGACCTTTTCATCTGTCACATCAATGACATCAGACACAGTGACCCCTCCATCAACCGGGGAGTGCATCTTAACAACGGGGCTCCCAAAATGGTCACGTCCTCCAGCAAAAGAAAATACCATCAGTCAGCCTTCAGCTTTCACGCACAACATTGTTAGAAAACGGTGCAAAACTTACAGTCAGGTACTTTTTAATTGAAACTAGGGGGCTTCGCTCGCCAACCACCCTGCCTGCGCTACGTGCCAGTCACTTCGTGTTTCTGCTGCTCGCGTATGTGGATTTCACTTTCACCAAACAACAAATCTTTGAATTCTCACGGATACGCCTCTTCACTACTTTTCCCTGACGGCAACACGAATTACACGATCTACAAGTCTCCGACTTAAAGTTTAAAGCTGAACAATATCTTACTTCTATCATATCACCTACAGTATGTCCACATATTCAATCTCTTTTCGCTGCTCCGCTATTTCACAGAGTAATAATTTCCATTTGTTTGCGCTAATGCGATCTTTACTATCAGTTTTTTGAGACTTTCGAAATTTTAGTACTTTCATTATCTCTAACCTGCTCTGCATGTGTATCACGCCAACGTTTTTGAACTTCTTTATGACGTTCTACTTTGTCTTCTACTCTTTGTCTTTTATTTCTGACCCCGCTTGGAGCTGAGAGCATAGGAACGGTGTCTGACAATAGCATTCACACGAATGAGAAGTGAGTGGACCGTGAGCCTGGTTGTAAATGTTTGAGAGGAGGGCGGGACTTGTCAAAGTCTCTTGGCACAAAGTCTCGTCTCGCAGGACCTGAAATTATCTCTCAAGGGAGTTGAAATTATCTCTGAGAAAGTCTCGTCCCAGGATTTCTTTTTATAATAGAGAGATATTTTTCTTTGTGTTCTATTGTCAGTGGTAATGTCCTAAGTTATGTCCTTCGTGTTTTGTGGGTGAATCTGTTGAAGCAGACTGACACGGGCACCCTTAGCCCCAATGAAGGCACTCGGAGACTCCGAACAAACAGCAGAATTCAGCTTTATTGTGTGACGCGCATACAGACTCACTTAAAATGGAACAATGAGCCCCCAGAAATTGCCATCTTTTACTTTTATTACAATTAGGGTTAGGGTTAGGTTAGGGGATGAGAGCATTACTGCAGGCCCTGGCTCACTATCCTCTAATTTAAAAACTAATTTATTTTTGTTATAAGACAATTATTATGAAAAAAGAAAGGTCTACCCAAAAACATCATCAATCTAATCTAAAGGGTTAGATTAGGGTCATTTCAGCCATTATTCTTCCTCATCTGACTTCTAGCAATCCATTGCTCAAGTCCTGCCCCTAATTAATCTACTGTTATCTCTCAGCTGGGTGGGTGTCAAACTCTTCGCTGCCCATCATATCTGTCTGACAACCCCAAACTGCATTCCCTTCTTTCCCAGCATTCACCCATTATTTACAACCCAAGAGTGTGAACATTCTCCTTCATATCAACTCTCCTGCACGTCCAGACTTTAACTTGAGAGGTAATGGTGGTCTGTGGCTTATACAGGGTAATAAAAAATATATAGGCATGAGCTTTTTAACTCCTAACTCTTACATCCATCCATCCATTATCCAATCTGCTATATCCCAGCTACAGGGTCACGGGGGTCTGCTGGAGCCAATCCCAGCCAGCGCAGGGCGCAAGGCAGGAAACAAACCCCGGGCAGGGCGCCAGCCCACCGCAGGGCACACACACACACCAAGCACACACCAGGGACAATTTAGGATCGCCACTGCACCTAACCTGCATGTTTTTGGACTGTGGGAGGAAATCCACGCAGACACGGGGAGAACATGCAAATTCCACGCAAGGAGGACCTGGGAAGCGAACCCGGGTCTCCTTACTGCAAGGCAGCAGCGCTACCCACTGCGCCACCGTGCCGCAAAACACTTACATCTTAATACTTAATAAAATCTAGTGTCTACTTTTCTCATGTGTTTATAATATTTTTCTAATACAGTACAGAGAAATGACCAGTGTCAAATAAATCAGCCTCAGATACACAAAAAGGTTTGGGGCAGCCACCCATATATTATACCTGACTGCAAAACGTTTTTCAGTAAGCCGCACTGATGTGCACAGTTCGAGTTCTCAGAATGAAATAACTTTTAAAGACAAAATGGAGTCTTTATAGAGCAGGTCCCGGAAGTGATGTCATCTTGTATATCGGGACTGGAAGTGATGTCTCAAAATGGCACCGGAACCGGAAGTGATGCCTTTCTTAGGGGGAGTGGTTCTGGAATTGGAAGTGACACCTTTCGGGGGGGCCGAACCGGAAGTGACGTCTTTGACGAGAAATCAGGCAGGCTTTCCCGTATTTGATCTGCAGATAAAACAAAGGAAGATTTAGCGCACCCCGCCACCCCTTGGCCTGGCGTGGAATTACCTTCTTTTGGTCCACTCAGCTTCCTCCTATTTGCACGTGGGTGACCCCAGTTATAAGAGTTCCCCAAAGGGTGGGGCCATCTGCCAATCACCTCCAGGATCGGCTCTCCACCCTATTTATGGGAGGCCCTTCCTTCCATAGTTCCTGGGTGTCCATTGCGAATGCGCTAGGGAGTGGAGAGTTTCTTGTGTTAATTAAACTGTGCCTTGTGCTGTTGCTTTTGTGATTTTCATGATTTTGTGAACCTGCGCTCTGTTTCTGACTACGTCTTTGGATTCTGATTTGGAACTTTGCTGTGACTGCCTTCTCTTTTCTGCCAATTCTTTGGAGCGCTTCAGAGTTTCATCCGTTGCAGAACATTTTATTTCAGAAAGTTTTTCCTGGGCCCTTTCTTGTGTCTAGTCAGAGTTTGACGGTATTTCAATTCTTTGAAAGTATCTTTGAATGACTCCCAAGTCACGACACTTTTGTTCTTAGTTCATAACACTTGGGTCCAGTTGTATCGGCCGACTTCCTTCCCAGCCGGCAGCCACACTACCAGGACCTGTGGCCTGGATGAATTACTGAGAATAATCTATTAATTATAGCCGTACCTCTAACAAATAATAAATTTTCCCTCCTCCCCAATCGACGGTTAAAGACTAGCAAATGAAAGCAAATCCTTCTATATAAAAGCGGTCGGGATTGTCCTTCCGTCCCATGAGTGCTATGCAGGCGCGAAGTTTCACACACGCCCCGTCCATTTTGCAATGCACGATGGGATTTGTAGTTTCGTTTTTCCAGGTAAAAGATGATTTTCTACTCCAGACTGTGCGATATCTTCTTCTTCTTTCTTACTATATAAAAGCGGTCGGGATTGTCCTTCCGTCCCGTGAGTGGAAAGCGTAGCGGTATTCCACTTATCACAGACTTACTACTTGCAGCTTGCGGTACGAAGCGACATGATGTGAGCAGAGTTCTGGTGCTCCCATCGTTCCCTTGCTTTTGTGCGCGATGCGCAGGAAAAATAGACAAAATTATGTCTCTGGAAATAATTAATGTTGATGGAGTATAACTGCCTCACCGCGTAGTAAATATCAGGGGGGTTCAAAAGGGCGACCTCAATATAGAAAAAGAGTTTAAATTTCATCACAAAAATAACAGAAACTACGCGTATTAAAGTAATACCGCTCAAATGCAATATAACCAAATTAATGAGTTTGTATAAAATATCAAATTGATCTACATATTGAATTGCCTTAAGAAGTGGTCAACTTAAAAGTCGGTCGCCTTAAAAGGCGGGTCAGCCTAGTAAGTAAAATAAGTGTGGAATATATTAAATACTATACAATGACAAAAATACAAGAATATAAATCCGCGATGTAAAATATAACTACTTATATAAATATATATATACATCCCTCCACCAAAGCAGCTAAGTGAAACAACACCTGTTGTGACAGATAGAGGGCGCTATCGTCCTCTTGAACCCTCAGACTATACGCCAGACACCAGGTAAAAGTCCAAATAGTTGACTTTTTATTAACACAAGTGCACAAAGCACCCTCCTCTCCACAATACTCATTAAACCAATCAATAACAATACAATAAACAATCCGTCACTCCCAGACGCGTTGCCACCCTTCCACCCAGCTCAGCTCGCCGCTCTGGTGTTTCACAGTCTCTTTTATAGTCCTTGACCTGGAAGTGCTTCTGAACCCGCAGTCCATGTGACTTGCTAGCACTTCTGGGTCAAATCAAAACTCTTCTTTTCTTCGTCAGCCCCGAAGCACTTTATCTCTTCTGTCCTCGTGACCTGTAAGTACTTCCGGGCTGTATGAAAAATGAACATCTCGTTGTTTCCCTGCGGCGTCATCTGGCGGCCCCGATGTTATCCATGCATGGCTGTGTATTAAAACTCCATAGTCCATAATGCCCTACTGGAATTCGGGGCATTTCCATGCTGCAGGGAGGGCTCCACCTGGCGGCCTGGGGGTATTGGCCGGGATGACTGGCCAGCCATATTCCACACTGTATAATAACAAAACCTCCCCTGCCCCTGCAAACGTATAACAAATAATAGCGATGTATGACAACTGAATGACAATGAATGTGAAATTGAGTCCGGGTAAAATCACTGTCCAGAATACGCATGACTGATCGAAATGAAGACAGAACGACCTCGCCGTGCTTTCTCGGCGGATGGTGGAGTATAACGTCCAACCCCAGGGTTTCTTGGCGATGATGGTGTTGATGTGATTTCGGCGGAGTGAGAATCAAACTGGAACCAGGCGCGATGAAAAAAATAGCAGAATGATGTTTGATCGATTGTCAGTACTTGGAATCTCCATCTCTCTCCCCCCTTTTTCCTTCTTTCCCTCCTGCAGGTTTAAATAATGACGAGCCGGATGTAACTGTTAAAATCCCGGTCCTGACGTGTCTAGGGGGTCGCTGCCTCCCTGCAACACCCTTCTTTAAGCAGACACACATTAGTTTAAACGGGGTGCTGAGACGAAACGTGGACTGGGTGCAACCCAATAAGCAACAATAACAATGTGGCACATGATGTCCCACAGTTTGCTGCGACTTTACAATGACAATGACAGACAGTGCTCTGGAGATTTACAATTTTAGGATTGACAAAGTTGGCCCTGATATGCCTTGAAAATGAACTTCATTTTTTAAGTTCTTGCAAGTCATACGGTTTTGTTAATGAAATATCTTTTTTTTTTTGTTCACGCAGGTTCTTTTAAGGTATTAATAGAGTTTTATCTGGGTAGGGTGCCAATTCTCTTAATTGGTATCTCTAAGTTGGCCCTGGATGAGCGGCTTGCATGACGTCACATCCAGGCCTCCTTCCTGCCCTGCACCTAATGATGTTCTAATGAATAAAGCAGGTCCACAAGATGGAGGGATGCGCGCTTTCATGCTCCCAGTTCTCTCTGTAGCATCTGGCAGACATGAAGAAGGAAGGGGTGGTGCAGCCAGATCGGACAAGACGGTGGTCTGTCAAAATCAGGCGAGCTGAAAGGTCATTAAAATAGCAGAGACGTACAAAGCTGGAAGGGAGGAGGCAGCAAACCAGGGAGCGGGTGATCAGAGGTCTGCCTGGATGCAGTCCTGCAGCTAATCTCGTCGTTGTAATCCTGCAGCTAATCGTTAAAAAGGCTTTGCAGAGGATCTTACAAAAGTAGCTTTTATAGCTGTCACCTTTGACGGGAGTCGTCCGCAGTCAGCGGACACGGAGCAAGGAGGCACACACGCCAAAAGGGATTGCAAGTGAGAGAAGAGCTGAAGAGAGGGGACTGGTCTGGGAAGGTACAGCACTACCGCCAACACCACCGCCATCTCCTGAGCTCGGAATCCAAGTCCAAGAGGTACCCCCTGGGTTCTAGGGCTCTGAGGAGGAGGAAGAGGAGTTTGGGTATATGCAAGGGGAGGAAAATGAATAGGCAGTCTATTGTTAAGCGCGAATCAAGGAAATTTAGGGAGAGGCAGAGGAGCAAAGGGGAGATTGGTGGCACATTAAAATGGGTTATATGGTGGGGCTGGCAAAAAAAAAATAAGAAAAGGGAAATGTTAGTTCATGGGGTACTACGTGCACCTGAGATCTTTGGTTTTGGTGAGTAATGGGCACACAAATGTCAGTGGCGACTCCTCAAGGAGAGGAGTTGGGGAAGAAGGTTGCCGACAGCGAAGGGGAGATTGGAAAGAGTTGTGCAGATAGATTGAGAGAAAAAGAGAAAAGAGAAGTCCATGGAGTATTGGCTTTGTCAATGGTGAACCTTGTGCAGGTCAATGGAAGAAAACAAAAAGATAAAAATGGATTAAGAAAGTGCAACACCATGGCCACCCGCCCTTGAGTCTGGATTCCTAATCGACAAGGTACTGCTTTGAGGAAAATGTGAAAGTTCTGGGATAGAAATATGAATGGCGACTTCATTGTTATTAGTAAATTTGGGATAGTTGGAGATGAAGGTTTGGTGGCTTTGTCGATGGTAAAGGGGAGATATTAGCGTAACTTCTGCAGATAGATGGAATGAAATATGATGGGTAGAAAACAAAAACAAGGAAAGAGAAGATCTGGATTCTAAGTTTGTGAAGTATGACCTTTATCCAAGGTGAAACATTTGCAAACCAATGGAAGAAAGAAGTTATGATCGGTATCCAGTGGACTGAGAGGGTGCAACACCTTGACCACCATAACCTGAGTCTAGATTCCTAATCGTAACATACTAAATGTGCCGAAAAATATACTAAGTAATGTCCTTGAGAAATGGTGATCGATGAGGTTGTGGAGCCACCATGCATTATTGTATCTCCATTCATACGGTATTTGGAGACCAAAGATGAACGATGGCTTTATTGTTATTGCCAAATTGAGAAATATTGGATGAGAAGGGTAAGAGAATTTGTTGACGGTAAAGGAAGATTTGTACAGAGCGATGAGATGAGTAGGGAAAGAAAACAAAACATTATAGAGCTTCAATTCCTAGTCTGTGGCTGGAGTTTTCAACAAGGCCAAATTTGAGCAGAATGGTGGAAGAAGGTATGGTGGGTATCAAACAATATATTTATATATGTAAAATAGAGAAGTGGGCTGAGAGGGTGCATCACCATGACCACCCATGAGTCTCAATTCCTAAACCACAGGCTGCTACCTGCTCCTGATGTGAAAGAGCGATTGGACTGGTGGCTCCATTGTTACTACCAAATTTAGGAGACTCAGGGATGAAGGTTGGGAGGCTTTGCCGATGGCAAAGGGCAGATTAGTAGAACTTCTGCAGATGGATGGAGAACTGTAGGGTGGGTAGGGAACACAAACAAGGAAATGGAGAGAGCTTATAGTTTAAGTTCACGGAATATGACCATTATATTTGCAACACCATGACCACCAGTGCATCAGCCTGGATTTTCAAACATAATATACAAAATATGTCATTGAGAAAGGGTGATGGACTTCTTTATGGAGTCACTCTTTCATATCTCTATCCTTATTTGTATAGCACTTGGGATACTGCATTGCTATTATCTAATTAAAGACTACTGGATGAGAAGGTTGAGAGACTTTGTCGATGACAGAGGGAGGTTAGTGGAGCTCCTTCCCCAAAACTCAGGATAATAAGGTGAGTAGGGAAAGAATATGAGAAATGAGAGTCCTAGACTTTGGGGTATGACCTTTGTCTAAAGTGAAATTTGTGTGGAATGATGGAAGAAAATATGGCAAGTATGCAAAAAAAGAAATACAAGGAGAGAGGTGGACTGATAGGGAGCATCTCCATGACCCACAGAATTTGAGTCTGAATTCCTAATCAAGGGGATGCTCACCTACTCCTGACATTTTTAAGTAATAGAGGTCAACTCCTTGAACATTTGAAAGGCAAACAAGAATGATGGCTCGATAGTTATTACAAAATGTAGGAGAGCTGCAGAAGAAGGTTGGGAGGCTTTGTCAACGGTTGAGGGTAGATTAGTGGATCTTCTGCAGATAGTTGAGACGAATAAAGCGATTAGGGAAAATAAACAGGAACAGAGAACCTGGATTTGTTGTCTATATGGTAGGACCTTGGTCTAAGGCAGTGTTTTTCAACCAGGGTTCCACGGAAC
This sequence comes from Polypterus bichir lapradei, assembly GCA_026402145.1. Taxonomy (NCBI): domain Eukaryota; kingdom Metazoa; phylum Chordata; class Cladistia; order Polypteriformes; family Polypteridae; genus Polypterus; species Polypterus bichir. Next base: position 13,592,840 of record JANRMT010062797.1, on the reverse strand, counting down.
CCAAGGGTTCTGTGAGTGCTAGCCAAGGGTTCTGCCAAAAAAGTCCTAATGATATAGGACATACTGGTGGATAATTGCACAGGGTTCCATGAGCGAGGTAACCATTCGCGCAGGGTTCCACTCCAGCGAAAAGGTTGAAAAACACTGGTCTAAGGTGAAACGTGTATAGGAATGATGGAAAGGGTTATGGTGGGTAGTGGAAGGTTGGGAGGCTTTGTCAACGGTTGAGGGTAGATTAGTGGATCTTCTGCAGATAGTTGAGACTAATAAAGCGATTAGGGAAAATAAACAGGAACAGAGAACCTGGATTTGTTGTCTATATGGTAGGACCTTGGTCTAAGGTGAAACTTCTATAGGAATGATGGAAAAGGATATGGTGGGTAGCCAAAAAAAAAAAAATGATAAAAAAGAGAAGTGGACTGAGGAAGTGCTTCATCATAACCACCAGCACTAGAACAGAGTCCACTTCTGCTCCTGCAGTTTTTAAGAAATAGAAATTGATTCCTTGAATATTTGGAATTCAAATAAGAGTGGTGGCTCCATTGTTATTGCCACACAAGCTGCCCGCATAGTAGTGAAACAGGACAAACGTTAAAAATTAATAAACAAACAGGTATTGCTAGCTAAGCTGAGGCAAGGTATGCTCTAAAATGTGGCCAGAGGTAGAGCGACTCGAATGGAGGCTGGCGCGTGAGTCAAGAGGGCCCTGCCTGCCTCCCCACTCCTAATGCCACGCTTCCCCCTCCCCTCAGCCCGCAGCCGCTCTCTCGGATTAGCGCCAATATATATCGCTCCTATAAGCGAACTATGATACTTAGCGCGATGACAGAAGTCGCAAAATCAACCAGAATGTTCAAGCAAATTATAGAAAAAAACCCGATCTAAATCCGTTAAGTAGTTCTCTCGTGAAAAGCGGACAGACGTACAGACGTTGGATTTTATACATATCGAGATTTAGAAGAGTTGGGGAAGAAGGTCGGGAGGCTTTGCTGATGGTAAAGGTTGGATTAGTGGAACCTCTGCAACATGGTAAGTAGAGAAACGCACACAAATAAAGAAAGAGTTTGGATTCCAAGTCTGTGGAATCCAACCTTTATCTAAGGAGAAACTTGCTCAGAGTTAGGGAAGGAGGTATGGTGGGCAACCAAAAAAAATGAAAAAAGGAAAAGTGGACTGAGAAGGTCAATGGGGTATCTCCTGTAGTCAAGAGCTGTAGAAATTAATGACTGGCTGACTGAATGCTTGGGATACAAATATTGAATAGCAGGTCCTCTGGTGGGTTGGGAGGCTTTGTCGATGTCAGAATGGAGACTGTTGAAGTTTGTGACATGGTGAACACCAAAAACAATGAGAAAGAGAGAAGTCTCTTGAGCCTGAAAACGTAATCCATGGTTCTGCATTGCTTCAAGGTCTCCAAAAAGGATGCATCATGAACACAGGGGACAAGACGATCAATTGGTGTGTCATTATTATGTTTGGTAGATGAGGGTTGGAGATTTCGTTGGTGAAGAAGAGGAGACCAGTGAGACTTTCTGCTGACAGAAGAAGGAGAAAATAGGATAAAAGATTAGTGGTTTGGAAAGGAATAATCCCCCCCCCAACCCCACCACCACCACCACTAGCTTCTAATCCAGGTGAAGTGCATGAAACTCCAGCTTCACCAAGGTCTTCAAGAATGAAGCATAGTCATTGAGTATCAGCAAAGAAAAAAAATCTAAATAGCCGTTGTACAGAATACCGTTCTCCAAAGAAGCAAGACTGGGGGAGCAGGTTAAGGGTTTATAGTGACTAACAGAACATGGGTGATGTCCTCTGAAAAGTCACTACAGAGAACAGAATGCAATAGCAACTATCATGATGTCAAATAAAGATGGAAGATTTAAAGGTTTGGGTGGAGCCAGCAGGATGCATAACTTCACATTTCCATGTAGAGGTCTTTGTTGGGCTACCAGTGGTGTTTTTGAGATAAAAACTCTGGTGGCATTACACAGACCTGGGTGACAGAGAGACACTGGCAGAAAGGGCAGAGTCATCCTGAGAAGCTGTACAGAGGGCTTTGTGGGTGCGTGTGTGTGTGTGAGGCCCACCCCTCTGCTTAAATCCATTGGCCTAGTTATATGGCTGCCAGCGATCTCATGAAGGATCCCTGGCTTGGATTGGCTCATGAAGTTGGGAAGAAGTGAATGCCAATGACGCTACCTCAGACCTCAAATGTCTGGCTTGACATGGAGCCATCAGGGTGAGTGTGCAGGCAGAGAAAAGATCATTGGTGCTGAGATGGACCGGCACCATGCCAAGTGGGGTCTGAGACTGATAGGCTTCAGCCTGCATGACCCTGAATTAAAGGATGAATGCACACTTTGGAGATCAGGTTGTCTTGCTTTAGGAAGTGTTGCATTCTCTGCTTCCTCCTGTTGTTAAATATCTGATGTTTTTTGCATCTTCCACAGACGTGGGTGACTTTGGTAGAAGATCATCTGCTTTGCTGCATCTACAAACGTTTAGAAGCAAAACGTTGCAATGGGCAACTCCAAGAGTGGTGCCATCTCCAAGGAGATCCTGGAGGACCTGAAGATGTCCACCAAGTACAGCGAGCAGGAATTAACACAGTGGTACGACATGTTTCGGAAGCAGTGCCCAGATGGCCGCATTTCCAGAGCAGAGTTTGAAAAAATCTATGAGAAGTTCTTTCCCAACAGCGATGCCAAGACATACGCACAGCATGTGTTCCGCTCTTTTGATGCCAATGGAGACGGGACACTGGACTTTAGGGAGTACATAATCGCCCTGCACCTCACCTCCTCTGGGAAGACGGCCCTCAAGCTCGAATGGGCCTTCTCTCTGTTTGACGTCGATCGCAACGGGTACATCAGCAAGAATGAAGTGCTTGAGATTACCAAGGTGAGCCTTCAGCCATAAATGTCAATGGGGAGGAGGTGTTAGCAGTGAGAGGTCTGTCATGGTGCACACCTAGGACCACCTTAGGGAGGTGAAGAACCTCAGAAATAATAATAAGCAGTGTCAGCTAATTTTAAATATCTTCAAAATAAATGTGATTATTTTAATTTTTATTGTACAACATTTGATCTATTTTCATAACGCCACTACAGAGTCGCTAGAATGATGATGATGATATTATTATTATTACCATGGTAAATATTATAAGATATTCTCATTCTGTTTAATGTCATTCTTACTTTTAATTGTCAGTACAATGGCAACCCATTCAGGATTGGTTGTTACCTCACACGTGATGCACATTATTATTATTATTATTATTATTATTATTATTATTATTATTATTATTATACAGCATGGTATTCTTGGATTTCATTAATTCAATTAGGGAATAATAATAATAATAATAATAATAATAATAATAATACTGCGGTGGGCTGGCGCCCTGCCCAGGGTTTGTTTCCTGCCTTGTGCCCTGTGTTGGCTGGGATTGGCTCCAGCAGACCCCCGTGACCCTGTGTTAGGATATAGCGGGTTGGATAATGGATGGATGAATAATAATAATAATAATAATAATAATAATAATAATAATCTAATCCAAGACATATAATAATAATAATATAACAATAACCTAATCTCAGAGGAATAATAATAATCTCGGATTTGATTAATACAATTAGGGTTACAGGAATAGTTAATAATAATAATCATCATCATCATCATCATATAATCTCAGGCATATAATAAAAATGTAGAAATATTCCCAGATTTTATTAATTCAATTTGCACAAATAATAATAATATGGTATTTTCATATTTGATTAATTAAATTTGGGCTGCAGAAGTAATAATAATATCGAGTGTATAATTATAGTATTGTCAGATTTGCTTGATTCAGTTAAGGTTGCCCGAATGTTTATTGATAATAATAATAATAATAATAATAATAATAATAATAATAATAATAATAATCTACCTCTCGGACGTATAATGCTAATAATAATGTCCCATCCCGTTTTCAGATTGATCCACTTCGGGTTGCCGCTCTAATGTCATTCACACTCACGGCTCTTCTTGTTTTTTTTGCGCCCGATTCTTTTCGAGTTTGCTTTTCGTTGCCGTTCAGCTCTTTAGCCTCCTGCTCTTGTCTAGCGGCCAAGGGGTGCACAAGTGGCACCCTTGCCCAGATCCCGTGTGCACAGTTGGCACCTTCTCCCGCTGATTTTTCTCCTTGGCGCACTCCTCATTTTAGCGATGTGCATGTGAGGCTACTCGATGACGTTAAATCTACCCTGCATGAGGCCATGTGCTGTGTCGTGAATCGGTTCCTGCCCTGTGTCGAATGCTTCCAGAATGGCCTCCTGCGTGAGTAATGAGTAACCGGTTCCAACAGATTTGAAAATACATGGATAATAAGACAGATGACTAGAGGCATATTTTAGACAAATAAATTGCATTTAAGCGTACATCCTAGCATTGGGCGCGAGGCAGGAACAAACTCTGGACAGGACGCCAGTCCATCGCAGCCTTTCATATATATTTCATATTGTGACTGAGTATATTTCTAGCTAGAGCCAACCCTGGAATGCACACTATTTGCAGTCCTTGCCGACGAGCTGCACATCCCCATCTGTCGATATTCCTTCATTTGCCGTTCATTCTCGCACACGCGCGCGCGCATACGCACACCGGCGCGACCCTCACTCGTTGTGCACACACTGAGAAGTGGACCAGCCGGTATCTTTGTGATTCGCCGCTCGTGTCTGTGCTCATAAAGGCACCTGTGAAGAACGACCATTAGCCGTGTCACCACCGTGCCGTTCGAAAATAAATGACCACTATTAATTGGAAGAAGATTCAGGAAAACAACGTGCAAATCCGACAAGCAACTTCCTGCAGATAAAAAAAAAAAAAACTTACATGAACATTACAAACAGATCTCAAACGGTGAAGGAAGTGATAAATATAAATTCGCTTACAATATTAAATTACATTTACTTATTTGACTGATGCCTTAATCATACAAGGTACATTACAACATTTTTGATACAATTGGCTCCATTTCTTTTGGTTTCCCAATTGGAGCACATGCAGGCCAAGTGACTTACTCAGGGTCATACAGAGTCAGTAGGGGGATTTGAACCCACAAACTCACGGTTTAAAGTCCAAAGTCCTAAAAACTACACCACACTGCCTGTCAAAATATGACAATCAACTCACTAAAAATCCCCTTGCCATGGATAGGCAACCTGGGCAAGGCTGCCTCCTGCTTTGTACACAGGGGGGCTGGGGTGGACTCCAGCTGCTGGATTAAGTGTGTCTGAGAATGTCTGACTAATGGCCAGGACTATCAGCTGAGCTGCTTTTGAGAAATGTGCTGTCGTGATCATTAGCATCATTATTATTAGAAGATCGCAAGGCAAGTGAAAAGGAACTGTAATAAAAACAATTTAACTTAAATATTATTCATGACAATGACAATGATGAGCAAGATTCACAACCAATCTTCTGTGGAGGGCACAATACAGCAATAAATAAAATGAATAATAATTGGTAAATATACCAATGATAAACAGGAAAGGTATTGCATAAAAGTTAGAAAGGCACTGTATACTGTGACAGATAGAGAGAAAGGCATTACATGATTGATAAATAGATAGAGAAGGCATCACATAGAAAATAGAAAGGCACTATATACTATATTAGATAGATAGATAGATAGATAGAT
>JANRMT010062797.1:13575019-13587144 GCA_026402145.1 Polypterus bichir lapradei | reverse complement strand
AGATAGATAGATAGATAGATAGATAGATAGATAGATAGATAGATAGATAGGCATGTGTTGATGACCATTGGGTGGGCTTATGGATTTTTTTTGTCTTACCCCACAGGCCATATTCAAGTTGATCCCTGAAGATGACCATGATCTTCTGCCCGACGATGAGAATACGCCAGAAAAGCGTGCAGACAAACTCTGGGGATATTTTGGCAAAGGAGAAAATGGTAATTAATGTGTAGTGGGTCAGTGGGATCCCTTGGGGGGTCTGCCTGCCCCAGAAGTGTTGTGCCCAGATGGTCATGGATAGCTGGGTATCTAAATTGCTGGTGCTACAGTCTCCCACCTCCAGATCACGGGTGTAAATCCCAGGCCAGTCATGGTCGGTGTGGCACTTGAATGTTCTCCCTGTGTGTGTGTTTGGATGTTTCTTCAAGTGTTCATCCCAAAGACGTGTCCCATAGGTTAATTGACCCGGGATGAATGAGTTTGCTGCTGGGGTTTGTTCCTGCCTTGCACCCTGTGTTGGCTGGGATTGGCTCCAGCAGACCCCCGTGACCCTGTAGTTAGGATATAGAAGGTAGGATAATGGATGGATGAATGAGTTTGGGTTTGCTCTGGGATTGACTGTTCCCATCTGGCAGCTGAAGCTCACATTTTAACAATTTCTTTCTTTATTTTATTAATTTCTCGTTCTGTCTATTAGTCTTTTTATTTCTCACCCTCCTGTCTTGCAGACAAGCTGGCTGAAGGGGAGTTTATTTCTGGGGTGATGGAAAATGACAATGCCCTCAGACTGATCCAGTACGAGCCAATGAAGAAGTGACCAGCTGCATGCTCACCCCCATCCACTGCCCTTCACATCCTTATACCTCTCCCTCAAATCCCCCCACCCCCCACAATCCAATAATTCCTTTATATTTAAATTTATACCGAGCACTTGTGGATCCTCTGAAGCAGGCACAGGGTTACAGGTGGTGGTCATAGTGATGGCGGTGGAGGGGGTTAGATTCACGTTCGCTTGTGTCTTGTGTAAACCCAATCTGCCCACCTACTATTGTAAACATGTATAGCATTTCTACAAATGAGACCTCGCACCCAACATCGAGCAGGTAATAGCAACTGTGTGATGCTTCAAAGATCCGGCAGAGGGGTCGCTGGCCTGAGAGTGAACGACCATCTGAGCATGACCCAAAACCCAATCCGGCGCCTCTCACACCGACCACCTTATACAAGAGGTTTAGTGGGCAGCACGATGTTGCATTTGGAATTGTCAACTGTTTCCCAAAATAAAAAAAAAGCAAAGCCATGAATAAAGACTTACAAGGCGGGACCCCCGGACTCGAGCATTCCTTCTTTAGTGTGCGTGTGAACTTACTCTACTTTGTTGTTTCGGGCTGCCTTTTGAACGGCGCTATATACATCACAACTGTTGGGCTGTGTGGGTGGGTGAGAGCGCCGGCAAAACTGCGCATGCTCGCTTTGCCTGGCTTGGCGCGCACAGGTGTGCGCTCAGAAAAAGCAGACGGAGGGAAAAACACCGGACGGATGTAAACGAGAGTTCGAGAAAAGACCAAGTATAGTGGGAGGGAATCCAGGAGTGGGGAGGGCCCAGCGTTAGGGGAGGAGTGACAAAATGAAAGAGCGAGAGCGGCGACGTTGGCGGTGGCAGGAGGAGGAGGAAGAGGAGGAGGAGGAGGTCGAGCGCACGACTCGGCGCGCAGTGTCCAGCCGCAGGACGTCTCCACGGAGCTGCGCTGGAGTCTCGGGCCATTCTTTCTGCCGACAGGTGCGCACGAGACTGAGGTGTGACAGGAGCTGTTAGGGTCTGCGGTGCCTGGTTGGTGTGATCACTGACACTTGAGGACTGTCCGCGTGGACTCCAGAAGAGCGCGTTCACAGGTCAGTGTGCTCACGAGAGGTCACAGGTGTGCAGACTGTCGGGTGGTAATTGTGGGTCCCAGAGAGTGAGAGTGAGAGTGAGTGAGTGAATTAGTATGCTTGGTCAGTGTGATCATGAAAAGGGAGCAACGTGCAGACCTAGGAACTGGCCTGTGTGGTGTGGTCAAAGTGGGCTTGAGAAGTCACTGGTGTGCAGATCTGTGATTGTCACTGCTTGCAGGTGATGTCTGTGGGTCCAAAGAGTGAGTGAGTGAGTGAGTGAGTGTTGGACAAGTCTTTGAATTAACATGCGTGATCAGTGTGATCACAGGAATCGACCCGGGTGCAGATGCATGAGTGTGACTGGCAACATCAAAGTGTTGGCACAAAATGGCTGTGTGTGCATGAACAGTGTGATCATGAGAAGGGAGCGGTATGCAGAACTACTGCACTGGCCTATGCAATGTGAGCTCGGTGGGCTTGAGAAGTCAGGGGTGTACAGTACCTGCTTCTGTGTGCTCAGTGTGCTGAGAAGTCACTGAGTGGGGTGACTGAACAGACATGAAAGTGTGCTGGAGGTCAGCAAGTGAGTATGAGGGGTAACTGAATGTGCTACTCTGGGCTGGGTGTAGCTAACTGCGCCGGACGGGGTCACTAAAGGGACATAAGAATTGGACAGTTGAGGGAACCATCATCATCCTCAGGAGGACAACAGCTTTAGCACTAGTGTGGGTGTGACCCACTGGATGGGTGGGATGTCAGACTGAGAGGCTCGTTTTGGGCTGGTGGTGGATGTCTGACTGAATGGACTTGAGAGTCCTACTGTGTGTTGGGTGTGAGTAACTGGGTGTGATGTGCTCACTAGTAGTGGTGACTGAATAAACATGCTGAGCTCTACAGCTGATTGGACCATCGCTATCCTCATGAAAACAACAGCTTAAGGGCTTGTGAGGATGTGACCAGCGGGGTGAATCATGGGAGGCTCAAATAAATGCACATGCAAGTCTAATTTTTGGGTGGTGTGAATATCTTGTGGGTGGGTGGTGGACTGAATAGACTTAAGGGTCCTGGGGCCTCATGTATAAACGGTGCGTACGCACAGAAATGTTGTGTAAGAACTTTTCCACGTTCAAATCGCGATGTATAAAACCTACACTTGGCGTAAAGCCACGCACTTTTCCACGGTACCTCATACCTTGTCGTACGCAAGTTCTCCGCTCGGTTTTGCAGACTGGCGGCACCCAGCGTTAAAGCAGTGCTGCTGTTCCTGTGTGGTTACTCCTTATTTTCCTGACGCGGCTTTATGAATACACTGAAACTAACCGCATATTGTTTATTAGTGTAACGCATCTGATTGTAATTAACTTGTAACAATATAATGGTCCAGGGAACAGCCCTAGTATTCCAAATACCATAACTGCTTTAGCGTTGTTACTCTCACTGCACCTTCTTCTTCTTCTTCTTCTTTCAGCTCCTCCCGTTAGGAGCTGCCACATCAGATCATCTTTTTCCATATTACTCTCACTGCACCACTCGGAGTATTTATATCACTGTATCTGAGTGTGAATCACAGCAGCAGCTGATCGGAAAGAGAATTATCGGTATACAGCTTCAAGGACACGCTGTCTCAGCCACGGCAAAACGTTTCAAAGCCTTTCCTGTACGGACCTCGTGGTTCAGAAACAGTTTCATCCCAAGAACTATAAAGGCACTCAATCAATTGCTCCTTGTAGAACTGTCTGTACTTATAAGTAGAATTACCTCACAGTAAACTTGCACTACAGTTATAATATCGCACAACCGGAGCCACTTTATAAAGCGCATATTTACATATAATGACGATATCATTTTTAAGGTGAAATGCAGCAAAATATGTTGATTATATTATACAGATAAAACTTTAACTTCATTTAAATAATCGATATACTTCACTGGGAGTGTCATGAAGGATAGAATAATTAAACATGTACTACGAAGATATTTCAATGTTCCTTAAACGTTTTGAAGAATCAGCGCTCTAAGCTTACAGATGGCTTAACTTCTATGACAGAGCTGATTGTGTGGTGATTGGTTACTCGGAGAAAGAAAAGCAAGAACTGCAGGGGCGGCCACGCCAATATATATTGAATATAAAACATAAAGAGAAAATAACGACACAGCTAAAAACGCAGCGACAAATTTCGGCAAAAGTTAAATGCTTGTGTCATGAGCACGAGGCGGCTATGCAGTGTCTGCAACGGACGTGGCCATCCACCGTGCATAAGATACCTTACTGACATTGGCGGGCGAAGGAGCCGCCGATTCTTCCTTTGCCCAGTGCCACCACAAGCCTAGAGCCGCCCCTGAGTACTGCTGCAATAAATTATTTAATCGAAGGTTGCACACAATCACTGCGCCGTGAAACCCATGTTTAATAACGTGCTTTAACTCCTATCATCATGAAAATGATATCACGCATACATCTCAGTATTTTAGTTATTCAGAGAGCTGTAATATCACGAATGTAATGGATTCTGTGTCCAGTCGGAGGAAGAGAGCCGGTTTAAGAAGCAAGTAGTGATTCACAAACACAGAGCACATAGAAGATCACATACAAAACAAAGCATTTAACGTGCTACTTTAGTTACGATGTGATCTGAGAAACTGGTTAATTAAACGATTTTAAGATGAAGTTTATGATGTTCTACTTTAATGACAAAATAAACTACGTGATTAAAGTGGAAATGTCGAGATTGAAGTTGACATTTCGTGCTTTTTCCCCCACTGTGTGCCTTTTTTTTTCTGTACCCTAATAAGCTTTCATATGACACTCAGACGGTGGGCTACAACTCGCCTTTTCACGGCGACTTTGATATGTGACTTCTTTTTTATTTCCGGCACTGTGCGATTTTGTGAATGTGATCTTTCAAGTTTCTCCAACACGCTATGTCACTCGATCAGCTTCCTTTTGTTGATTATACCACGGTTTATTTAAACAAATAGTATGTTTTTCCTTTGCCTCCACGTGGTATTCGCTGAAATTCTTATATTTTCCCCCGTGCTTTTCCCATTGTCTTTTCACAGAAGGTTGAGTTTAAGGGCGATTTATATTGATTTGCATATTCAAAGAGGCGTAATTCTGGGAGGAGTTAGGGCGGGACATAAAGCGCGTGCACGAGCGTTACTTTTCACGCTGATTGGGATTTATGTGGTGGAAGAACGTTGAAGTTGGAGTACGCACAGATTCCTGCATCTGGATTTTTCTGTGCGTAAGCACATTTCGGCTTTTGCGCTTACGCCATGTTATAGTGCGAGTTCTACGCACGGCGTTATACATGAGGCCCCTGGTGTGAGCTGGGTGTGACTATCTGGTGTGGACAGGTACCTGAATGAACATGAGAGTGCCACAGCTTAGAGGACAACAGCTTTAGAATTAGTATGGGTGTGATCAACTGGATGATGGGTTGGGGGGGCAAATGGATGCCAATGAAATTCTAGTTTTGGGCTGGGGTGAAAATCTCGGTGGTGGGTAGACAACTGAATGAACTTGGGAGTCCTACTGGGCTGGGTGTGACTACCTGATTGGAAGCTGTAACCAAATGAACATGAGAGTGCTACAGTTGAGGGAACCATGCTCATCGTCAGGAGAACAACCGTGTTAGTGCCGGTGTGGGTGTGATCGACTGGACGATGGATGGGAGGCCTGAATGAATGTTCGTGGGAGTCTGGTGTTGGGCTGGTGTGAACATCTTGGTGGCCAGTAGGTGACTGAATGGACCTGAGAGTTGTGTGCTAGGCGTGATTAAGTGGGTGCAAGATGCTCACTAGTACTGGTGACTGACTAGACATAAGAGTGCTATGGCAGGCTGGGCAGGGTGTGACTACCTGGTTGGGAGTTGTAACTGAATGAACATGAGAGTGCTACAGTTGAGGGAACCATGCTCATCTTCAGGAAGACCACAGCTTTAGCGCTGATGTGGGTGTGATCAACTGAATGATAGGTGGCACATGCACATGAGAGTCTAGTTTTGGGCCAATGGTGGTCAGTAGGTGAATCAATGGACCTGAGAGTTGTGTGTTAGGCTTTATTAATTGGGTGTGAGATGCTTACTAGTACTGGTGACTAAGTAGACATTAGAGTGCTACTGCATGCTGGGCAGGGTGTTTCTACCTGGGTGGTAGAGGTAACTGAATAAACATGAGAGTACTGCAGTTGAGAGGACCATCCTTATCTTCAGGAGAACAACCGTGTTAGTGTTATTGGGTGTGATCAACCTGATGATGGATGAGAGGTCTGAATGAATGTTTATGGATGTCTGGTTTTGGGATTTGTGTGAGCATCTTGATGGTGGGTGTTTGACTGATTGGACCTGAGAGTCCATCCTGTCCTAGTGTGTGCTGGGTGTGACTAAGTAGTACTAGTGACTGATCGGACTTGGATGTGCTACTTTGTGTATGTGACACCCGAGAGGGGCGACTGAACAGACATGAGCGTTGTCCCAATGGACATATTGTAGAAGTGCTACAGCTGGAAGATTTAGGTTAAGATTATTTGGTGCATAATGAGAAAATGGATCAAGTGAGGGGGCGATTGTTTTTATTGTGGGCTAACTGACTGGACATGTAGAGATGAGTGTTGATTGAGTGGGGTGTGACGAACTGGACATGAGACACTGGGTGGCTGGACGGATGGACAGATGGAATAGACATGAAAGTTCTAGGGTTGGTTGGGTGTGACAAACGGGTTGTTAAGGGCGACTGAATAGATATGAGGGGGTAATGGTTGAAGTGGGAAAAAGAGAAGAGGCAGTACTCCCAGAGTTTCAGTGTTTTCAGGCTAAGGTTCCTCCTCAGACATATATATAAATGAGAAGAAGAGAGATCTTAGGTAGGAGACCCACCTCGCTACAGTTCCCAAGGGCAGAGGTGAGCAACTCAGTCCTGGAGAGCCGCAGTGGCAGCAGGTTTTCATTCTAACCCAATTGCTTATTTAGGAACCAATCCTTGCCAGTCTCAGACCTTATTTAATTTTATGGCTTGTTAGCCTGCACAGTGTTAGTTAGGTTCTCATATTGTAGAATTTTTCCTTTCCAAGGATATCAACCAAATGATTTGCAGCCGAAAATGGATCATTTTCAGTCTGTCACATTTTTCAATTTAGTGTTTTATTAAATCAAATAGTGCATGATGAACACACACAGATGTAAGTGGACACAAGCTGCATGGAGAACTGAAGGCTGATTTGTCTTTAATAAGGAGCCATTAAAGCACTGAATGCAGCTGTTTAAGACTGAAATAAGCAATTAAGGGTGGAGAACCTTAACAAGCGAGACCACCAAAATGAAGCATCAAAATGTTACTTGAGTAATAAGAGCTTCATCAGCAATAACTGGCTTCTCATTAAGAAACTGGGGTTGGAACAAAAACCTGCAGCCACCACAGCCCCCCAGGACCAACACTGCCCACCCCATGCCTAAGGAGATAGCTGCCAGCTGACATGTGTGCCATTATAGCACCAAAAGATGTGCCCGATACAGAATACCAATAAGACCTGGCTCGCTTCAAGCACTGGTTGGGGGACATAAACGTGACCAGATGTAAGTAGGGTTGAAAGACCTAGCTGGTGGACTGACTGGATCAACTGGAAGTGTTGTGGAGAGGAGAGGCTGAATGGGACGTGTTGTTTGTCGGAGGACTTGAATGCGGGCTGTTGGGAAGAGAGTACTCCGAAGGTTTTATGTGGGAAACATTTCAAATTTGACAATGCACACCACTAAGGACACTGTATCTAGTTAGGAAGAAGCTTGCAGACTGAATGGATGTCAAGTCCACGTACGTAATTCAGGGATTTTGGATGTGAAAGAGAGAGAGAGAGAGAGAGATCTTCATCTGATTCCGGCCATGGCCTTGCACGGTCGAGGATTAGGAAGCAGCGATTATAAATGGGAAGCAATCTGTTGCATCTCCTAGCTGTCAGTCTGGTAGCCCCCCAGAGCCGAGTCTCCCTCCCCCTCTCGGACTTTCACTTTGACTCTCCTCCTCTCTTTCTCTTTGCTTGCTTCAGTTTCTCTTCAAGTCATGGCTTCATGTTTTCTTGTTTGATGGCAGATGCGATGCCCCTGTATGATGTTTCCATAGCAAGGTGTCAGCGGTGGGATTAGTGGACACCTAAACCTGAAAAGTCGCTGATGTTTGCATGAACAGACGATACACCAAGGAGCCTGAAATTGAGAAATCTGAGGACAGAAGAGGTTAATTGGGGTTGGAGGGAAGGAGAGAGAAAGAGAGAGGGAGAAAGGAAACAAGGCCAGCGTGGAGAATGTGCAGAGAAGACGAGAAGCCCCCTCATCATCATGCAGTGACCTACTGAACAGGGGCTGCTGAACGACATCACTCCTTCTAAGGTCACTGGAGTGGGATTGTCAAGGGAAAGAAAGAAGGGATGGCTTGAAGGAACGGGTGGGGAAGACAGATGGTGATTACACCTCATCGAGGGTGGTAGCGGTGGCATCAGTTGGGCACGTCTCCAGATCTGCTGTGCCGCCAGCATGCTCAGCTCCATGAGCCACCGGGCCCGCTCTCTCCTCTCCCTCTCGCTCACCACGCTCGCCCTCACCTTCTCTATTTTGGCCTTCACCACCAGCTACTGGTGCGAGGGCACCCACAAGGTGGTCAAACCCTTGTGTTTGTCTCCAATCAAGATGAAGAACTGTGCAACCAACTACAGCGATATGTTGACCTCATTGGCAGCCACTGGTGAGCACTTGCTTCTCTAATTGGTACGGGTAGGGGTGTGTATGACATCTACACTTCACTTCAGTTCTTGTCTGTCTCTCCTTTGTCATCCCCCTGACTCAACACATCTTTATCTATCTATCTATCTATCTTTTGCATGGAGGATTTGGGCAAATGACACTGGAATCTGCAGAAAATTCCAATAAAACGACGATACAGCGCCTGGAGGACATCAAGCAGCAGCGGCAGGGGCAGCTGGCCAACGCGGTGCACTACATCTGGGAGACGGGCGAGGATAAGTTCACCTTTCGCTACTTCCACACCGGCTTTTGGCTGTCCTGTGAAAGACACCATGATGGTGAGGGAACCAGAAATTAAGTCTTGTACCTGTGTACCCAAAAGGCCTGACCTGTTAGCAAAGTGAGAGGGGACATTAAGGTGGGGAGGGAGACACCACAGGCACAAGACTGCTCTGTGGGGACACTGAGAGTGAGACAAGCCAGACCTGAAGATGAGATAAGCCACTCAGACAGGAGTGAAGGGTCACCACCTCAAATTTCTACTAATGTTAGCTAAGTTGACACACTTTGAGTGTCCTGCAGCAGTACTGGTAGACCCTTTGGGCATTCTGTGGTATCAATGTATGATGCAATGCTTCACATGCTGTCCGTCAATGGCATGAGGTGCTCCTGGGGGTGTTTGGATATGAACCGTGAGGTCTGGTTATCTTCTCGGGCATTTTGAGAGATTGGTCCTTATTGATGGCTCAGTAAGTGCTGGACTTGCTAGACGGATTTTGGGAAAATTCTGTCAGGGAATGCCTTGAGTGTATTTACTTTACTAATGCAATCTAAAGGTCGAGGACCCTTTGATCATCCTGCAATATCAGGTTTATTATAGAAACCCTTTGGCTTATTAACTTTATATACATTTGTGGTGGGATGCTGCTGCTACAGTATATCTAAGCCCATGAAGTCTTTGGTAGATCTCCTGGGGTATACTGGGTAGGAGTTTTATAATGTCAGGCTTTGGTGCTTTTGGGGATACAATCTCTTATATATAAATCTTTTCTGGTTCATCCTGCTTCCACCTTAAAACCGGTCCCGCCCACACGCAGCCGACACGGTATTTCTCGATTCTTATTCGTCCTCTTCCAAACCCCTCCCCATGCTCCCAGCGGCTGCTCTTCAAAACCAATCCCGCCCACATGCAGCCGACACGGTATTTCTCGATTCCTATTCGTCCTCTTCCAAACCCCTCCCCATGCTCCCAGCGGCTGCTCTTCAAAACCAATCCCGCCCACACGCAGCCGACATGGCATTTCTCGACAAGCTACTAAAGTACGCTTACAAAATAAAGCAAACTCTGCATGCAGCGAGAATGTACTTCTCCAGCTAGATTCCATGCTCAGAACCATCAAACCCTTCACTAAATCATACAAACACATGCATGAAATTGCTCAGTCCAATCCAACAGCATCTGTACGAATGGTTTTCGAGGAAAACCCAAGGCAGGATTTACGACGATACAATGCCCCGACATGTCACACTGATGTTGCAGCGATTTACGTTGGAGAAGATGGCGAACCGCCTGCCGAAAGGGACATTTGCATCTGTCCCATAGACAACTCCTGTAAACAGATTTTCACGCTCAATATGAATTGCGATCCTATGGTTTACCTACTTTTATTCCCTTACGGAGACATTGGCTGGCACAAAGATTTACAACATGTTCCCGATAAAAGAACCGTCAACCGAATCAGGTTTACTCAATGCCAATTTTAGGCGTACAGATTAGCAATGAGGAATACATTTAGTATTTTGCACTCCAGCGGCAAACTATTCCAACAGTATGTCATAGATGCGTATGTTAAAACAGAGGGCGCGCGACTCAACTATCTCAGATTACATCAACAAGATCTGCACGTGGAACAATACAAAGGACTATCAGACGCACTGCAAGCAAACACTGAAAATAACGTACGTGTAGGCAAAATGATCATATTACCGTCCACATTTCCAGGAAGTCCAAGATACATGCAACAAAACTAGCAGGATGCCATGGCCACAGTACGTAAATTCGGAGAGCCTGATTCATTTATCACTTTCACGTGTAATCCTGCTTGGTTGGAAATTCTACATGCACTGTCGGATACCCAAAGACCGGAGCACAGACCTGATATTGTAGTACGAGTCTTTTGGATTAAGCTGCAGGAATTATTTAGAGACATTCTACAACAACATCTTTTTGAGGTTGTTATTGATTATATTTACGTAATCGAATTTCAGAAGCGCGGCCTTCCTCATACCCACATGCTGTTTACTCTTCACAATAATTCTAACAACCAGTCTTCAGCCACAGTCAGTTGTACGTGGCTTTTTCTAGGGTTAGATCTTTCGACTCCTTATCTGTCGTCTCCACCAAAACACCTACTCACAACTGCGTCTTTCAAGAAGTATTTATTTCTTCTTGATTTCTGAATTCCTTTCTCACCGTTTTCTGTTCCTATTCTTACACCACCGTATGCTACGGCGGGCTTCGGTTAGTTTACAATACAATACAATTTATTTTTTGTGTAGCCCAAAATCACACAAGAAGTGCCGCAATGGGCTTTAATGGGCCCTGCCTCTTGACAGCCCTTCAGCCTTGACTCTCTAAGAAGACAAGGAAAAAACTCCCAAAAAAACACTAGTAGGGAAAAAAGTGGAAGAAACCTTAGGAAAGGCAGTTCAAAAAGAGAGACCCCTTCCAGGTATGTTGGGCGTGCAGTGGGTGTCAAAAAAAGGGGGTCAATACAACACAGAACAGAACAGAACACAAGTAATCCTCAATACAGTATAAAAATAAAAATTTTACAAGTACGGTGCAGAATTTAACAGTAGATGATGTCACATAATGCGATTTGGATTTGTTTAGAGTCCTGGAGACCTCATCCATCAAGCTGCCTCCCCCATTTGGCCAGTGCTGGACCAGCCAATCCGATGAAAGGACCCCTCTACCCCACGATTCCTACAATCCTCCATCAGGGATGACTTTACCTTAGGCAGGCAAAACAACTTGGCAGGTGGGCAGTGGCACCGAGTGCCACATTTGAGTACCGAGAAGAGAAACAGTATAGGTGAGGGTTAGTATCTAATTAGAACTACAGTGATCCCTCCTCGATCGCGGGGGTTGCATTCCAGAACCCCCCGCGAAAGGTGAAAATCCGTGAAGTAAAAACCATATGTTTTTATGGTTATTTTTATATATTTTAAGCCCTTATAAACTCTCCCACACTCTTATAAACATTTCACGCACAATTATACAGCATAAGCCCTTAGTATTCTCTTAGATATTAGGTAAGATTCGTTGAAATTATGTACAGTGGGTACGGAAAGTATTCAGACCCCCTTCAATTCTTCACTCTTTGTTATATTGCAGCCATTTGATAAAATCATTTAAATTAATTTTTTCCCTCATTAATGTACACACAGCACCCCATATTGACAGACAAAAAAAAAAGAATTTTTGAAATTGTTGCAGATTTATTAAAAAAGAAA
>JANRMT010062797.1:13549962-13565019 GCA_026402145.1 Polypterus bichir lapradei | reverse complement strand
ACAACAAATTCCATACTTGGATTTTCCTTTTGGGGTGAACCTCACTTTGTCCGCCACAACAATACAGAAGTCCCACAGATGCCAAGGGGATTGTTATAGCCATCCTTATACATCCCTGCATTTAACTGTTCACTCCATCAGATGGCGGAGTCTGTCGGCACACATGACCATCAACAGTAAAAATGTAGAGCAGAGAACAGACCCCAATACTAAAATAAACTAAAGATATTCAAATACTAAAAACTCCCCCATTTGTTTAAACACTATAGTATGGAATTCATGGCTTTACCAGTAGATGGCAGTATTGTGTTCTTACTCATATAAAGTGCATTCAGTCTGGCAAATTGCTTATGCACTGGACGATGCTCCATGTTAGGCCAGCCCCTTCTCCATTAAAAGCGTGTTGGTCACTTCACTCTGCAAATGGTACATATTAGTTGGGGCGTGCAGGTGGAGAGGGGACGTCTTTGTCCCCTTGATGCTATTTAGTTGCGTGTGTCACTTTAGCATCCAATTGCAGACTAGGGTTTGTTTTCCAGGTCCTCCCTGTGTGGAGTTTGCATGTTGCCCCCCTTTGTCTGCATGGGCTTCCTCCCACAATCCAAAGACGTGTGTTAGATTGGCGATGTGTGTGTTGTGTGTGCCTATCTGGGGATGGAGTGGTGTCCTGTCTTGTGCCCAGTGCTTTCTGGGATAGGCCCCAGAAGCAGGTTTAGAATTTGGACGGATAATAAGTGCAGGAAGATCCTGCACCCTCAACTGTCTTTTCTTGAAAGTCACTTCACGATGAAAACAGCGGAAAAAGTGAAGGTCTCCTCTTCCTGATGATCCTTGTGTTAAGTGCAACCTGCTCCTGCCTCCATACATGTCAGCCCCTCGCACCTCATCATTGTGATGTGCTTGAGCTCAGCTGAGCATGAAGGACTCCTCAACAAATGAACTTTTCCAAAACATGTTTATGCTGAAATGAATAAGCCCACCTTCCATGGTGGAGGCTCACATTGTGTCCACTGATGCCTAATGACCTTTGGCTTCCTCCATCCCTGACTATGAAGAACTGATTTGGAAAATGGGCCGATGAGTAAGGTGGCAAGGGGCTCTCGATTTGATTTTTAACACTGAAATCTCATAGTATTTGGATTGTGGTGGGTTTTCCAGCTGTGGGGGGCTTTTAGTGTGGTGTTTGCTTGCCATCCTTGTGCTCATGTGGGTTTCCTCTGAAGGTTCCTCCTACAGTCCACAAACGACAGGCCAATCTAAATGACCCCATTGTGAGTGTGGATGTGATGGACTGTTGATCCTCCCATGGCTGTTATGCCCCCTGCTGCTTTCTACTGCCTTGAATGTAATGAAGTTTCTCTAACATTGATGGCATCGGTGGCACAGCCCTGCATAAGCGTCTTTGGCTTGGATGCCACTTCATTTATGGAGGACAGGCCTCCTGTGGTTTTGGTTCAGGCTGTGCAGCTTTTCACTGGGGTACAGGATTTGGGGGGTGTGGTGTACACCCTGGCCCCCTTGAACCCGAATGGGACTAAGTGGGTTCAATAACAGATGGAGGGAGTGGTGGGTAAGTGGATTAGACGTTTATCTTCCATCTTATGTGCCTTTGCAGATTTTTTCATGTCTCCCCAAGTTTCTCGTCAGGCCCACCTTTTGATCCTCATGCCTCACTACAGCTCGCCTTTAGGGTCCTCAGCTCACGTTTCAGGACATTCATCTCCTTGCTTCCACAGGGGTCCTCTGGCTCTCGGTCATTTCGGAATTCCTCTACATCTCGCTGCTCTCCGTCGGCTTCCTTTTGATGTGGCTGGAGGTGCTCTGCTCCCAGAATAAGATGAACCGACTGAAGATCAACGCCTTTGCTGCCGTCTTCACCGTCCTCTCCGGTGAGTTTGTGTGCCGTGTGGGGCTCTGGTCAGCTGTGACAAGGGGGGGGCAGTTGGTACTTAGCAGAAACACCAACCTTCTTGTAGACTTTGATCAACCTGTTAAGTGTTAGTGTGAAATAAAAGAGAAAGGACAGCCCCACCAACATCATGAAGTGTACTGTGGTGGGACTGAAGCCCAATGATTAACTTCACAGCAGTTAAGTGATCTTTCATTTGCAGGCTTGCTGGGAATGGTGGCTCACATGATGTACACAACCGTATTCCAAGTGACCGTCAGCCTCGGACCCAAAGACTGGAGGCCACAGAGCTGGGACTATGGGTGGTCATTTGCGTAAGTTCTTGTCTTTAGATTTCTCTATATATAAAAAAAAAATCCTGGAATGGAAAAGCAAAGCGACGATACGTGATCTTCTCGGAAGTTCTCGGAAGACATTGTAAAGACCCGCGAGACAAAAAAGACTGGCCACAGAGCATCTCGTGGGGACCATAAACATGAGACTTGGTGCCAAGAGGTTGTCCCAGGGCCGTCTCGCGAGGATGTGGAACATAAGAGTCTTGCAAGACACGCCGTTCTTATCAAATAAGACCACGGACAGCCAGCAAAACATTCAGTCATGTAAAGTCACATGGCACACACCGAGCCTGTGCTCTCAGCAAAGAAGAAAGAGCAGCGCGGAGAAAGGAGACCCAAGGCGCGATACATATGCAGAGAAAGGTACAGAATGTGAAAGCAGTAACAGTCGAAAGTATTGTAGCGTCCCAGCCAAGCTGAAGCCTTTTTTGTTTTAAGTGACTGTTAGGTCCGATCGAGGGAGGGCAGAGTGCAGCACGGCAGACTGATAGCTGGGTGCTGAGTGATGCGGTAAGGGGGAGGCGAGACCCGTGAGAGGAAGGGTTGGAGAGGCTGCTAGAAAGTTGTGTTTGGGGTTACGCAGTCGGCGAGTGTAGAACTTTATTACGTCGGTCACTACAGTATCAAAAAAAAACGATAGCACAGATCGCATTGACGCAAATAAAAGGAAATTAGTTTAAGTCAGAGAATTTCAAAAACAGGGTTTAGCTCGCATGCATTTATTGGTTACTTTGCAAAAAAAACGATTAACTACTGATGATGAGGATCGTTTTGTCTGTGCTGAAATTCCAAATAGAGAAACTTATCCTAAATTATGGTACAAAGTCATTAAACACACGTCTTACTGACCTCGTTTAAAAGATTCAGCATATTGGGACACGAAAGATTCCAAATATTGTTTTTACAGAAGTTCTGAAATAAAAGTGAAACTAATGAAATAGCAACAATTCAAAGAAAAAAATAATCTTACAAGTGTGTATCCGGAAAAGCAAACACGGGGGTTGGCGAGCGAAGCGGGCAGGGGGTGAAGCCCCTTAGTCTTCTAAAAGCTAAACATGAAGTCAGCTGATATACAACACGAGAATGTCAAGGTCTTCTAGCCCAGGAATCTGATTCCACAGTCAGTGTGTTGAAATTAAGCTCGCTGTAGTTGTTGTTATACATTGTGGGCCCTCCCTCTGCCAATTTGGTCATTTATGGGCGCCGCCATTTTGGCTCTCTCACCGTCAGGGCAGTAAGCCATGTTGTTAAGGGTGTGTCTTCAGATGGTCGTGACCTCCCGGTAATGACATGACAGGTTAAAAGGTCGTCTGTCAGAGCAATTCCTCATTCAAATTTGTGGACAACATAATCCTTTTCAAACATTCTTTTGGCCATTTCAAAACTTTTTTTATTTGTATTTTCTTGCTTTTTGGACTATAATTTCTTTCTCTCGCTTTGGCTTTGGCTGTGGTGTTGAATGACTTCCCAGTTTTGACTTCTGTTTCAGCTTTTGAATATGTCTTTTTTTTTTCCCGGTCACCGTCATACAATATTGGTAGTGTGTCTAGCATAACGCCTGTCAGTGGCCCACAGGCCTCTGTGCAGTGCCCGCTACTGATAATTCACCAATCAAAACAGAGAACTCGCTAGAGCCCACCATCTCAATTGGCGGATGAAAACGACAGTTTTTTTCTTTAAGGCGTAGAAAGAAAGAAAGAAAGAAAGAAAGAAAGAACTGTATGAATATCAATAAAATCATTTATTGGAAAGTGAAAGAAAGAGTTGTGAATAATGCTAAACTACTTTGTAGCAGGATGAATAGAAAAAATAGTGTTAGATAACCTTTGAGTGTGTAAAACACCATATAGTGCAAAGATAGCAGTAAATTCACAAAAAATTAAAAAATTAAAATGTTAGCTTTAAAGTGTTGTTTATAGTGAAAGGCCCCCTATAATACAATGCAAGCAGAAAAAATGGTGCTAATAACATTCTGATTGGAGTCATTAACACTTTATAATAGAAAAATAGTTTTATACACATCACAATTCTTATAAGGAAAGGTGCTATATAATGGAAAGAAAGGAATAAACTAATAATACTGCATCTCTTTGTAATATTGCTCAAAATTAAAAGCATAATATAAAAGAAACAGAGTTTTTTATTCTTTGTTTCTATTTAATGAAACATTTCATTGCTTACGCTCACACATCATTGCGTTTTTATGTATTTTCTAGCTGTGCTACCCGTCTAAGATGGCTAAGTAATCGACGTTGACCTCAGCGTTAACATTTGCTGAGCACCATCCATTGGAATGTCTTTTGTGATGCGTGTAAGAAGAAAATGCATTGTGTTTGTCATTCCAACAGATGGTGCATCACAAACATATGTAGTAATACAATGCATTACGTTTTGTCATTCCAACAGATGGCACACCAAGTACATTTATAGTAATAAAATGCATTACTGCAATTGTTTGTGATACACCATCTTGTGAAATGTATTTTAGAATTAATTTAGTAATGAAATGCATTGCATTCCATATAGATGGTGCGTCACAAACATTTGTATTAATAAAATGCATTACATTTTACATTCTAACTGATGGTGCATCACAAACATTTGTAGCAATGCATTACTAGAAATTTTTGTGATGCACCATCTGTTGGAATGACAAATGCAATGCTTTTTATTAGTACAAGTTGGTGACAGGATTGGCACTGCAGCCACTGTAACAAAACTCATATTGTTCAGTGTGGTGCTGACGTGTCACCCGTTGCAAGGCCGCACTTGGATCTCAATCCGGGTGGTTTGTCATGTGGTGGGTGTGACAACGCGCTGTGATCAGCGCAAGCTCCGAACCTCAATGTTTGTGATGCACCATCTGTTGGAATGAAAAATGAAATGCATAGATCTCTATTATATGCCATTTGATATTGAATTTATAAAAACCATGACAACTTTTGTAATGCATCATCTGTTGGACTGTCAAATGCAATGCATTTTATTATTACAAATCTTTGTGATGCACCATCTTTTGGAATGTATTTTATAATAAATTTAGTAATAAAATGCACTGTGTTTGTCATTGCAACAGATGGGTGCGCCACAAACATTTATAATAATAAAACACATTATTACAGTTGTTTGTAATGCACCATCTGTTGGAATGACCAATTTAATGTATGTGTCTCTGTTATATGCCATTTGGTATGGGATTTGTAAAAGCTTTGTCAATGTTTGTGATGCACCATCTGCTAGAATGACAGAGACATAGTAACCAAATGGACACACGGCTACACAGACACTTGTCCTTTTATTAAGGTGGATTGTCACATTTCACAGCACATTTATTTATTTATTTATTTTTTTCCATTCATTCCAAACCTTAATGAAGCTCAGGTGTGGCAGATTTCAGAACTAAACATACAGTAGTCTGTTGTCTTCCCCTGTGCAAATGGGGAAATCTGTACAACATTTTGCAGGCACAGGTTCAACAGTGTGGATATTATTGGTATAATTACTAAAAACAAATTTCTGACTGATAGAGCTGATGATGATAGAGGAGCCCGAGCTCGTCCTGACAGGACACCATAGGACAACCTCACATCCTGACGGCCGCTCCAGGCCAAACAGCCTCACCTGCTGGTCTGCGGGAGGCCAGTGATCAGGCCTGAAACTGAACCCAAGTCCCGGTGAATTCAAATTTTGATATTTTACTGTACCAATATAAATAAAACAAAAATGACTGTGAATAAAAGTAATTCTAAGGGATCTGAGCTAGGGTTCTATTTTTTTCAGTTTTGCACTTTGCGTCTCAAATTATTCTGTAGATTAACAATAGAAAAAAAAAATCAACCTTCTTAACCTGCTTAATCCGATTCATTGTCATGGGGAGCTGCAGGTTATCTTTTCTGAAGTTAATGATAAGACTTTCGTATTTTGCTTTTATTTCCCAAAGGAATCTCGAGTGGCAGTGAGCCCTCAGTCCACAACAAGCCAGCGACTGCTGATTCTGTTAATGTCTGTCAGGCAGCTTCATAAAGGAAAGACGAGGCTCCAAGGTTCACAAGAACACCTTCAGTCAGGGGATGCAAACTCATTTAGAAAATGGAGGTGGGGGGACACTGTGGTGGTGTCAACTGCTGCCACGCAGATCTGGAAATCCAGGTTTGATTCCTAGCAGTCGTTTGTACCTTCTTGCATAGTTTTGTTTAGGCACAGAAAAGGCGCTATATAAATAAAATGTATTTGTTTCCTCAGCTTCCTCACACATCCCAACAAGTTGCGCCTTTTGGTGGTACTCGTGTCCACCTTGTACCATATATTGAAGTTTCCTACAGTCCCACAAACTGAAATAAGGGGAGGAAATGGGAGAAGAGGGGAGGGGCTTCTTATGTGATTTGAATATCTAAAGTGATGAAACCATCTACTGCGCCACCGTGCCGCCCTGATTGCAATCATTCTGTAACAATATACAGTAATGGAGTACGGAATGGCCACGCTATTCCAACTATCATAGCTGCTTTAGCATCGTTAGAAGACATCGCAAATGGAAGAATCTGACAAGAGCGGTGTCATGTACACCCGGCCGGAACGCGTTTATGGTGGAAGGACCGGGGGAGAGAGAGCGTGGTCTGGGTATTACAACCCAGAGGACGCTAAAGGGCAGCATCAACCACCACCCTTGGGTTTCTGTGGCTCCCTGCAGTCCCACAGGGCATGCTGGGAGTTGGAGTTCACTGCAGCCCTGTTGGGTACGGTGGATGCTGCCAGGGGGATGCTGTGGAAACGGCAGAGCCCTTTCATGGCAGGAGTGCCACCACATCCGGAAGTGCTGCAGAAAGGAGATCACGGGACACCAGGAGCACTTCAGGGTACTCGATAAAAGGAGCCAAACTGCCAGCCACTACTCCAGGAGCCAGAGTCGGGAGGGAGCAGACAAAGCCTGCCAGATGAGGAGTGGAGGTGAAGAGGAACGACAGAGAGAGAAAAAGAAAGAAGACAAAGTGCTTTATTGGTGTTTGGAACGAGGGAGAAGTTCCTCCCCACTTATAATAAACGTAGGCTATATGCAAAACCTGGGCCTGGTGTCTATCTGTGTTGGGTTTGGGCAGGAGGTGCACCCCCTGTAGGCCACAACACATATTTAGCGATCATACGAATTTCCTGTCCCATGATGATGACTGGCTTCTAAGTCGATTTCGATTTCTAAGAGCTCTCCTCTTGGCGCTGGGTGCTGAACTGGCGCTGGCTTTCCAAAGGCAGACTCCGATTAATTGTGCTCTGTTTGCCCCCTTTACAAGTTCTGTCCACTCTCAGGTTTTTAGCCACAGGAGCTTTTCAAAGTGAACTTGCTGACGATCGGGTATTTCACAAACATCAGCGAGTCGCGCCATGCCAGCTGTATAGGATGGTATTATCCGCTCGTCATGCAGACAGATAAGATTTCCTCACACTGTGGTTGAATGGGCAAACATCAAAGCGCAATTCGCAGCAACGTCTGGTTTTCCAAATGTAATCGGAGCGGTCAGCTGCCCGCACATTGCTATAAAGGCGCCTTCAGAGAATGAATTTGCTCATGTAAACAGAAAGCATTTCCACTCTATTAATGTGCAAATTATCTGTGGTGTGGAAATGCGTCTCATTAATGTTGTGGCACGATGGCCTGGCTCCACACGCGATTCACTCATTCTGAGAAATGCTGTTGTGTGTTATGGCTAGCTTCAGACAGATAGATAGATAGATAGATAGATACTTTATTAATCCCAAGGGGAAATTCACATAATCCAGCAGCAGTATACTGATACAAAAAAACAATATTAAATTAAATAGTAATAAAAATGCATGTAAAAGCAGACAATAACTTTGAGTAATGTTATCATTTACTCCCCCGGGTGGAATTGAAGAGTCGCATAGTGTGGGGGAGGAACGATCTCCGCAGTCTGTCAGTGGAGCAGGACAGTGACAAAAGTCTGTCACTGAAGCTACTCCTCTGCTGGAGATGACACTGTTCAGTGGATGCAGTGGATTCTTCATGATTGACAGGAGTTTGCTTAATGCCCGTCACTCTGCCACAGATGTTAAACTGTCCAACTTTACTCCTACAATAGAGCCTGCCTTCTTAACAAGTTTGTCCAGGTGTGAGACGTCCCTCTTCTTTATGCTGCCTCCCCAGCACACCACCGCGTAGAAGAGGGCACTCGCCACAACCGTCTGGTAGAACATCTGCAGCATCTTATTACAGATGTTGAAGGACGTCAACCTTCTAAGAAAGTATAGTTGGCTCTGTCCTCTCTTGCACAGAGCATCAGTATTGGCAGTCCAGTCCAATTTATCATCAAGCTGCACTCCCAGGTATTTATAGATCTGCACCCTCTGCACAGTCACCTCTGATGATCACGGGGTCCATGAGGGGCCTGGGCCTCCTAAAATCCACCACCAGCTCCTTGGTTTTGCTGATGTTCAGGTGTAGGTGGTTTGAGTCGCACCATTTAACAAAGTCCTTGATTAGGTTCCTGTACTCCTCCTCCTGCCCACTCCTGATGCAGTCCACGATAGCAGTGTCATCAGCAAACTTTTGCACGTGGCAGGACTCCGAGTCATATTGGAAGTCTGATGTATATAGATTGAACAGGACCGGAGAAAGTCCTGTCCCCTGCGGCGCTCCTGTGCTGCTGACCACAATGTCAGACCTGCAGTTCCCAAGACGCACATATTAAGGTCTGTCTGTAAGATAGTCCACGATCCATGCCACCAGGTGTGAGTCTACTCCCATCTCAGTCAGCTTGTCTCTAAGGAGCAGAGGCTGGATGGTGTTGAAAGTGCTAAAGAAGTTCAAAAACATAATTCTTACAGCACCACAGCCTCTGTCGAAGTGGGAGGGGGATTGGTGTAGCATATAGAAGATGGCATCCTCCGCTCCCACCTTCTCCTGGTATGCGAACTGCAGAGGGTCGAGGGCGTGGCGGACCTGTGGCCATTCATTAGACCATTCATGGGTAAGGTAAGGCATTTAATATTACACCTTGGGTCAAATCCGTCAATTATCTGTATGATGTAACCATAGAACACAATTGCTCAATTACAATTACAATTACAATTACTTCACACCCCGCTCCCCAACCCACTGACTGAACAAGAGTGACGTTATAATGACCTCCACTCTCCGGCTTGGGCACTGGTAAAATGCTGGTTATAAATTGGGAGCATGCGCCAATAGCACATACCACACGACGAACAACCTGGGTTGGCAGCCAAGCACAGCGGGTGTCACCTCAGCACCACACTGGAACACTGTGAGGTTTTTTTACAGTGGATGGAGAACCAATCCTGCCACCAACCCCCAAGTTTTCCCATTAGATTGGAGGACCTGCTTGCAGGGCTGGATGCAGGGTAACGTCATACCCAGGATGGGGCAATCGCAGGTTAAGGGTCTTAGAGTCACTTCTGGGCATTTATATTTATAGGATTTGAACCGGCAACCTTCTGATTGCCAGTGCAGATCGCTAGCCTCAGAGCCACCACTCCACCCCGCTGGCTATAAGTGTCTCACCAATAATTGCAGCAGCTCGCTGCCCAAACGGTGTGAGCTCCAGAAGTCTGCTATCTCCTCCAGTGGTGCTGACACTCAGACGGTGGGCTGCGACTCATATTTTCATATTGCCTTTGATATCTGAACACATCTTTTTTTATTTTGGGCACTGTGCGACTTTCTGAACTTGAACTTTCAAGTGTCTCTGCCATGCTGTGCCACTCCATCAGTTTCCTTTTGTCGCTTATACCACTGCTTAAGCCACCAAACAGTACCCTTTTTTTCCATCCATTATGCAAACCGCTATATCCTAACTACAGGATCACGTGGGTCTGCTGGAGCCAATCCCAGCCAACACAGGGCGCAAGGCAGGAAACAAACCCCGGGCAGGGTGCCAGTATACTGCAGGGCACACACACACACATACTACATTTAGGATCTCCAATGCACCTAACCTGCATGTCTTTGGACTGTGGGAGGAAACCCGCGCAGACACGGGGAGAACATGCAAACTGCCTCCAATTCACTGAAGAGGACCTCCATTTCTCATTCGCTGCAACTCTTCTTTTTTGACACATGCTTCTTTCCATTGTCTTTTAACAAAATGCTGAACGCTGATTTGCATATTCAAATAGGTGTAATTCTGGGAGGAGTCAGGGTGGGGCTGTAGACACGTGAACGTGCGTTAAAATTCACATTGATTAGGATGTAGAATTTTGCATACACACAGTTTTACGCATCTGAATTTTTTTATGCATATTTTTGTCCGCATGCCACGTTTTAGTGTGAATTCTACGCAGGGCGTTATACATGAGGCCTCTGGTCCTTTTTGACTTCTACATTTGAATTTAGCTGCGACGTTTTCAATACCAGACTGCACAGTTTGTGTAAAACTGACTTCCCCTTCGCCCTTCCTCGCCTTAATGTCCTTCTCTTTCCCTGCATTGCAGATTGGCCTGGCTGTCATTCAGCTGCTGCATGGCCGCCGCAGTCCTCACCCTGAACTCCTACACCAAGACGGCTCTGGAGCTCACGCACAGGCAGAGGCTGCGTATTGAGGAAGGCAGGAGCAGCCACGTCCCTTCTTATGATGACATCGTGTTGGCGGACGTGGAAGCTGGCACCGTGGCGCTGGGCGCCGTGTCACAGTCCATATACTCGGTCACTGCTCTGCTGCAGCACAAGGACACGCGGAGCGACAACGGCAAAGCTGCGGTGGCGCGGCGCCCTCCCCTCGACGTCAAGCAAGCACCTCGCACGTGGGCCCCGCAGGGGGAGCGGCCCATTGTATTTACGGAGGTACCCAGAGTGCCAGCGGTGGAATGTGAGGACTGCGAGCTTGAAAGAGAAAAGGAGAACGCGGCCGAGAAAGAACTGCTGTGTTGAAATGTTGAGGGCGACGTGAGCCACGGCAAAGGGCGTCTAGAAAAATCAAAATGAGGTGGGACCGTCAGTCCGTGAAAACTCCTGGAATGGGATTCAAGAGCGAGACGGGATGGACTGCTAGCACTGGTGTGGAACAATTAGAGGCATTAAAGTTCTTCTTCTTTACTATTAAAGTTCTTGTGAAACTAGTGGCAAGGAGACCGGCATTAAAACAAGGGCTTCTCTGAGGCCTAACTCGACTTCTGTCTTATTTATATACAGTAGTGCCCTTCACCTTCAGTTCTCATCAGACTGTCAACATCGGACCAACCAAACAGAAACACAAATCCAGAATGAGATGAGCGTTGACGATAAATCAAGAGAGGAAAACGAGGACTCTGGTGAGATGGCAGTTAGGGAGAACATTCACCTAACGTCACAAGGGATGGGGACTGGCGGCTCTATTGTAATATCATGTCACGTAAAGGGAGACATTTAAAAGTTGGACCGGACATGCAGAAGAACCCTGAAGAGATAAGATGGGTGGTCTACACTGTGGACCAGGTCTCACGTACCTGCTAGACAATTCTTCCTGGCATCAGCACCAGAAGCCCAAACGCTGTTGGCCACCACGCTGCTGTTTGGATAGCAGTGAGTGTTTAGAGTGTCAAGTGAGGACGCGCTAAACGATTGTACAGAATGTACCGTTGTGCTTGAAAGTTTGTGAACCCTTTAGAATTTTCTATATTTCTGCATAAATATGACCTAAAACATCATCAGATTTTCACTCAAGTCCTAAAAGTAGATAAAGAGAAACCAGTTAAACAAATGAGACAAAAATATTATACTTGGTCATTTATTTTTTGAGGAAAATGATCGAATATTACATATTTGCGAGTGGCAAAAGTATATGAACCTTTGCTTTCAGTATCTGGTGTGACCCCCCAATAACTGCAACTAAACGTTTCTGGTAACTTCTGACCATTCCTGCACACTGGCTTGGAGGAATTTTCACCCATTTCTCCGTACAGAACAGCTTCAACTCTGGGATGCTGGTGGGTTTCCTCACATGAACTGCTCACTTCAGGTCCTTCCACAACATTTCGATTGGATTAAGGTCAGGACTTTGACTTGGCCATTCCAAAACATTCACTTTATTCTTCTTAAACCATTCTTTGGTAGAACGACTTGTGTGCTTAGGGTCGTTGTCTTGCTGTATGACCCACCTTCTCTTGAGATTCAGTTCATGGACAGATGTCTTGACATTTTCCTTTAGAATTCTCTGATATAATTCAGAATTCATTGTTCCATCAATGAAGGCAAGCCGTCCTGGCCCAGATGCAGCAAAACAGGCCCAAACCATGATACTACCACCACCATGTTTCACAGATGGGATAAGGTTCTTATGCTGGAGTGCAGTGTTTTCCTTTCGCCAAACATAACGCTTTTCATTTAAACCAAAACGTTCTATTTTGGTCTCATCCATCCACAAAACATTCTTCCAATAGCCTTCTGGTTTGTCCAGGTGATCTTTAGCAAACTGCAGACGAGCAGCAATGTTTTTTTTGGAGAGCAGTGGCTTTCTCCTTGCAATCCTGCCATGCACACCATTGTTGTTCAGTGTTCTCCTGATGATGGACTCATGAACATGAACATCAGCCAATGTGAGAGAGGCCTTCAGTTGCTTAGAAGTTACCCTGGGGTCCTTTGTGACCTCGTCGACTATTACACGCCTTGCTCTTGGAGTGATCTTTGTTGGTTGACCACTCCTGGGGAGGGTAACAATGGTCTTGAATTTCCTCCATTTGTACACAATCTGTCTGACTGTGGATTGGTGGAGTCCAAACTCTTTACAGATGGTTTTGTAACCTTTTCCAGCCTGATGAGCATCAACAACTCTTCTGGTGAGGTCCTCAGAAATCTCCTTTGTTCGTGCCATGATACACTTCCACAAACATATGTTGCGAAGAGCAGACTTTGACAAATCCCTGTTCTTTAAATAACACAGGGTGCCCACTCACACCTGATTGGCATCCCATTGACTGAAAACACCCGACTCGAATTTCACCTTCAAAGTAACTGCTAATCCTAGAGGTTCACATACTTTTGCCACTCACAAATATGTAATATTCAATCATTTTCCTCAATAAATAAATGACCAATTATAATATTTTTGTCTCATTTGTTTAACTGGTTTCTCTTTATCTACTTTTAGGACTTGAGTGAAGATCTGATGATGTTTTAGGTCATATTTATGCAGAAATATAGAAAATTCTAAAGGGTTCACAAACTTTCAAGCACAACTGCAGAACGATGCATTTTCAAGAGTTTATTCACAATGTTCTTCATGATATTTTCTAAAGCACCTTACAGACAGACCATCAGCACACAAATGCACAAACACAATAGAAATGAATGGTTTCAGACAAGAGTGGTGCAATGGCACACTGCCGCCTCACAGCTCTATGGACCCGGGTTCAAATCACAGCCCGGCCAATCTCTGTAATCATTGTACACCTCCTCCCAAAGGTACGTCTCTGAATTGATCAGTGTTGGACTTCCATCTTGCTGGGGATTGGTTGCTGCCTTGCACAGTGTAATGGAACCCCGGGGTGTCAGCAAGCCCCAATCCCTCAACACGAACACACACTGAGTCCCGGGTTCAAATAATGGAAGGTTTATTTCACACAATACCACAAAGTAGCATTGGCACAAATCACAGGTTTTCTTTCTACAATTCCTCTCCAGAATGCTCCCTTCTTCTCACCACACTGAGTGTTGCTCCATGTCCTCCCAGCTCAAACTTACCTGGATAAGGGAGTGCAGCCCCTTTTATTAAGAACCCACAAGTACTTCTGGTGTCAGGGCCACTACCTGATGGTCATACGGAAGTCCCAATTATTAGGGAGCACATCGTCCTGCAGCTCCCCCTTGTGGCACCCACGGACCATAGTAGGGTTGTGTTGCTGGACACTTCCCAGCATGTCCTGCTGGTTCTGTACTGGGCTCTGATATACAGGGCCACTGCCATCTAGCATCAGTCCATCCACTCCAGCCATCACTTCCGGGTCTGGCTCCTTCCCCTTTTCTGGTCGGGATGCCCGTCCAACCCCTGGGTCATTTACAACAAGATCCACCCGATGTGAGCCTAAACTTGATGAAGTGGGTCAGACAAAGGGTGGATGGATGAATGGATGATTCACATTTTGTTTAAATCACAAAACAATACATATAATGGAAATGGCAACCACCACAGCTTCCTAGAACCATCAAACTATTCATTTACATTCTCAAACCGTTGCTGTATTCATTGTTGCTTTTGTCTTTTATTACTATTGTATTACTGCCACAGGTCGGGGGGGCAGGCATGTAAGCATTTCTTTGTACTGAATACACAGGACAATAAACTCAAACTTAATAGCCATCTATCCATCCATCCATTTACTGAACACACTTTTTCCAGAACGTTCCCAAGAAGTTACAGCCTATCAGATAAGTGAAGGGCTTGAAACAGGAACCAACCCTGGCTGGGATGCCAGGCCAACACAAAGCACAAACCCCACACCAGAATACACTGCTAAATACCAAAGGGTAGCAACAGGTAGAAAAAACAGCTGTTGAGATGCCAACCCCTGGCACTGTGAGCCCTGGTGATGAAGACAGAGAGAGGGCCACATAAGGACTCTTCATCTGTAAGACTCAGACCTTCTTCTTCCCAGCTCCATGCAAGCCAGCTGTACAACAGCATCTCCAGGAGACCGATGTCCAAGCAGCATGCCTGGTTACAACTGGAGGGTCCAGTTACTGAAGATGGCCTCCTCTACACAGTGAATGGCAGAGACTCTCTAGGGTACCAACTTCATAAAGAAAGAAAATCTACATAGTGAGTAAGTCTGGAGGATCTCCATCACTAAAAAAGGGCAAGTTCTGTAAAT
>JANRMT010062797.1:13509282-13542450 GCA_026402145.1 Polypterus bichir lapradei | reverse complement strand
GATTAGCAGGAAACGAATCTCTTCACCTCACATCAGCCCCAAGCTTGTGATTTGCAGTAGTGAAGGACCAGCTTTCCGTCGCTGCCAAAACACTAGGAGAAATGGGAACAATAGGGAGGTAGTGGGGGAGAGGAGGACAGCATAACATTAAAATAATTGTCTGTCTTGAACGAAGTTATTTATGACAAGCAGTTTAAATGGAAGTCACCGTGTTAATCGACACCTATGAAAGCCATTAGACCTGGCAGTGCCCAACATGAATGCCCATTACACGTAGGGTTAAAAAGCTTGGCAAATATTTCTTAGCCACACTATTGCTGGCAGTTAAGATGTGGGCACAGGCCTTCGGTATCATTGTTAACGCTGACTAATCAGCACTGAGGTGCAGTTATTTGTGACTTTGTCTCGCTTTGTCTCACTGCTCTAAGAGCCACTTCTGGCTTGGCCCTTGTCTGTGTGGCCATCCTGCTTAACTGTTATAAAAATAATACAAAGAGTGTAAGTGCTGCTTCCACCCCCGCCCAATACAACAATCTGGGTTCAAATCCCGGGCACCATCACAGTCTATATGGAGTTCTCCTCATGTCCTCTCACATCCCACATGACAGACTGGCACTGCGTCACAACTTGGTTCCGGCCTTGTGCCCGGTGCTGCAGAGATCGGCTGCTCACCCCATAAACTTGAATTGAATTAAGCAGGATTTAAGAATGTTAAAGGAATACTGCGCCCAAAAATTTTTTTTTTTATTTGTTACTTTACCCCATATTGTTTGTAGTGATGGTGGAGAAAAATTTTTAATCTCATGTTATCATACAGAATGGAGAGAAAAAGTTTCTGATAAAAATCGGTGTCTATGGTGACCAACGCTGGACAACAGCAAGTAGTGCGTCTATGAAACAAATCTCACTTTACTCCTGCTGCATAGTCCACATGTCGAGATATCATTTGTGTTTTTACGAAAATATTCCTGTTTGCTGAATTTGTGAGGCAGTGCCACCCTACAGACGAATCAGCTTACTTAAACTGTGTCTCTTTACACCCGAAGTGCCAACAGCACATACAACCGAAGGCCAATAATAAATAAGATTACAGAAAAATCAGTCTGAACTGCAGCTCACCTCAAATAAGGTTCCAACTTCCTGGTCGGGTGAGGGTGCAAAGGACTGGTTTACATAAATAAACTGGAAAAAAAAAGAAAAAAGAAAGAGTCACCCAATTATTTGTACACAATTCAGTATATTTAATTAATAACAACATGCAAGACAAGATATGAGACTTGTACATGTCTTTAGTCAACAGAAGACAAAACAAAGGCCTGTTCACCACTGAACTGATTGACCATTAAGAGTGGACTGTGATACGATTGTCAAATGGAACCAAAAATCAGCTACTCAATTACAAAGCAGTTCATGACCATTTGCTCAAAGTGGTGATCCTCGTAATTCAAGAACGAGACCATCTCTTTCATAAAAACTCTGCATTACTAACTGGGACACGGATATTAATAATATGGCATGACTAATATGCAGTTAGGAA
Organism: Polypterus bichir lapradei; assembly: GCA_026402145.1. Taxonomy (NCBI): domain Eukaryota; kingdom Metazoa; phylum Chordata; class Cladistia; order Polypteriformes; family Polypteridae; genus Polypterus; species Polypterus bichir. Next base: position 13,540,913 of record JANRMT010062797.1, on the reverse strand, counting down.
CAAAGAAATAAAGCATTTGCACCTCACTTTCCCAGCTCTACGCGTTACAAACATCTTGCGGGGTAAAGGCTCTAAAAGCTCATTCTGGGGTCCCTGGCAGCGCTACATTTGCATCAGGAACCTTTTGTGTCTCTGAACTACTGATTGGACTTTAAAGGGCTTAGAGGTGCTGCTACCTCTGGAATTTCCCCCTTTAGCCGCACTTTCTTCAGAATCGGGTATGGCATCCATGCCAGCACTGGGTCACTTGTGTTCTAGAGTTTGTGGAAGTGCATTATGTGCTTCTACCCAGGGTACACCTCTTGCTCTCTTCTGCCACCGCACTTCCTAATGCTTCACCTGGGCACACAGAATGTATATTGGGTTTGCCACCCCAAAAGAGAGCTAGTCTTTTACACTGGCATTTGCCATTTACAGCGGGTTCAGGCGCCGTTCATGCCCTATTTTTCTATTTTCCAGACCTTTCCTGCTATTGGCAGAGCGGTTTGTGTTGTCTTTTGAGTTATACATCAAGCTTAAAAGCTGCCTCTAGCATCAGACATCTCTTCCCTGGCCGGCAACTCCTCACAGTAGCCACAGACCATCCCTACATCTTCATGTCTGATACTTGGCCACATCACCTGCTGTTTGCAATCCAGAAATTCTTTCTTCAGATGACTTCCATTATAAAAGTCTTAAGCTGATGTCAGACTTTGCCAGCTGCAGTTCCTGATCTTGTTGCAAGTCTTTACAATTTAAAACAACGGAAAGAAATCACTGACAACGTCACATTTACCAACTGCATGATGGATTTCCAGCACTGTTGTGAGAGCCAATAGCACATGCTGCCTGACAGAGCCGGCGCTGTACAAACGGTTGACAGATACGGCAAGTTCAGCCAACACTTAGGCCAGAGTTTTCTTTTTGTTCTGTCTGTGAAGTTCAAAACACCTGCGACCCTTATGCCTCTTCACCACATTCTACGCATTGTACTGCAGGATGAGCATTCAATGGTTGTCAGCTCTCACACACACAGAGCTCGGCTCTATGATTAAACACAAAATCTAACCCGTTTGATTTATTTGGAGTGAGTCACAAAATTCTTGTGAGTGAGATTTCTGGGTGTGTCACATTATGCGACTGGAATGCAGAGATGCACACCACCGATTGCCTCCGATGCGATAAGATTATGTGAACAAAGCTTAGGACTGAAAATCTCAGGAATGGTCATCTAATATCACATAGCCTTTAGCTGCCTAGAAGTTCAAATTGCATCTATTAGAGTCCTGACTCAGATCAGTGACAAAAATCAAATCAACTGGGTCACCCACACTCACTCCTCAATAAAGCTCCGCTATAACCTTAATAAGTTGTCACCGCCGATTCCCTTAATTATCCGTCTACACTGCAAACCCATGATAAACCCATGGGAACACCAAGATCTTCCAATATCTCTTTTCTTGCCCTGCCAATGCCCCATCACATAGACCTGTACACAGTTTCGTACCTCTTCTTTACCGGACCTCTCTCTTTAAGTCTGTTTGCGGGTCCCCTTCATCATAATATTATTTCACTCGTCAGACCCCTTAGTGTTTGTTAAAATTACTTTCAAAGTGACAGTAAACATACATTATTGATCTGCTGGGAAAATTACACATGGTTTAATCTTGTTCAGCTCCTACGTTTATTTTCATACTGTAATCTTATTTATCTTAAAAAGGTGCTATAAAACACTGAAGACGATCACTAAATAAAACCGATACATTTCAGATAAAGAAACTAACCAACTGATCTGCTGCTTCAAGTTTAAGGAACTTCTTGATAAACTGCACAAGAGCCTGGATAGTCCGGCTGCGCTCCACGGACCATTTTTTAGTTTTCATAATCGGTGTGTCTCCTACAGCCTTGAGGAGGATATCAACTAGGATGCACCAGAAGAGCATATGGAGGAAAGAGAAAGAACAAGAAGTTTAATAAATATAAAACAGCATGATCCGCCTTAACACATTCAGACATTACTTTACGCTTTATCTTTTAACAAACTACAGCAGAAAGAAACACAAAATATTTTTGTCTTCGGGAAAAAAAAAAATCTGAAAAATCCACTTCCGGAATTTTTACACGCCCTTACACCAAAACATAAATTCAATTGGCTAGTTCACAACGCGCCTCTCACCCATTGGACAACTTCACTGTCAGTCATTACATGCTGACTATTATCAGCTATGGCGGCATTCTGATGAACCCACTTCTGTTTATTTTTACTGGAAAGTTTTCCGAGGATACGCATTCTGGGAGACAATCAAGGCGGCTTACTTTTCTTCTTCTCTTCAGCAACAGCCAAGTCCTCTGTAGCTGCTGGCGCTGCCTCTGGACCGGCCTCTGCAGTGCAGTCTTCGCTTTCTGACATCTTGGGTAAGTGTACAGCCGACTTCTGGGACGTGACAACATTCTGATATTTCATTGGGTGTCGGTACTTGTCTATTAGCAACGCTATAATTTCGATTGGCTACAGACTATAAGGGGTGGATTGTTTTCTTCCTGTATTCTCTAAAACTACACATTTCACTTCATGTTGAGTTGTACTGCTCGTATTAGATTTGGCGTTCAAGGGTTCAAAGTGGTGCTCGTGTTCGATGATGATGCGACTTCTTGGTAAAAATCGTTAACTGGTTCATTTAACATACAAAGCGTTTTATTTATTTAGCACCTGCAAAAAGCAAAATAAGAAAATTTCCACGCTAAAAAATGGAAAGGAGCGCTGGCGTTTCAATTGTGTTAGCATTAAAACTAGTTTTACCTCAGATTATTTCTTAATCAGCGTTGAAGTAACCCTTTCCTTTTCAATTTCTGAAAAAAACGAACTGTCACATGGAAATGAGCATTCATGTTTTCAGCTTTTAAGAATTACAATCGCGTAGGTTATACGAATTAAGTTTTCTCCATGCAGAGGTTTTACGTTCCAGATGTAAAACAAATCATCGCGCTTAAGTATCGTTTGACGTTTTCTCCAGAACCTGTGAACAGACTTTTTTTTTGTTTCCCAACAAGCTGACATAAACAGAAATGGGCGGTTCCGACGAGAGGGGGCGTAACCCAGTCGTTATGGCAACGACCAATAACCGCCGGGGCTCCAAGAATTTATTGGCATCGCCCACCTTTGCGCTGACCTTAAACTTTGCGGATATTTTAAAGAGAAAAGAAGGCAGGCCTGCGCACGGGTATTTCATGATTTTATTATTATCATTATAATGGATTATGAAACATATATATATATATATATATACAGTATATACAGTATATATATTCCTTTTAGGATTATTTGTTTATTATGTATTTTGTCTTGGGTGCTGGGATTGAATCCCAGACTGGACACTGTGTAATATTATCCCGTTCTTATTGCAGGCAATTTTTGGCCAATAATGGCGACTATAAACTGGCTTTAGTGTAGCTGAGTTTAGGTTTATGGGTGTGCGTGCTCCATGCCAGGTGCCGTCCTATCCTGGGCAAATTCCAACTTGGATGAGTACTGATTGTCTGTGACCCTGATCTGGATGATAGATTTATAAAATTAAATGGCTGGTAAGGTGAATGTATATACAAAATGTATACACACACTGTGCAAACACTATACTTATACTGGGTAGGGCCTCATTTTGCCCTCAAAACGGCCTCCCTTCTAGCTGACGTGGGTTCCACTAGATATTCCTTTGACGTTCTGGTTAATGGTTGACAGGATTGTGCGTGAGATTTGTCATCTGCACGTTCATGCTGTGCATCTCCTCTTCTACCACATCCCAAAGGTGTTCTTTTGGATCGAGATCCGGTGACTGGGAAGGCCGCGCAGGAATCCTGAGCTCATTGTCATGTTCATGAAGCCAGTCTGCTTCGTGACATGGTGTATTGTCATGCTGGAAGTAGCCATTAGAAGATGGGTCAATTGTGGCCATGAAGGGCTGCGCTTGGTCAGCAACAATACTCAGATAGGCTGTTGCATGGTTGATTGGTATTAACAGGCCCAAAGTATGCCAAGAACACATTCCCCACACCATCACATCATCATCACCACCACCACCATCCTGGGACTGTTGACACAAGGCGGGTTGGATGCAGAGGTTCATGCTGTTGGGGCCAAATTCTGACCCCACCACCTGTGTGCCTCAGCAGAAATCGAGATACTTCAGACCAGACTACATTTTTGTCCAGTGTTGGTGAGTCTGTGCCCACTGCACCCTCATCTTTCTGTTTTTGGCGGACAGGAGAGGACCCAGACGTGGTCTTCTGCTGTTGTAGCCCTTAACACCTTAAGTTCCCACGTGCTGTGTATTGTGAGATGCTTTTCTGCTCACCACACCACAGTGGTACAGAGTGTTTATCTGAGTTACCGTGGCCTTTGTGTCAGCTTCAACCACCCTGGCCATCCTCGCCTGACCTCTCTCATCATCAAGGGGTTTCCATCCACAGAACTTGCTTCTCATGCAGTGTTTTTTGTTTTTCGCACCCTTCTGAGTAAACTCTAAAGACTGTTGCATGTGCAAATCCCAGGAGATTAGCAGTTACAGAAACACTCAGACCAGCCTATCTGGTGCCAGCAATCATGCCATGAACTCACTGAGGTCACATTTTTTTTTTCTCCATGTTGGTGTTTGATGTGCATTTCCTTAATTAAGTGTACGTCTACCAGTCCAATTACAACGAATATGGCATGCAGAACAGGTGACATGTAAGTAAAAAATGATTTCAAATCTAGAACAGACATCCATTTTCCTAACCCACTCATCCAGGACAGAGCTACGGAGCAGCTGGAGCGTATCCCAGCAATCACAGGCCACAAGGCAGGACAAACTATGACGGGCCACCAGTCCATCACAGGTTGAACACACACACCAGTTTAGCATTGCTAATTCACCTAGTCTGCTTGCTTTTGGTTGTGGAAGGAGACCCACGCAGACACAGAGACAACATGCAAACTTCATGCAGAGAGAACCCGGCATGTGATCCCCAGTCATAAACCCATTTAATGTATTTAGGGGTCACGTGGACCTACCCCTGGTAGCACTGGGTATAAGGCTGGAAACGTCCCTGGACAGAACATCAGTCCAGTGCAGGGCCCACTCGCACACGTGTCACACTGGGTCCTAACTTAACCAGGGCTTATCTTTGTGGATGTGGAAGGAACGCCAAAGAGAATGTGCACACTACACATGGACAACTGCCTGGTGCAGGATTTGACCCACCAGGAGCCTGGATTTGTGAACCAGCAGCCCTATAAACTGCACCAATGTGCTACTTGATTGTACTTCAGAAATGGTTTATTGTTCCGGATCAGGTCTACGTGTGAAGATGGTTAGTATCCAGTAAAATTAACATCGATCAGAGAGATGAGTGGTGGTTTCTGTTGGCGTGGAGTCAAACGGGTGTTGATCGGGATCTTCTTGTGCATCCAGTCAAGAGGGCAGGAGTCAAGTGAACTGCAGTTTGCTTCCCAGAATGCCAAATTTATACATGATTGAAAACTAGAAAGTCAGGAAGGCTCATGCTTAGAAATCGCACACAAATTGCTCAGTCCCTTCTTTCTTTATCTTTCTTTTTCTCTCTTCTCTGCCGTCTCCACTCCATTCTGTCCTTGCAAGCTTTGTCCTCCACTTCTCGACTCTGGCTCCCCGAATGGAGTGAGGCGGCCTCCTTTATATTGCACCCGGAAGAGCTCCACGCGCTGCTCTGTCCTGTACTGGCAGCACTCCCGGGTGTGGCGGAAGTGCTGCATGGGCACCCGGAAGTACTCCAGGTGCACAACGGATTCTTCTCCGGCAGTGGCGGAAGTGCTGCAGTCCAGGGCTCCAGAACCATCTAAGTGCCCCCTGGCGTTAATCACGGGTCCCAATAGGGTTGAGCTTCCAAGCTCCAAGCCCATGGTCTCAATGCAATCCTTTGGGGGTGGGTAGGGTGTGCCCTCTCATGTTCCGGGGGAGATATTGCTCCAAATCTGTCCTCTCCCCCAGTCTTTCCATCACAGGGGCATCCAGGTAGGGCAAGGTCCCTGGTTGTCTTCCACAAGTACTAGATTGGTTAGGGTACGGCGTGAGTGTCTGAATCCGCACTGACTTCCCATTCTCTGCCTACCTTGAGTCCGGTGCTCCCAGTGGAGGCTCACAGCATCAGGTGCATTGGGGCTGTCATTGGAGAATGGACGGTTACTGATGAACATAATTGAAAAAAAAAAATCCTGCAAACCATTTTCTAACTTGCTTAACCAGCACAGGTTTATGGGTAGCCATTTGCCTTCCTCATTCAGACTGGGCTCACGATAACAGCAAACCCCAGACAGGGTGTGTGTGTTATTTTTTAAGCACCTTTTCAAATTTCTAAATATCAATTTAGGTTTGAGCATTCTTGTTTTTAGAGATACAGGATGGTGGCACAGTAATTAGTCTTGCAGTAGCATATCAAATTTGAATAATAATTCTTTACATTTATATAGCGCTAATCTCACTACTCAAAGCACTTCAGTGAGTGGGGAGCCACTTGAACCACCACTCGTGTGCAGTGATGATGTGACGGCAGCCATTTTAGTGCCCGTACACTCGCCACACGTGAGCTGTTAGGTGATGAAGTGGTGAGAGAGAGATAGCCAGTTAGAGACAGGGGGTGATTAGGGGGCCAGAATGACCAGATTAGCCTGAACATCAGGGTACACCTTACTCTTTGCAAAGGATGCCCAGGGTTCTTTTTACGACCACAGAGAGTCAGGACTTCAGTTTTATGTCTCATTTCGGATCTTTCTCACTTGCTCAGGAAGATGAAACCTTCATCATGTCCTACTGACCTGTTGCCAAAATCATTAATGTTAAAATCTTTTGAGTTTTATAGGCCCGTGCCTTTTGAATATCATAAACTGCTTCTTGAGATCTGGTGTGGTTCCATCGTATTTTAAACATGCTGTAATTCAACCGTTATTGAAAAAATCTAATTCTGATCCCTCTATTTTGAGTAATTACAGGCCAATTTCAAAACTGCCTTTTACTGCCAAAGTTTTGGAGAAGGTAGTTGAACAGCAACTTTGCGCCTTCTTAGAAAAGCTGTGGTTCTTTGATTCTTTTCAATCTGGTTTTCGGAGGCGACATTCTACAGAAACAGCTCTTCTAAAAGTTTTTAATGATCTTTCAATTGCTGCCAATGCAATCAATCAATCAATCAATCAACATTTATTTATATAGCACATTTTCATACAAAAAAATGTAGCTCAAAGTGCCGGTGCCCTGTGCTTGTACCATTAGATCTTACCGCAGCTTTTGATACGGTGGACCATCGGACCTTAATTAATAGATTAGAGCCGTTAGGTGTCTCTGGCTCTGCTTTGGACGCGTTCTCCTCTGATTTGTCAAATAGGAGTTTCTCAGTCGGTGTGGCTGGCTTTTCATCCGACTCTGCTCCTTTGAGTGTTCTTGGACTTTTCTCTTTATATATTCTTCCTCTATCACAGATTCTTAACTCTTTTAAGGACATCTCATATCATCTATATGCAGATTAAATACAGCTTTATTTTTCATTTAAGCCTAACCAAATTAATACTTTGGTCACTTTGGTTGATTGTCTGTCTCAGGTTAACGACTGGCTCGGTAGTAATTGAATTCTGGAAAAACTGAGGTACTAATTGTCGCTCCTCCTGTTCTTCATTCTGAGATCAGTTTAAAATGATCTTCTGTCTCTCCTGTTAAGTTGAGCCTACGTAACCTTAGGGTTATTTTTGACCAGTCCCTGACGCTTGATGAGTATGTAAGGTCAGTCAGCCGCTCGTGTTTCTTTCATTTAAGAAATCTCTCGAAACTAAGAAATGTCGTTTCAAAATCAGAATTGGAGATGCTTGTTCATTCTGTTATTTCCTCACGGCTTGATTACTGTAATGCTCTCTTTACAGGTTTGAGTAAGTCGTCTCTCTCTCACGCCTTCAGTTAGTTAGTTAGCTAACTCGCGCTAGCTAGCCGGAGTGATCATATCACCTCCATTCTGTACACACTGCACTGGCTCCCAGTGCTTTATAGAATTCATTTTAAAGTTTTGGTACTTTACTTTCAGAGCTTTGCATGGACAGACCCCTGTGTACCTAACCAGCCTGCTCCAACGCCATACAGCTTGCCGGACTCTAAGATCTGGGCAACAGGGCCTTCTCGTTGTCCCACGCACTCGGCTAAAAACCCGTGGGGATCGTGCCTTTCAGTCTGTGGCACCGAGACTATGGAATAGCCTGCCTTGTGGTCTGCGTGGAGTCGAGTCTGTTGATTCTTTTAAAAAGCAACTAAAAACATTTCTTTTTAAACAAGCTTTTAATCAGTGCTGAATAGTTCCAGTGTGTCTATTTATTGTTTTTATTGTTTTTTTTAATGTTTTGTTTTAACTGTTGTATTTGCTGTTCAGCGCTCTGTGACCTTTTGTCTGTGAAGGGCGCTATATAAATAAAACTACTACTAATACTACTACTAAAGGACGACGCCATTTTAACAGCACCACACTGCACTTCACTGGGGCATTGGGATCCAAAATCAAACCACAGGGTAAGCGCCTCCTGCTGGCCTCACCAACACCTCTTCCAGCAGCAACCCAAACTTTCCCTGGTTGGTCTCCCATCCGAGTGCTGGCTGGACCCAAACATGCTTCTCCCCATGTCGGCGTATGGGTGCTCCGCTTTCATCCCACAGTCCAAAGACATGCAAGTTAGGTGAATTGGTGACACGAAATTGGCCTTAGTCTGTGGATGGTGTGTGTGTGTGTGTGTGAGTTCACCCTGTGATGGACTGGCACCCTGTCCAGGGGTTTACTCCTGGCTTGCACCCTATGCTATTTGGGACAAGCTCCAGCACCCCCCACAACCCTGTTCAGCAATACAGTTAGGTCCATAAATATTTGGACAGAGACAACTTTTTTCTAATTTTGGTTCTGTACATTACCACAATGAATTTTAAATGAAACAACTCAGACGCAGTTGAAGTGCAGACTTTCAGCTTTAATTCAGTGGGTGAACAAAAAGATTGCATAAAAATGTGAGGCAACTAAAGCATTTAGAACACAATCCCTTCATTTCAGGGGCTCAAAAGTAATTGGACAATTGACTCAAAGGCTATTTCATGGGCAGGTGTGTTCAAGTCCGTCGTTATGTCTTATCAATTAAGCAGATAAAAGGCCTGGAGTTGATCTGAGGTGTGGTGCTTGCATGTGGAAGATTGTGCTGTGAACAGACAACATGCGGTCAAAGGAGCTCTCCATGCAGGCGAAAGAAGCCATCCTTAAGCTGCGAAAACAGAAGAAAACCCATCCGAGAAATTGCTACAATATTACGAGTGGCAAAATTTACAGTTTGGTACATCCTGAGAAAGAAAGCAAGCACTGGTGAACTCAGCAATGCAAAAAGACCTGGACGTCCACTGAAGACAACAGTGGTGGATGATCGCAGAATCATTTCCATGAAGAAGAGAAACCCCAAGTGAACAACACTCTCCTGGGCTTGGTAGGCGTATCGATGTCCAAGTCTTCCATAAAGAGAAGACTGCATGAAAGTAAATCCAGAGGGTGCACTGCAAGGTGCAAGCCACTCATAAGCCTCAAGAATAGAAAGGCTAGATTGGACTTTGCTAAAGAACATCTAAAAAAGCCAGCACAGTTCTGGAAAAACATTCTTTGGACAGATGAAACCAAGATCAACCTCTACCAGAATGATGGCAAGAGAAAAGTATGGAGAAGGCGTGGAACAGCTCATTATCCAAAGCATAGCACATCATCTGTAAAACACGGTGGAGTCAGGCAGTGTGATGGCTGCCAGTGGCACTGGGACACTAGTGTTTATTGAAGATGTGACACAGGACAGAAGCAGCCGAATTAATTCTGAGGTGTTCAGAGACGTACTGTCTGCTCAAATCCAGCTAAATGCAGTCAAATTGATTGGGCGGCGTTTCATGATACAGATGGACAATGACCCAAAACATACAGCCAAAGCAACCCAGGAGTTTATTAAAGCAAAGAAGTGGAAAATTCTTGAAAGGCCAAGTCAGTCACCTGATCTTAACCCAATTGAGCAGGCATTTCACTTGTTGAAGACTAAACTTCAGACAGAAAGGCCCTCAAACAAACAGCAACTGAAAGTAAAGCCGCTGAAAGCAGTAAAGGCCTGGCAGAGCATTAAAAAGGAGGAAACCCAGCATCTGGTGATGTCCGTGAGTTCAAGACTTCAGGCTGGCATTGCCAGCAAAGGGTTTTCAACCAAGTATTAGAAATGAACATTTTATTTCCAGTTATTTAATTTGTCCAATTACTTTTGAGCCCCTGAAATAAAGGCAAAATCTTCCACATGCAAGCACCACACCTCAGATCAACTCCAGGCCTTTTATCTGCCTAATTGATAAGGACATGACGACGGACTTGAACACACCTGCCCATGAAATAGCCTTTGAGTCAATTGTCCAATTACTTTTGAGCCTCTGAAATGAAGGGATTGTGTTCAAAAAATGCTTTAGTTGCCTCACATTTTTATGCAATCGTTTTGTTCAACCCACTGAATTAAAGCTGAAAGTCTGCACTTCAACTGCATCTGAGTTGTTTCATTTAAAATTCATTGTGGTAATGTACAGAACCAAAATTAGAAAAACGTTGTCTCTGTCCAAATATTTATGGACCTAACTGTAAGCGGGTTAGAAGATGATGTCATCTGATTCTGCCAGTTACTTATATAAATCAGGCCAAGGGCTGAACTTTTTTCTTAAGAGGAAGAAAGGAGAGAAGACGTGTCAGATGGCCAAATTGGAGGACCCTATGTGTTACAAACAAGAGTGCCACATCTAAGGTGACGACATTGTAAGAATCTGCCTTCCTCAGTCAATCTTCATTGTATGTAGTGCCTTTCACAACCAGAGTGACATGGTGGCATAGCGGTTAGTGTCTGAGTCCAACACCCAGCTGTTATCTGTGTGGAGTTTGTATGTTGCCCTGTCCTGTCCTTTGTGTGTGTGTGTGTGAAAGTGAATGTGTCCATAGGTGGGCCTTACAGTGAAATGGCGCTGTTTCCTAGATTGCATTCTGCCTTGCTCTTAGTAGTGACGAGGTAGGAATTGGATTAGGTGGGTGTGAGATTGACTGCATTTCATCACAGCATGGTGCCAAGGGGTTATATAAAGCAAACAGGAATAACATTTTAAAGTATTCAAGGTTAGGAAGACCAAAGTCTTACGGTAAGAATGACAGAAGTTTCAAGGTAAGGTTGGCATACTCACCGATTTTGGCACCGGGCAGTGGCGACGTGTTACAAGTTGATCAGCACTTGCAAGTAAGAATTTCACTGAACTCTCACCACATGAACTTATGAAGCTATGAAGTACGATAAAATATAACTTGTATGACAGGGTAATATGGAGACACAAGTTGGTGCCTGCAAATGTGATGTCAGGGCCGATTATAAAACAAAGGAGTGAATGGCCAGAGCTGCCCGTCGACGCTGAGACTGTGCAGGCAGAATTAAAGGTAGGAATAAGCCATCACCAATTAGACTGGCACTCGGTCCCACAATTTTTCCAGCCTTGTGCCCCCCATTACAAGTTTAAGACAGGTTTGAAATTACATTTTTATTATGGAATAAGATGCCAAAAATGCAAAAGAGGGACATGTGTGGGGTTCATAGACAGACTTGGGGTGACTTCGCCGTCAGGGGAATATTCATTTGCCGAGACTTGCATAGCAAGAGCTTTCAGAACATGAGAAAGCTGACATCATGAAAAAGTATTCAACCCACATCAGTAATTTCATATATAAGGAGTGCAGCCTGCTGATGTTCTGACATGAAATCAGAAAGAAACATAATGCGCTGAACATACGTGGGAGTTGACTGGCAGTAAGAATTGATGGAGAGCACAGCAGAGTCCGCATTAGTACAGTAGGCGCAGAAGAGTCGGCTATAAAAGAATGAAATGGGGGCACAGCGGACCTGGAGAGTGGGATAGAAAGGGGACGGAACTTCATGGAGTCTTATAGATAGACCCGGGGGGGAGAGAGAGAAGGTCATGGAGTCGGATATTTTCCCATATGCAGAGTACAGTGAAATTCTTAACTTGCATGTGCTGATGACCACACAACACGTCGCCACACTGCGCTGCCATGATCTGTGGTTTTTACTACTTTACCTCCTTATATAGAATAACTAACTTCTTATGACCCAGCTACTGCTTGCTTGCTATATCTGTAAAATAACAAAGCCTGTATAAAACTGCACTGTACAAATCATTCAAAGTTACCACCACATGTCAATGAGGCAGTGTCTGTAACGTTTCACGGAGAGCAGCAGGACGTAAGGTGCAAGGACCCCGAGTAGCAGCTTGTAAGGTTCTTGCCCTTAAACAGTGTTATAAAATAAATTCATCAATCACATAAACGGCCAAATAACCAAAACAAATATGCATTGACTGCGGTGGGCTGGCACCCTGTCCGGGGTTTGTTTTCTGCCTTGCGCCCTGTGTTGGCTGTGTTTGGCACCAGCAGACCCCCGTGATCCTATAGTTAGGATATAGCGGGTTGGATAATGGATGGATGGAATATGCATTGGGTAGTAAGGATTACCTGCAGAAAATGGTTTGAAGATTATTAAAAAGTGCATGCTGTCATTTTTTTATTCTTCTTCTTCTTTCGGCTGCTCCCATTAGGGGTCGCCACAGTGGATCATCTTCTTCCATATCTTTCTGTCCTCTCCATCTTGTTCTGTTACACCCATCACTTGCATGTCCTCTCTCACCACATCCATCAACCTTCTCTTAGGTCTTCCTCCTCTCCTCTTCCCTGGCAGCTCTGTCCTTAGCATCCTTCTCCCAATATACCCAGCATCTCTCCTCTGTACATGTCCATACCAACACAATCTCACCTCTCTGACTTTGTCTCCCAACCATCCAACTTGAGCTGACCCTCTAATGTCCTCATTTCTAATCCTGTCCATCCTTTTCACACCCAATGCAAATCCTAACATCTTTAACTCTGCCACCTCCAACTCTGTCTCCTGTGCCACCGTCTCCAGCCCATATAACATAGCTGATCTCACTACCGTCCTGTAGACCTTCCCTTTCACTCTTGCTGATAAGCGTCTGTCACAAATCACTCCTGACACACTTCTCCACCCATTCCACTGTGTCCGGTTTAACCATTTTCACACACAGATAGATGGAAAGTGAGTTCCGCAGAATGGGCGCCACTAAAGTTAACGGATGATCCACAAGACATGAATATCGGGGTTCTTGGGATGTCAGCAAGGCCAGGGTCAAGTCAAGGCCTTTTGTTGCCATGTCAACCATACACAGGGGTGGGCAAAAGTAGCTTTACAGTTGTGAGTATGCAAATCACAGTTTATTCTTGTATGTATGTATGTACCGTATATAGGTGCATTTAAGTTCTCCCGCAGATAAGTCGGGACTTGATTTTACTGTATAATTTCCAGTGTTTTATAATGTCGGTCGTATAAGTTGAATGCGGAAATCTCACGCTAGTGGTCCAAGAAATTATGATATGCTAATGCCCACCTGAGAGAATAACCCCGGCGCACACGGCCTTTGTTTTCTATGTATTGTGCCTACGTGACCACACGGTAATACCTGAACTATTCTGAAGCGACGTTTGCACTGATTTCTGTTTTTTTTGTATTTTACACCCTCATGCACCTTTATCGTAAGAGCATCCCTTATCTACAATGGAGCGTTCGATCAGAAGAAAATATGAAGCTGGTTTTAAATTAAGTCTTTGAAGTGGCGAAAGAAATGGTAACTGCGCTGCTACAACAAAATTCGATGCGTCTGAGAAACTGAGATTGGAGGAGGCAAAAAGATGTAAAAAAAAAAAATGAAGTATCGCATATTTCAACAGGCGTATAAGTCGGCGTCTGATTTTATGGTCGATTTTTTCAGGTTTCAAGACCCGACTTATATGTGAGTATATACGGTATATCTCTTTTAAAGACTAAGTGAGTCCATTTAAAAACAGTATTTGAAACTGGAAATCTTATTAAAAAGGGGTAACCTCGCCAGTGCTGCTGCTGTTGCCCTGTAATCGCGACCCCCAGTTTGACACATAGGTCCAGAGATTTGCGGAGGGCCACACACTGAGCCAACAGGGTCAATGAGAGGAAACTTTGTTCTATAAAATGTACAACGATACGCTTCCAGCTTTCAAAAAGCATGCATCTCAATTACTTTGCGACTGGATTAAATATTAAGGGTACTATATTTTAAATTTCTTGGTATTAACATCTCTGAGGTTCTCACGTGGACCTACGGGGAAAGGGCAGCAGTGTTTGTGTTTTCTCACACCCTCATACTCCTTTATCATAAGAGCATCCCTTATCTACGATCGAGTGTTCGATCAGAAATAAATATGAAGCTGGTTTTAAATTAAACGTCTTTGAAGTAGCGAAAGAAATTGGTAACTGCGCTGCTGCAACAAAATTCAATGCGTCTGAGAAACAGATTGGAGAAGGCAAGAAGATGTAAAAAAAAAAAAATGTAAGTTGTATTTTTGAGCGGGCATATAAGTCGGGGTCTTGATTTTTTATGATCCATTTTTCGGGTTTCAAGACCCAACTTATACACAAGTATATACGGTATTTATTATATTATTTACAATAATTGAGTTAATAAAGCTAGTATTCCTATTGAGTGTGGAAAGATCAGCCCAGCTACTGACAGAGACGCAGACCCACAATGTCCAGAACACACTCTTTATTTTTCTTTTCTCCTACGCACAGCACAGTGACAAATCACCCCCAATTAGGTTCTGTCCCGTCTTTCTTCTTTCTTTCTTTCTCCTCGATTCTTCTTATTCTTCTGCTGCCTTCACTCCTCCACACACAAGCTCTGTCCACCACCTCCCGACTCCGGCTCTCTGAATAGAGTGAGGTGGCTCCTTTTATGCTGCTCCCGAATGTGCTCCGGGTGCTCCCTGATGGCCTTCCTCCAACACTTCCTGGCGTGTTCCTGCATGGGCACCCGGAAGCACTCCGGGTGTACCTGGTTCCTGTTCCAGCAGCACTTCCTGGTGTGGCGGAAGTGCTGTAGTCCATGGCTCTGGAACCATCCAGGCACCCCCCCTGGCAGTGGCCGCGGTGCCCTACAGGATTGAGCTTGATTGGTCCTGAACATGCTTAGCGTCGGGTGGATGACCGCTTCTGAAGTGCAGATGGTATATCCTATTTAATAATAATAATAATAATAATAATTCATTACATTTATATAGCGCTTTTCTCAGTACTCAAAGCGCTATCCACACAGGGAGGAACCGGGAAGCGAACCCACGATCTTCCACAGTCTCCTTACTGCAAAGCAGCATACTCCTGAACTTCTTTTATACAATATGTCTCAATGAAATACCTGAAAAGAAAAAAGTGAAGGTCTGAGAAATATTGATATGCTGTGATCAACAGAACATTTTAATGGTGATTTCTGCAAAAAGACACTCAGTTTTACAAGTGACTGGTGTAGCACAACGAGAAGACTAAGGGCCGGTTTATACTTCACGCTCAGAACACGTACGCGCCCGCATCATGGCTGCCATGCTTTCCCAGCGTTCATTTCACGCGTCCTCTGAGCAGGTCCTCAGAAATTAATGCGACGCGTGTGCGAGTTGCAGTACCAGCAAAAAGTCGGGGGCGCAGTGTGCTAAAAGTCGGAATGTGACGTCAGAGTCTCTGTTTACTATCTACATGTGACAGAAAACCTCTATGCAGATCCTACGGGGATCGATGTGCGTGCTTCGTTTTTTGATGAATGGTTTGATGTGGTGAAGCAAAATGCCGACATACAGATGCATTCGTGGTGCTTTTATATTCAAGCGTCGCATATTCCCGATCGTAAAGACACGATACATTTTAAAAGTCTCACATACCATATTTTGTGCCGTCTTTTTTTTTTTTTCTGCAACTTCATAACAGCAACATAATGTATAGCGCTGTGTTTGAGCCACTGAGAAAAAAATAAAGGGCACGGTGAAAACGTGTATTTTGTGATTAAAGTGGAAATTTCAGCTTTAATCTCGAAATGTCCACTTTAACCTCGTAGTTTACTTTATCATTAAAGCAAACCATCGTAAACGTCATCCCAGTTTTTAGTCGCTACGAGCTTCTTGGACCTGACAGCTGCGGCAAGCAGCAATAGATCACCACACAGATCAAATTACATGTATGATATTCCAACTCTCTGCACATTTAGAATCCTTCGATTTATACTTGATATCACTTTCATGATGAAATGCATTTAGGTGTGTATGTTACATTTTACATATAATTTCGTTTAAATAATGAATACTGTTAATAATTACACACATGGGGGGAATAATTACACACATGGGGGTGACACGGCGGCGGAGCGATAGCACTGCTGTCTCGCAGGGAGTTATGTTGCTGGTATTTCCTGCTTGTATTCCACACTGTGCTCTGGTTTCCTTCCAAAGATATGCAGGTTTGGGGAATTGGTGCTGCTAAAATGGCGCCAGTGTATGCGAGTGCTTGTATTCACCTTGCGATGAGCTGAGGCCTCGTCCAGGGATTGTTTCTCACTCGTGCCCAATGCTTGCTGGAATGGACGCATCCCTGGATTGATGGATTTAATCAATAAACATCCTTTTCAGAGATATTGCGGTAAGGTGTCATCGGAATTTAATAGGTGTTCTAGGCAATTCACAACACAGAGAAGCCGAACCTGTTCTCACCGTGATAATATCTCGCACTGCCACCTGGTGGATTCCTCCAGATTTATGTAAAGTACGCACGCAAGTATAAACACCGCAACGCTTGCGTGGCAGGAGCGTCCGCTGCAGCATGCGTCACTTCGCGTGAAGTATAACTCCGGCCTTAGAAACCAGAGACTTAACTAACAGGCCTCAATAACAACTAAACAGGAGATTGGTTGGAGTGCAGATGGTGGTTTGAGACCATTTGATTTCTCCAGTGGCTTCAGTACCATCCAGTCATCCCTGTTAAGGGGTAAACTCGGAGATAAGCAGGTGGATGAGCCTGTGGTGTCCTGATGATGGACTATCTGTCAGGCAGACCTCAGTTTGTGAGACTCAAAGACTTCATGAGCAGCACTCGACCATTTCATTTCACTCTGTACACCTCCAACTACAAATACAGAGTCAAATACCGTTAATAGCAAATACCGAAGTCATGAAATTTTAGGAATAACAAATACTTTTTGTGGGTCTGGACAAACGTTTATACAACATCATACTAAACGAGTTTTGTCTTAACAAAGTGCAAAGTTCAGTATAACAAACATTTAAAAATGGCCACCAAAGATAATAATGTGATGAAAAAATGCCCTGCCTACACTTTCCATGCTGAGTCTCAGGAACCCTGCAGCAGGCCGTCTCAAAGAAAGACAGTCTCTTGTGAAACTTCCGGTCTCAGGCGGGGTCTGATCGAGGCTTGGCGCGAGAGTAGGTGAGACCTCATACAGATATAGCTGAATTTTGAGTTGTGTCATGTGTGGATACTGTACTGTCTGAGTTTCATAACGCTTTTCAAAGTTTTGTTTGAGATGAACAAAAAAAGTGAGAAATGCCATCCGTTTACACTGAAAGAAAACTTAACAGTCCTGGAAAAAGTTGATTCCGGATTGAAGAAAAATGATGTGGCGAAAGCATTTGGGAATGGCGCCTTTATCTTCATCTAATATTTCATTTTCATTCTGTGTTCATACCTGTATTTCTGTTAAAAAAAGTTATATCCAATGCCTCATTTTCAAATAAAATATTCTTTACAGTCTAGGAAGTGCTGTGTTTTTATACAGTGTGATGGGCGCCCGGGCATCAGCCTGTCCAAACCCCAACACGATTACAAAAACACAGTTTTTGGGCTTTGGGCTTTTATTAAACACAGTTCAGCTGTAACACGCTAGCAGACATTCATGAAGCCAAGAGGCAGGTATTGATTTTGCCCCAATTTAACACACAGCCAGTTGTGCTTTTTCACGTTGAACTGCACATCACCATAGAATGTTAGGTCATGTCGGTAAACCCAGTATCCCAGTGGCAGCTTTTAGACGTTAAATAAAGAAAAGGATCAAGCTGTGGTATTAAACCACTTTTATATGCATATTTATGTCTTATTTGGGGCTTTTATATCTAGGGATTTAATATATAAATTATACGTAAAGTATTGTAATTGTCCAAAAATTCCATGTCAAGATTTTGATGAATCTTAACGTTTTAGACCTCCCTGAGTACGAAAATACTATTTTTGGAATTATATGTGTGTGTGTGTGTATGTATCTAAACACGATAACTTGAGTACATGTTCACTTCGGTCAACCAAATTTTGTATACAAGTATGAGGTACAAAACGTAGATTTCTATCAAATTTTGGGCAATTTCCGTTAACCAGAAGTGGTACTTTTTTATTCATGCAGCTGCAGAGTCCGATTTATTCAACTTTACTTTAATAATAATTGTTCAATATATTATTAATTTGACTTGATTTGTTGTTGATGGTTCTTTAATGTACATAATTTAAAAATATAATCATTGTCTTGCAGTTTCCTCCTCAAATATCCATCCCCATATCTGAGTACACCAGAAAGTCGAGGGGAGAGCATTCTTGAATTTTTTTTAGTTTTGTTTTCTTTTTATTCATCTTCGTATTTGTATATTTACTTGAGACCAAATTGGCCATCGTCCTGTTCCCATTTGTGTTGTCACAAAATTGACACTGAGTGACATTAGCAACGCTTCTACTATAAATACGCCAACATGCAGCAGGTTCGGTATTCCTCAGTGAAGATACTTTGCAGCATTCTTTCCTGGTGGTGGTTTGCTTTAAATTCAAACAGGCCAAACATGAGGGTCCTTCATTTGTTTGGATCCTGGCTTTGATTCCTGTCTTTCAAGTTTGCGCTTGTTCCATTTTCGACTTTTCTGGTTTTGATCAACGCACATTCCTACCTACAATTTCAGTCTCTCCATCTCTTGGTTACCATAGTCTTAAAATAATTATGGTTGCCTATATACTGTAGTGGCCAAAAGTTTGGGCAGTGACACAAGTGTGTTTTTCAAATTTTGCTGCTTCAGCATTTTCAGATTATTTTTTACATGTTACTATGGTGTACTGAAGAACAATTATAAACAATTCATAAGTTTTCAAAGGCTTTTATTGGCAAATATATTGAATTTATGTAGAGAAAAGCCAAGCAAAATGACACCTTTTATTGGCTAACTAAAAAGATTACGATATGCAAGCTTTCTAGGCAACTCAGGCCCCTTCATCAGGCAAGTTTATGTAAAGAGTCAATATGACAGTATTGGCCCTTCTTCTTCATAACTTCTACACTTTGCTCTGCCATGCTGGATATCGGCTTCTGGGCCAAATCCTGACTGATGCTGGTCCATTCTTGCCTTTTTAGTGCTTGGAGTTGATCACAAGTGGTGGGCTTCTTCTTGTCCACCCGCTTCCTAGACCACAGGTTCTCAATGGGATTAAGATCTGGGGAGATTCCTGGCCACAGGTCCAAGCTTTCAGTGTTCTGATCTCCGAGCCACTTCATTGTCACTTTTGTCTTATGACATGGCGCCCCATCAAGCTGGAAAATACACAGATCATCATCACCGAATTACGCGTGGATTGTAGGGAAAAGTTGCGCTCGGAGGACATTTTGATGCCATTTTTTTATTTATGGCAGTGTTCTTGGGCAGAATTATGAGTGGGCCCACTACCTTGGGTAAAAAGCAACTCTACACATTGTCACAAAGATGAGACATACTCAGATGAAGGTTTGGGGCAGCCTGGTATCCTGGCTGCAAAAGTCGTTATTTCTTACAATAAACAGCACTGATGTGCATACCATTGAGTCCAAAACAAGACTGAGGGAAAAGGGAAAAAGAGCAGGCTTTTAAAGGGGAAAACAGGAAGTGAGGTCATAAGGATCGGGCACGTGTTCATCAATCATCGGATCAAGCCCGGACGTGACATCAGAGGGGCCGGAGCTGGTAAGGTCTACTTCCATTGGCTCGGTCCCGGAAGTGACATCAAAAGAGCCAGGTGGAATCTCCCGGGAATGGTCTACAGGAAAAGGAGAAAAAGAGTCAGTGCACTCTGCCACATCCCGGCATGCCTCAGAACTGCCTTCACTCAAGCCCTCTAGCTGCCTCCCATGCGCACGTCTGTGGCAACATGGATTGTCTCAGGATGCTTCAATATTGGCACAGTGACACAGGACTCACGGTAGCCTTCACCTTTTCCTTCTCTGGATGGTCCAAAGAGTTGGAAGGAGGATTCATCTGGAAATTGAATTTCAGTCTGTCCTTGATGGGGCTTCTTTGCTGCCCTTCTTGACACGAGGCCGTTGTCCAAAAGCCTTGACTTTTTAAGAAGACAAGGAAAAACTCCAAAAAAAAACCCTTGTAGGGGAAAAAAGTGGAAAGAAACCTTGGGAAAGGCAATTCAAAAAGAGGCCCCTTTCCGGGCAGGTTGGACATCCAGTGGGTGTCAAAAAGGGGGTCGATACAATACAAATCCACAATACAGTATAAAAATAAACATTTTACAAGTACGGAGCAGAATTTAACAGTAGATGATATCACATAATATGATTTGGATTTGTTCAGAGTCCTGGAGACCTCAGTCATCAAGTTGCCTCCCCCAATTGGCCATTCCACAGCTAAGTCAGCGCTGGGCCAGCCAATCCGATGAAAGGACCCCTCTAACCCACGATTCCTACGATCCTCCATCAGGGATGACTTTACCTTAGGCAGGCAAAACAACTTGGCAGGTGGGCCATGGCACCGAGTACCACATTCGAGTACCGAGAAGAGAAACAGAATAGGTGAGGGTTAGTATCAAATTCTAACTATCGTGTTACTTATGTTTTAGTGCTAATGACTGACAACAGAGATACAGTCTGTACAGTTAATCAGCAGCTCTAGTCAGGGTGTGCTAAACTGAAGTAGTGAGTCTTCAGCCGGGATTTGAAAGCTGAGACCGAAGGGGCATCTCTTATAGTAGCGGGAAGACCAGCCCACAGCTTAGGGGTCCTGTAACTAAAAGCTCACCCTCCCGCTGTTATTTTATTAATCCTTGGAATCATAAGCAGACCGACATAACAGGCACACCTACTTCAGACTGAGTATGTTTATTATATAACCCTAAAAAAATATATGCTGGACTGGGTGCTGTGGAGTCCATTACAGTAGATATAAGCAGTTCATTTTACTGTACATCTAGGAAGCCGTCTCCAGACATCTCTTAAAATGTGTTGCTTGAGGTTTTCACAGATTTTGCTGCATTAATTAAATGTGCAGATACTGTGGGGGCGGGAAACTAGAACTTACCATTTGTCATGTTTAACAGATTCACATGGAATTTCTGACTTGGGTAAGCCTTCAAATTGTTTGTTTTAAACAACTACTCCATCTTGTGCGTATCTGGTGACTTTCATGGTTTGTACTTTTTATCCTCATATGCTTTTACGTATCGAGCATTGAACCCTCTTGGTCCGCTTAATTGTTGTAGGACCAGAGTCTGTTCCAACAGCATTGTAATGGGGTCCTTGCAGGGCACACACTCTCTGACTCATTCAAACTGAAAGTGTTCTTTCTGCATGTCATTTACAGATTAGTGTGGGAAAAAAAGCATAAACCTCATTATAAATTCATTTAGGGCAGTCGTAATCAATGTGATGGCAGGCCCTGAGCTGCTGGAATTTAAATCCCCAAGCTTGCTTTTTCAGCTCCCACCTCCTGCTCACTTTTTAACTTTAATGGCCTCGTTTAAGTGAGTGTGTCCTATAGTGGACTGGCTCTCCATCCAGACCTTGGATAAGCACTGGACCCAAACCCCCCAAATCACGAATGGAATACGTATATGTTCTAAAACGGATAATAAATAAATACAACTTAATGCTGAAGGGGAAATTCCCACCTCCCAAATGGCAGACTGAAAAGGTTTACAACAAATAGACTGTGGAAGAAATGAGCTTCACTCGTTACGGCTGCTCTGCCGCGGTTTTGCTTCTTTAGATGTTCTCTTGCTGCTACTCAACTTATGTGTTTTGTCTTGGTAGACTAATATTTTACTCTGCTTTCCCCTTTTGTATTATTAATATGTAGCCTTTGTCAGAATGCCTCAAATCTCCCAGACTTACAACCGTTTATAAGGTATTGTCGTATATAACTTCACCCCACCTTCCCTTCTTCATCTATAACCTCAGGCAATTAGGTGTAGTAAAAGACAAGCAGGAGTTACGTTACACTTTAAATAATGGATTATTGATAATATTCATAAATAATAACAATATGCAAAGTACATTTGAATATTGGCAACCATACAACCTGATAAATGCTGATGTGTAGGTTCAGGCGGCACACAGACTTGTTAGTTATTTAAAATGTCTCTAGTTAAGGCATCATTGGTGCTCAGCTTTCTTCAGAACAGGCCACATTCCTGTCTCAATATGGCTGCCGAGCTGTGCTCTTCATTGTGTTGTCCTTTTCAGTTCATGGTGTGAGATGGTCATTCATCAGTTTGGTAAGAGAGAGAGAGTGGGGGGGGGGGGGGCGTAAAGTAAGCAAATTTATAGATTTTCTGTCCAACCCCTACAGCCAATAGGGTGTCGTGGTACTTAAAGGCTCTTGATACAAAACATACGTCAGACCAGTGGGGCAGAGACCACCTTCACACCTGCCCCCGTGAAGCTTGCCAGTTAGGCAGTCTGGCTTTCCTGTGGGGGTTGACTGAGAGAGTCCACTGGCCAAACTGGTTCGAGGCACTTCACCCCAACCCTGTCGTAAAATTACAAAGAGACTCATTCCTAAAAGGGGGGAAGGGGTTCTTAACCCATCAAATCATTGCTGTTATTATAAATAATGTAACACTAATATTACATTTGCTTTGTCTAAGTTACGAATAAAGACATACAAAATATTTATCAACTTGTATGCAAAATTTCACACCACAACAGTGTGCATCCTCTTACTCCAAGCACAGGGCTTTTGGGGGGATGCTTGTGGCGTATTGAGGTAATAAGGGGACACCCGTCTAGCCAGATCAGTTAAATCGGCTCTAGCGATGGGCAGTGAGTTACAGCTGTCCCTGCCAGTTTGTCTTCTCTCTCATCCTCCGCCAAGGTAGCCTTGACATTTCTGTTTTATCGCACAGTGAATTTTGAATGTGTAAATCAAATATCCCTAATATTGACCAAGCATTTCTGACTCCTAATGGTTTAACCCAGTGATGGCGAACCTTTTGGACTCGGTGTGTCAAAAATTCTGAAAATGCCTAACTTGATTTGGCTGGCATGTCAACCCCACCCCGGGCCACGCAAGCAAAAGAGAAACAATTCTTTACATATTCATTTATTTACAAAAAAATACAGCCCAATCACGTGTGGTGCTGCCGTGTATTATAAAAGTAAAAGTCCTGTCAGCTTTCTAAGTTTATAAGAGCAGATTTATATTTACATCCCCATTTTGGGCCTTTATGCTCTGTTTTTTAGGCCTTGTCTTGTCCAGATTTCTGATGCTAAGAGATTGATAGGTATAGAAGGAAACGTTCCAGATTCTGAAAACGGAAGGCTGACAAAGATATACCTTGTTACACTTTCCTATCGCCCAGGGCAGGTCACTTCAACCACCTCAACTCTGATGGTGGTAAAACAAGATACGGCTGTTAACTTGGTCGAGAAAGAGAAATGAGTGTAACAACTATTGATATTTGTAAGTCACTTTGGATAAGTTACCAGCTAACTATCTTCTTATACATATAATGCGCTACCACGGTTGTGCATTTGTCTGTCCAGGATTTTAAATCGCCTGTAGCCTGTAGCGTGTGGTGCATGCATGCGTGCGCCATTCTCATCCCTACCACCTTTGCCATCACTTCCCCTACCTCTTCATATCTTAAATCATTCTTAAGTCTTCAATCTGCCTCAAGTGCCAACTTAAGTGAAAAATTAAGGAAAACATACTAAGTAATTGTAATGCAAATGTCGACTTTTGTCAAAATTTAGGAGTAGAGTACGGTAATTGGCTTAAACTACAATAAAACTCGTCCTTATGTTTTAGTTTGACTCTCTTTGCTAAAAGGAAAGTTACATAGCTTTGTAAAATTAGCAAAGAACAAACAACCTCTAAAATGGCACTGACATCTGGCGAGAGACCAAAGCGAACGTGCAAAGCAAAGTACTCCGTGGACGTTTTACGTAATTTTGTTGAATCGGACTCTGAGCGGTCAACTCCGAGTCTGATGCAAGTGATCTGGAGATCAAAAACGAAAGTGAGGTACCAGCATCATTTGATCGGTCCCCAGGTGATCGTGGTGCTGAACACTTTAATGGAGCTGATGTGCCCACAGCAGCGTTTGCCTGGGAGGACCACCACTTATGATGACAAGAGGTACAAACCAGATTGTGTCACACTGTGACCGTCACTGCCACCCACCTGCTGTGCGAAGACAGCCAGGCAGCTGGGCCACCGTGCATTCCTGCTGACCATTGAGGTGCCCCCAATGCAGCCACTGCCACCAGAGATGCCGAACATGTGCCAGCAGCACCCACAGCACATAGCAACTGATGTTTTATGTTGACTTAAGTGTGAAATCTTTGCTCCGTGTGCTTTTCAGAAAACTGCATTTTTTGGAAAAAAAATATTCAGCCCTCAAAGTGTTAGTCAGTTTTAACGTGAAAAGATGCAGACAAAAGAAGAGAAGAAGCAGGCCGCTAGGGTGGAGAAAAGAAGAGCTGCTCAGGAAGCAGCAAGCGCATCAACCTCTGAGCAAACGAAAGATAAACGTACAGAGAAAGAGGATGAAAACTAGGAATGATCAAGTCAAGTGGATTCAGTGCACAGTGAAATAATAATATGCCACCAGGACACCTTGCACTTCGCCTGAAGGATATGATTGATAAATAGATAGATAGATAGATAGATACTTTATTAATCCCCAAGGGGAAATTCACATAATCCAGCAGCATTATACTGATACAAAAAACAATATTAAATTAAAGAGTAATAAAAATGCAGGTAAATATGGCGCTGTTCTTCGATGAGAAAGTCCGTCACCTCATTTATGGATGATTTGAGATGGGAAAATGTTTCTCCATAAGTGCTCAGTTTGGGATCAGGTGACTGAGAAAGTCATAATTGTCATATTTGTCAAACCGTTTCCAAGCTCTGTGCCATCCTGGAAGACACCTGTCTCAGGAAAGAAATTTCGTACCATGGCATGATCTTGAAAACTCAGGATAATTCATTAGGAATTAGCATTTCTATTTCGTATGCTAAGAGGTTGATAGGTATAGAAGGAACGTTCCCGATTCTGAAGACGGAAGGCTGACAAAGATATGCCTTGTTACACTTTCCCTATCGCTGTTGTCCGCATACGATTAAGTTTTTGTGCCGCTTATCGTCACATTGGCACGTATCATGGAAACTAAACCAGTTTTAGGAGGGATTAAGAGGGACAGTTGAGAGAAATGCAGAAGCGTAACTGTAGCGGGGCTATATAGGTTGTGTTGTCAAATGTCAGTACTGAGTGCGTCTCGTTTCATTGTCCCGTTTGCTGTTTGTGTGTGTATCAGTAAATGCCGTCCTCGTAAAGGGGGACGGATAATGGAAGAAGACCACAGCCTCAAACCTAGAAAACACATGTTCGCTATTAATAAATTACAGCCGTCACAGGACTATTTAAGCCATCAGGAGGGAATAGCCAAAGAGAGAGAAAGGAAGAGATAGAAAGGAAGAGAGAGGAGGAAGAGAAGGAGACTTTCATTTCATGACCACGAGCCATCTATACCTGCCGTATTCTACCTCACGCACTTCATCCAGTTTGTTTTTCAATTCGCCGGACTGACTTCAATATTCTCATCACGAGAGACCCCGGGGTCGGACTTCATCATCCACCACTCACCGAGGATCCACGGTGAGGCTGTTCTATTTTGTTCCGGGAAAATCAAACGACTCATTTACCATTAGTTCAGTCAACCGTATTCAGGACAGTTTTTATAACCGGGCTCAAGTTCATGATCATTTCC
The DNA here is from genome assembly GCA_026402145.1 of Polypterus bichir lapradei. Taxonomy (NCBI): domain Eukaryota; kingdom Metazoa; phylum Chordata; class Cladistia; order Polypteriformes; family Polypteridae; genus Polypterus; species Polypterus bichir. The sequence continues at coordinate 13,514,907 of JANRMT010062797.1, read as the reverse complement.
GTATCTCATTCATTTTTGTTATTTGTGTTGTTTGTTATATGTTACAGGGGCAAGGGAGGGTTTTGTTGTATTTATATATGGTGGTGTCTCGTTGTTAATGTGGTGGAGGGATATTTATATTTAAATTTCTTTCTATTTTTTGCATTTGTCTTGTTGTTTCATTTAATACATTTAATCAGTATAATTTTACATATCTGCTTTTGTGAGTTTTATATTTACACCGTCGATTGTGGGGAAAAGTGTACTTTGTTAGAGGTACGGCTTGATAGTTAGATTCATCTCAGTAAATTATCCAGGCCACAGGTCTTGGAGGTGTAGCTGCCGGCTGGGTAAGGGGTCGGCCATTACATAACCATGAAGAGAAAATAAAGTCAGCACTGCCCTTTTTTGCAGACTCCATCGAGACAGTCTACCGAAATAGTCATCAAGGTTAATTAATGTCCTTACCTCTGCTCCAGGCACAAAAAATATCAATACACTCCACACGAAGAACAAATGTAAAAGCTGGTTTCACACAAACGCTGATAGTGCGCTTATTTTAGAGACTGCAGTTGCAGATATCGCACTTGTACCTTGAATATGAGCTTCCAGTACAGCGGTTAGAAGTCACCTGAATGGTGCGGCTGCCACGATGACGAGTGAAGTGCTGACACGGATGGTGAGAATCCATTTTGAGCTCTGGGTGGTGCAGGGTCTCACATTTCTTATATTTTTGTTCTTTCTGTTTCTTTGGTAATTTGGGTTGTGATGGATACCCGGGCGTCAGCAAGCCGAAACCCCAACACGATCACAGAATCCCAGTCCCGGGTTCAAATAAAGGTTGTTTATTAACAATAAACACTTCCAACACGGTACAAAAGCACAAACCACAGGTTTTCTCTCTTCCCAATAACTCTCTCTCTTTCTCACCACCTCACTGCCCTCCTCCAGTCAAGTGTTGCCACTCTACCTCCCAGCTCCGAATCTCCTGGATAAGGGAGTGCGGTCCCTTTTATTATAGACCTGGGAGTACTTCCGGTGCCAGAGCGATTACCCGATCGAAGCACTTCCAGGTCACACGGAAGTCCCTCTTCACAGTAGGGTGCTTGCGACAACCCGTGAACCCAGCTGAGCTGCCCTGCCAGACTACATTTCCCGGCATGCTCTCTGACTTCCCATGGGGCACCGATTAACCAGAGCTGCTGCCATCTAGTGTGCTGGGGGAATAAAAAAACCCCAGCGATATCTTCTCTTTTTAATGGGCTGTCCGCCCACCCTTTTAGGTCCTTCCTTCCAGGTTTTCTTCTGGCCGAAATGCCCGTCCAGCCCACATGGCATCTACAGGGTGTTGGTGAACGCTGCCATGTCACCCAAAATGTCATGGTGTGTTGCCTTGGACATGCGTGTCGTAGGCTTGCCATCACTGGTGTAATGCCTCCGGTTGACAGTTACATTTGACTGGATTTCTTAACAGTTATGTTATGAGAAGCCAAGCAAAATGACATCTTTTATTGGCTAACTGAACCAATTACAATATGCAAGCTTTTGAGGCAACTGAGGCCCCCTGAGGAAGAGGCGTCATTTGTCTCGAAAGCTTGCATATCGTAATTGGTTCAGTTAGCCAATAAAAGATGCAATTTTTCTTGACTTCTCATTGCATCCGTAATGGCTAACATGGCACAACACCCTACTACTATTAAATGTTATGTCATAACAGGAGGAGGATGACGAGCTACCCAGATTGGGTGACACCTCAGCACGTCATAACAGAAGCAAGGAGAAAGAAATGAGCAATGTCAAGATAGCCAAACATCCAAATACAGTCTGTCAGATTCTAACCTTTTTAAACTTCTTCCATGTTTCCCCATCCAGACCATCCAGTCCAGGCCATCTTCTACTCCTAAAAGTGGAAAGAACACACAAGCCGTAGTAAATAAATACCGTATATACTCGCATATAAGTCGGGTCTTGAAACCCAAAAAATCGACCATAAAATCAGACCCGACTTATACGCCAGTTCAAAAATGCATCTTCTTGCCTCCTCCAATCTCACACCAGTTTCTCAGACACATCGAATTTTGTTGCAGCTGCGCAGTTACCAATTTCTTTCGCCGCTTCAATGACTTTTAATTTAAAACCAATTTTATATTTTCTTCTGATTGAATGCTCCATCGTAGATAAGGGATCCTCTTAAGATAAACGAGTATGAGGGTGTGAGATACAAAAAATACAAATCAGTGCAAACATCCCTTCAGAATGGTTCAAGTATTACCGTGTGGTCACGTAGGCACAATACATAGAGAAAAAAAGGCCGTGTGCTCCATGGTTACTCTCTCAGGTGTGTGTTAGCATACCATAATCTCTTGGACCAATAGCGGGAGTTTTCCGCATTCGACTTATACGACCGACATTAGAAAATACCAGAAATTTTACGGTAAAATCAAGTCTCGACTTTTCCGCGGGAAGACTTATCCGTGAGTATATACGGTAACTACCTCACTCCCTCTGTCGCACTTCAAAAACCCACCATCTCAACCTCACCAGTCAGTTCTATTTTGGACTCAAACCAGTACACATCTGCTCTAAAAAAATTTCCATTTTGCCTCCTGGAAAAATTATACGGGTGGCTTCCTCAAACCTTTTTATGGCTTCTTGTCTCATCTTTGACACTACGTAGCCAAGCAGGGCCACCGCATGGGACACTTTAAACCGGAAATTATACGGTAAAATCAGGCCCCGATTTATCCACGGGAGAACTTATCCGCTAGTATATACGGTAACTAAAAAAATGCCTGGAGCAAAGATCTTGTACTACAAAAAAAGACAAGTTCTTAGGAAACCGGTGCAGTTCTTTCAAGTTTCCAGGTTTCATTTCATTGAAGTAACCCTTTTATATTTTATTGTGCTAAGTCAAACCTTTTCCAAGCCTCATGTCTGGAACTGTTTGCTCTTGGATGCATTTATTTCATTATTTCTTTCACATGGCACAGCAAGTGGGGCGACAGTGCCAATCGAAACACAGTAATTGCCTGGTGGTTTTGAAATCAATAAGACAGACAGATTGAAGAAAGGAAGGGTCACAGCTTAGGTTGTGCTTCTTGGTCCTCGTTGTCAGACGTTTGACTAAGGATGGGCACCATAAAGTTGCGTTCAAGAACAGTTAAGGATGGAGGCCTATATGAGCGTTTACTTTTTGCCATTACTTACATATTTTAAAGAGTGGTGGGCGTATGTCCAAATGTGTGAAAGACCAGGCACTGCGATGGACTGGCATCCTCTTCAGGGTTTGTTCCTGCCTTGTACCCCATGATAGGCTCCCACCCCAGACTCTGGTCTGGATTAAGCAGGTTAGAACTTAATGAAATGGGCAAACCGCCTTCTCTTATCATGTCATGTCATTTTCTTTTATCAGGTGACCCATTGTTCACTTGTCACATTATTGGCCGGTACACCCAAAGTGAAGACCACTTCAGCCAAACATGTCTGCTCCATCAAAGATTGGAAGACTGTCTATGCGGGGGACCATCCTCCTTCTCTGTGATATGCAGGAGAAGTTCCGCCCAAACATCGTCCATTTTGGAGAGATTGTGTCCAACGCAGCGAGGCTTCTGCAGGTAGGAGAATCTGCCCATCTCTTTTTTTTTTACTGCCTATGCACCACTGATATAATTCTTAATTTTTTTGGGGGGTCTATTCCAGGCTTTTCAGATTCTGGGGCTTCCTCATCTAGCAACTGAACAGTACCCTCGAGGTCTTGGTCCAACTGTGCCTGAGCTTGGGGCACAAGGCGTTCCAACTTTCTCCAAGACCACTTTCTCGATGTTGACTCCTGAGGTTGAAGCAGAGTTGAGCCGCGTTCCAGATCTCAAAAGCGCAATCCTGTGTGGAATCGAGGCCCAGGCGTGCATTGCGGTGAGGGCGCTCTCTTGTGCACATGAAGAATCTCGATCTGCCTGCTTTGCAGACACAATTTAAATGAAAAAAACACACTGATCAGGGGGAGAGCGTGTGATCAAGGACGATAATAAGGGGTGAGACTGGCCTGAATCATAGAAACGGGCATCAATCAAACAAAAGGGGGTGAAATAGGTGAAGTATACAAAGGAGAATGCAAAATTGTCTGATATGGCCAGGAATTATTAGGTGAAGTAATTAATGATACAAATCAGAAAATACAAAATGGGGAGAGAAAACTGCCGGCCAGATGCAAAACCAAGAGAGACGGAGATATGTGCCCTTGGTATAAAATTGAAACGAGAGCCGTGTGCCAAGTGTAACAGAGGTTAAATAGAGAAGAATAGAAATATGACCGCAAAGATTAGGCTTGGGGCTAGTGGAGGATAAACGTCCACAAGAGACAAATGCACAGGTACACGTACCCCATAAATATTTACCAACCCCTGCCTTTTTTTTTTGACCATAAAATTAACTAAAGGCTATAATTTAGAATTTAGAATAGCTGAAGATGAGTGTTTAACATAAGGGCCAATTATAAAACAGGAATGCAAGGCACTATATACAGTGTTTGCCATTAGGGTTAACAAAGAAAAACAATACGTACATTAGCCCTATAGCCACTTTCAAATCAAACTATACATAAAAAACACAAAAATAAGGATTCAGGAATGAAAAGTGCATAGGGTTGAGGACACCGGGGTTAAAGTAAAGCCAAAACTAAAAAGTAGCCTATGAACAAATTATTAACATAAAGGCCCTAAAAAGTAAAAAAAGTTAAGCTAAGGACTGAGGAAGAGAAGACACTAGACAATAACATAACATTTACTAAACACCAGGGTTACCCAAAGGCCAGGGTTAAGGAAAAGCCCTAATCCCTGGTTGTTCTGAGGCTAGGGATCTGCACTGGCAATCGGAAGATTGCTGGTTCGAATCCCGCAAGTGCCAATAGGGACTCTGCTCTGTTGGGCCCTTGAGCAAGGCCCTTAACCTGCAATTGCTGAGCGTTTTAAGTAGTGAGAAAAGCGCTATATAAATACAAAGAATTATTATTATTAACTACTTAAGATTAGGGCCTAAAATACAAAGAGGTTAAGATAAGGACTAGGGGAGGGGAAGATGCTATACAATCATCATCTTCTTTCAGCTGCTCCCGTTAGGGGTCGCTACAGCGGGTCATCTTCTTCCATCTCATCCTATCCTCTACATCTTGTTCTGTCACACCCATCACCTGCATGTCCTCTCTCACCACATCCATAAACCTTCTCTTAGGCCTTCCTCTTCTCCTCATCCCTGGCAGCTCTATCCTTAATATCCTTCTCCCAATATACTCATCATCTCTCCTCTGCACAAGTCCAAACCAACGCAATCTCGCCTCTCTGACTTTGTCTCCAAGCCGTCCAACCCGAGCTGACCGTCTAATGTCCTCATTTCTAATCCTGTCCATCCTCGTCACACCCAATGCAAATCTTAGCATTGCTAAGCTTGCCACCGTCTCCAGACCATATAACGTAGCTGGTCTCACTACTGTCCTGTGGACCTTCCCTTTCACTCTTGCTGGTACCCGTCTGTCACAAATCACTCCTGATATTCTTCTCCACCCACTCCATCCTTTGTGCACTCTCTTCTTCAGCTCTCTTCCAAACTATCTATCTATCTATCTATCTATCTATCTATCTATCTATCTATCTA
>JANRMT010062797.1:13477175-13509272 GCA_026402145.1 Polypterus bichir lapradei | reverse complement strand
CTATCTATCTATCTATCTATCTATCTATCTATCTATCTATCTATCTATCTATCTATCTATCTATCTATCTATCTATCTATCTATCTATCTATCCTTTTGGTTGCTCCCGTTAGGGGTTGCCACAGCAGATCATCTTTTTCCAAATCCTTCTATCCTCCTCATCTTGTTCTTTTACACCCATCACCTGCATGTCCCCTCTCACCACATCCATAAACATCCTCTTAGGCCTTCCTCTTTTCCTCTTCCATGGCAGCTCTATCCCTAGCATCCTTTTCCCGATATACTCAGCATCTCTCCTCTGCACATGTCCAAACCAACACAATCTCACAATCGTTTCATCGGGCAAGGGTGGGGTTTGGTTAATAAGGTCAGGGATTTTTAAAAAGGCCCCTTGCCATCATGAGCTCCTAGGCACGCCCCCAAAATGCACTGATGGTAGATGTGCCCCTGCTGCCAGGTATAAAACACAGAAGTTGAGGCCTGAAAGGTAGAAAACTGAGAAGGTGACATTAGCCAGCACTGTCTGATAGATGCAAGACTGGGATACAAAAATGGCTGTCTGGTATAAAGAGGAAGAGAGCCATCCTTTAGATACAGAACTGAAAGAGGGCTGACGACTCCCAAGGAGAAAACAATAAGAGAGTAACATGCCAGATACAGAACTGAGAGATGCTTGGCAGGTTGAAAACCAGCAGAGAGATGCTTTCCAAGTGTAAAAGTGTCATCTGCCAGGTTTAAGAAAGATAACTGCAAGGTAAACAACAGAGTGCCACCTGCCAAGTGTAAATGATTGGGCACACCAACCAGAATGGAGTCTGAACTTCCTGCCAGGTGTAAAACCAAGAGAGAGAGAGAGAGACAGGGAGAGAGAGATTATGCCTGTTGGAAATGCGAGAGTGTAACCCTCAGGGTACAGAACTTGGAGAAACAGGTCCCTTCTGGGTAGAGGACAGGGAGAGGTGTCAGGTGAAATACAGAGAGAGAGAGGACCTGCTAGGTACAGCAAAAAGAGTGGGGACTGCAGGTGGGAAAAGAAGATCTAGTCAGGTAGATAACTGGGAGAGACACCTGCCAGGTTGAAAAGAAAGCTGCTGCTGTTTGCCAGGTAGAGAACTGAGAGGGTAACCAGCCTTGCACGAGAGGGTAATGTGTTGTGTACAATAAGGTGGGCAAGCAGCATCTGCCAGGTGTACAAAACAAGAATTAGATGGGTGCTAACGTCTTGTTTTGGTACCTTCACATTTTACAAGTGGTATCTGTAAATCTGTTTAAGTTTGGTGTCTCAGCTTTTCTCTCCTCCCAACCCCTTCTTTATGCCCTATTGATCTTCTTTGACCTTAAAGGCACCCAACAGTTTACCCATCTGCCATCTCGCCAAACATCAATTACCAGGCTCCTTGTTCTAAAGCTGCTCAGCTCCGCATCGCAGCCTTTCTGGCTCACATTCTGCCTGTCATTAAGGAGAATAGATGCCACAGCGGATCATCTTCTTCTATATCTTCCTGTCCTCATCATCTTCCTCTGTTACACCCACCACCTGCATATCCTCTCTCACCACATCCATAATCCTCCTCTTAGGCCTTTCTCTTTTCCTCTTACCTGGGAGCTCCACCTTCTCCCAATATACCCAGCATCTCTCTTCTGCACATGTCCAAACCAATGCAATCTCACCTCTCTGACTTTGTCTCCCAACTGTCCAACCTGAACTGACCCTCTAATGTCCTCATTTCTAATCCTGTCCATCCTCATCACGCTCAATGCAAATCTTAGCATCTTTAACTCTGCCACCTCCAGCTCTGTCTCCTGTGCCACCGTCTCCAGCCCATATAACAGAGCTGGTCTCACTACCATCCTGTAGACCTTCCCTTTCACTCTTGCTGGTCCCCCGTTTGTCACAAGTCACTCCTAACGGGAGCAGTCAAAAGAAGAAGAAGATGACTGCCACCTTGCAGTCCTGTCACACTGCCATAAATGTTAACTTTGTGTTTCTTTAGTGTACAGCGCTTGACCTGATGGAGAGAGGCTTGCAAGTCCATCTGGTGGCTGACGCCTGTTCCTCACGAACGTAAGACCTCCGTTTTTAATGCTGGCTTTGTTGGGATTCTGCATTTCAGCTTACGCCCACATGTTTATCCAAGACCATTGTGGGTGACATCTTGCCATCTTGTTATTATAGATATCTGGTTTTCTTTAAGAACACAATGGGTTCAAGTAGATGGTCTCATGTTTTAATGATTGTCAATTTGATCACTCTGGTACTTTGCTGACCTTTTATGTCTACAATTGAAGACCCCACTCAACCCTCACCATCTTGTAATAACTTCCTTCTGTCTTGGTTTGGGGTCTTTGTTTTTCTTACCTCCAATTTATGTCATAGTCAGGTGGACCGGATGATCGCCATGACCATGCTGAAACAGAATGGAGCCCTTCTCACCACAGTCGAGGGTGCCGTGCTGCAGCTCGTGCGGGACGCAGCTCACCCCAACTTTAAAGAGGTATGTGTGCAGGAGCACTGAACAGAAGTGTACGGTAGGAGATCCCAAGTGTTAGTAAAAATGGATAGAGAAAAGCTTTGAGCACAAGTTAGTTATGTTTTATATCACACGTTTCTATAGTAGGTGTCACAGTTGTTAGTTCTATTGCCTCATAGCTTCAACATCAGGGGATTACAGTGGTACCTTGGTATACGTCCGCTTTAGAATAAGTCCAACTTGGTATACGTCCTGTTTGGATGCGAAAAATTTTGCTTGGAATACGACTCGTGTGCTAGAACACCACGCGCTACCCTTGTTTACCTCTCTCGAGACAAAGCCACGACTGCCCACGAGCGTCAGTACACCAGTTGCTAGCATTCCGTGAACAACCCGCACTATAACGTTATGTGAATTTTCACGTGATTTTGTGTTTTTCGCGTAAATTTAAATTGATTGTTGAAAAGTATTAAGTTGGCATGAGACTTGGCTGCTGCATACTGTATGCCAAGAACGACAGTATCTACGATTGTGAAAAATAAAGTGAGGCTAAATTTTCATTTATTTCACCTAATTGTTTTTGTATGTATTTTAGTATTAAGCAGTGTTTAAATTATTTTACACAACCCCATCAATGTATAATATGCCAGTAACAATAGGATTTGTTTTCATGGGAACGGATTAATCATTTTCCCTTTATTTCTTATGGGAAAAATTTGTTTGGTATACGTCCTGTTTGGTATAAGTCAAAGGATCAGGAACAGATTAAGGACGTATACCGAGGTACCACTGTACATCACAAGGTCTGAATGTGACTGCATTGGCTTTCCTCCTACATCCTAAATACACACACACAGTATTAGGTTGCTTAGAACCTCTAAATATTCCCCCTTTAAATTTATGAGTGTGCCCTACAATTGACTGGTGCCCTATTCAGTGCTGTACTGCTGGGATATGCTTTGCCCCCTGCCACCAAAGGCTGCATTGGATTACATTGGAAACAAAAAAATGGTAGTGAACACCACAGCCAAAGAGGCTTTACAAATACAGGACCATAGTACAATTGTTACCCATTGTTTTAGGATTCATGCACATTCAGGTCAAGTGGCTCACACAGCGGATTGGAAGTCCAGTGTCTCCGTCGCTGGGCCAGGACACTGATACAAGCAGAGTCTGAATTCTGGGCTGCATGTGTGTGAGGGGTCCGCGCTGGCAGTGGGCTAGGAGACCTCTTTGGTAATTTGGTAAGGCAGTGTGGTGTAGTGGGTAAGGCTTTACAATACAATACAATACAATACGATTTATTTTTTGTATAGCCCAAAATCACACAAGAAGTTCCGCAGTGGGCTTTAACAGGCCCTGCCTCTTGGCAGCCCCCCCAGCCTTGACTCTTTAAGAAGACAAGGAAAAACTCCCAAAAAAACCCTAGTAGGGAAAAAAAATGGAAGAAACCTCGGTAATGGCAGTTCAAAGAGAGACCCCTTTCCAGGTAGTTTGGGCCTGCAGTGGGTGTCAAAAAGAAGGGGTTCAATCAATCAATCAATCAACATTTATTTATATAGCACATTTTCATACAAAAAAAATGTAGCTCAAAGTGCTTTACAAAATGAATAGAAAAATAACAGACACAATAAAAAAAAAACATAAGTCAACATTAATTAACATAGAATAAGTAAGGTCCGATGGCCAGGGTGGACAGAAAAAACAAAAAAAATAAACTCCAAAAGCTGGAGAAAAAAAAAATAAAATCTGTAGGGGTTCCAGACCAAGAGACCGCCCAGTCCCCTCTGGGCAATCTACCTAACATAAATCAAACAGTCCTCTTTGTATTTAGGGTTTTCAAGGAAGGACCTGATGATGATGGTCACGTAGACTTCTGGCTTTCAGTCCATCAATGTTGGGTTCAATACAATACAATACAATACACAGAACAGAACAAATCCTCAATACAGTATAAAAATAAAAAATATTACAAGTACAGAGCAGAATTTAACAGTAGATGATATCCCATAATATGATTTGGATTTGATCTCAGCCATCAAGCTGCCTCCCCCATTTGGCCATTCCACAGCTGGGCCAGCCAATCCGATGACAGGACCCCTCTACCCCACGATTCCTGCGATCCTCCATCAGGGATGACTTTACCGCAGGCAGGCAAAAACAACTTGGCAGGTGGGCTGTGGCACCAAGTGCCACATTTGAGTACCGAGAAGTGAAACAGAATAGGTGAGGGTCAGTAACAAATTATAGACTTACAGGCTTTAGACTTCAATCCCTGAGGTAGTGGGTTCAGATCCCACTACTGACATTATGTGACCCTCAGCAAGTCACGTCACCTGCCAGGGCTCCAAAATTACAAAAGAAATGTAACCAGTTGTATCATAAATGTTGTAAACCACCTTGGATAAAGATGTCGGCCAAAAAAAGTGAATGTAAATTTGGCTCTCTTCTTTCCCCCTTCAGATTCAGCGGCTGATCACTAAGCCATCAGCGGACACTGGCCTTCTCTCATTTTTTCAGAGCCCCCTGTCTGGATGAGCTGCTTGTCTGTTAAACTGCCTTCTGTTTAAATGTTAGCCAAAATAAATGTCCTTTGGGCAAAGTGGATGACATTACTGTGTGGCGTCGTGGTGTTTATTTGGTGCATCTGTCGCACTGCTGTGGAAAAACTAAAAGGGACCCAGTTGTTCATGATGGCCTGGTCACCATGTGTCCATGCAGTCTGTGTGTTCTTCTCATATCTACATGTTGTTTTTTCTCCTCCTCTGGGTAATCTTTTACATTTATATCCTGTGACAGATAGGGGGTGCTGTCGTCCCCTTGAACCCTTGGACCAGACGCCAGGCACCAGATAAAAGTCCAAAAGTTGACTTTATTATAATAAATATGTGCACAAAGCACCCTCCACTCCCCATTACTCATAAACAATAATAATGAATCAATAATCACAATCCTCCACACCCAGACGCGTTGTCACCCTGCCACCCGACTCAGCTCAACTGCTGGGATCTCCCACAGTCCTTTTATATTCCCTGACCCGGAAGTGCTTCCGATCCCGCCAGTCCATATGATTCTTTTCACTTCCGTGTCAGATTAAAACTCTTCTTTTCTTCAGCCCGGAAGTACTTTATTTCTTCCGTCCTCGTGACTACGGAGTACTTCCGGGCTATATCGAACATACGAGTCCTTGATCCTCCCTGCAGCATCCTCTGGTGGCCCCCATGGTATCCAGCAGGGCTGTGAAGGAAAACTCCAAGGTCCAAGATGCCCTGCTGGAATTCGGGGCCTCTCCACATCACAGGGAGGGCTCCATCTGGCGGTGTGGGGGTATTGGCCGGGATAAATGGCCGGCCATATGTCACAACCCCAAACACACTTATGTTTGCTTGGTCAACCTAAATTATTCCGGGGTGATGGTGAGAGTATCCATGCCTCATCAGTGGTCAGCTCTTGATGGCTTCTAGAACTGACTATGGGTCTCCGTACCCCTAAATTGAATGAAATCTTTTGAGAGTGACTTTTTTTTTTTTTTTAACACGTGTTTAAATAAAACAAAAATGTCAAACTTATTTTTCATTACTCAGACTGTGGAAAACCCAACTAGCAAATGTATGAGCTCTCTGCATTTGCCAATTTTGAAATGTATGATGCCGTCTAAAGCAACCAATTGCGTGGATTGCCAAGTCAGGTGGTTTATCATACGTTTTGCTCTTCTCGTGCCGTGTTTGAGCAGCTCTCTCACTGTCACTTTCTTCTCTCCGCTTATAACGGCGCAGGATCCCAAGTCTCCCACAATACACTGAGCATGTTCTGTGACGGGAGCGACGGCTGGTATCTGACGCTGTGATGTTCTGACGGCTCGACTGGAACAATAAGAACACACGGCTCAGTCAGTTTACTTATCTCCTCGATATCTCCGCACTCCGTCAAATGACGAGGTCTTGATCTACTCACAGAACCAGCGGGGGTCCCACTAGCTTTCCTCCAGGTGAACAGACAGGGAATTTAGTTTTTCTTTTGTGGGCGTTACCCCTAAATATTGTGTGGACCACCGGGGCGTGTACAGCCGCCCTAACCCAACACAGATAGGCAGAGACACAAGCTCAGCACAACACGCGTTTATATACGGCTGAGGAAGCGCGTCTACCTCACTCTCCAAAGTACAGCACAGTGAATAGAGCACCGCAGCTTAATACACAGTCCTTCTGCCTCCACTCCACTCCACCCTCGCAAGACTTCGTCCTTCTTCCTCCCGACTCCGGCTCCCTGAATGGAGTGAGGCGGCTCCTTTTATGTTGGCCCTGGGAGTGATTCCTGGTTCAAAGTAGAGCTCTGCAGCTCCCCCTGGTGGCCCCCACGGAATCCAACAGGGCTGTGTCAAACTCCAACTCCCAGCATGCCCTGTGGGAATCCGTGGTGCCACAGCAGCCCAGGAGGGCAGCCCTCTAACATCCCAGGGGAGATAGTGCCTTACATATGCCCTCTCCCCTGGTCCTTCCATTCAACTTGTGAGTGGCAAAAGTATGTGAACCTTTGCTTTCAGTATCTGGTGTGACCCCCCTTTGCAGCAATAACTGCAACTACACGTTTCCGGTAACTTTTGATCATTCCTGCACACCGGCTTGGAGGAATTTGGAGGGAATTTTCGCCCATTCCTCCGTACAGAACAGCTTGGTGGGTTGGTGGGTTTCCTCACATTATCTGCTCACTTCAGGTCCTTCCACAACATTTCAATTGGATTAAGGTCAGCACTTTGACTTGGCCATTCCAAAACATGAACTTTATTCTTCTTTAACCATTCTTTGGTAGAACGACTTGTGTGCTTAGGGTTGTTGTCTTGCTGCATGGCCCACCTTCTCTTGAGATTCAGTTTATGGACAGATGTCTTGACATTTTCCTTTAGAATTCTCTGATATAATTCACAATTCATTGTTCCATCAATGAAGGCAAGCCGTCCTGGCCCAGATGCAGCAAAACAGGCCCAAACCATGAGACTACCACCACCATGTTTCGCAGATGGGATAAGGTTCTTATGCTGGAATGCAGTGTTTTCCTTTCTCCAAACATGACGCTTTTCATTTAAACCAAAAAGTTCTATTTTGGTTTCATCTGTCCACAAAACATTCTTCCAATAGCCTTCTGGTTTGTCCACGTGATCTTTAGCAAACTGCAGATGAGCAGCAATGTTTTTTTTGGAGAGCAGTGGCTTTCTCCTTGCAACCCTGCCATGCACACCATTGTTGTTCAGTGTTCTCCTGATGGTGGACTCATGAACGTGAACATTAGCCAATGTGAGAGAGGCCTTCAGTTGCTTAGAAGTTATCCTGGGGTCCTTTGTGACCTCGTCGACTATTACACGCCTTGCTCTTGGAGTGATCTTTGTTGGTCGACCACTCCTGGGGAGGGTAACAATGGTCTTGAATTTCCTCCATTTGTACACAATCTGTCTGACTGTGGATTGGTGGAGTCCAAACTCTTTACAGATGGTTTTGTAACCTTTTCCAGCCTGATGAGCATCAACAAATCTTTTTGTGAGGTCCTCAGAAATCTCCTTTGTTCGTGCCATGATACACTTCCACAAACATGTGTTGTGAAGAGCAGACTTTGATAGATCCTGTTCTTTAAATAACACAGGGTGCCCACTCACACCTGATTGGCATCCCATTGATTGAAAACACCCGACTCGAATTTCACCTTCAAACTAACTGCTAATCCTAGAGGTTCACATACTTTTGCCACTCACAAATATGTAATAATCGATCATTTTCCTCAATAAATAAATGACCAATTATAATATTTTTGTCTCATTTGTTTAACTGGTTTCTCTTTATCTACTTTTAGGACTTGAGTGAAAATCTGATGATGTTTTAGGTCATATTTATGCAGAAATATAGAAAATTCTAAAGGGTTCACAAACTTTCAAGCACAACTGTATTTCCATCATCTTTTTTTTTTACATTCCCCGAAGTATTCAGGTGTTCTGGAAGTAAAAAGGTGGGTCCTACCCGATACTAGATAAGAGCATCTCTAATAAATTGGCCACTGAGTGTAGCCCCCTCTCTATTTGGTGTGCCCATGATGTCACAACATCCTGGCCTAGTAAGTCGCTGACTCACGTTTTAGCAATGACCGGTCCGAGGCGCGGCATTTCCCTTTCTGGACTCAGTGCAGTTGTTCCTGCATTCTTTAATTAAGGCAGAAATTTCAGTTTTGAGAGTGTTGACTCAGATATTGTTGACATATCTGCCCTGCTGTCTATTTTAAAAACTATTTCAGTATTCTGAATCATTAGCTGCCTTTTGTGGAGCCTTACCCATGAATTATGATGCTAAGGAAGAAGGTCTTGTTGCCTTTCCACTTATTGCTTTCTGTGTTTACACCATTGGCATCTGCAGGGCATCTCTGCATTTCTTGTGACACATTGCCCTTATTTTTAGAGTGACTCGTCACCTAGTGAATATTTTTATCCATTGTAATAGACATCTCTGAATGTCCGGATCATGATACTCTTCTGTCTTTTTGAAGAAAATATGCCTTTTTGTTGAAAGAATGGTTGTTATATACACTCACCGGCCACTTTATTAGGTACACCTGCTCAACTGCTTGTGAACTCAAACCTCTAATCAGCCAATCACATGGCAGCAACTCGATGCATGTTGGCCTGTAGACCTTGTTAAGACCACCTACTGAAGTTCAAACCGAGCCTCAGAATGGGGAAGAAAGTGACTCTGATGGTGGCATGGCTGTTGGTGCCAGACAGGCTGGTCTGAAGATTTAAGAAGCTGCTGATCTACTGGGATTTTCACACACGGCCATCTGTAGGGTTTACAGAGAATGATCTGGAAAAAGGGAAAATAACAGTGAGCAACAGTTACCTGGGAGAAAATGCCTTGTCGAGGTCAGAGGAGAATGGCCAGGCTGGTTTGAGTTGATAGAAAGGCAACAGGAACTCAAATATCCACTCATTACAACTGCCGAAGAGCATCTCTGAACACACAACACGACAAACCTTGAAGCAGGTGGGCTACAGCAGCAGGAGACCCCACCGGCTGTCACTCCCGTCAGCTAAGATAAGGCAGCTAAGGCTACAATTCACACAGGCTCACCAACATTGGACAATAGAAGGCTGGAAAAATGTGACCTGGTCTGACGAGTCTCGATTTCTGCTGCAACATTCAGATGGTGGGGTCAGAATTTGGTGTCAACAACATGAAAGCAGGGATCTTTCATGCCTTGTGTCAACAGTTCAGGCTGGTGGTGTGATGGTGTGGTTGATATTTTCTCAGCACACTTTGGCCCCTTAGTACCAATTGAGCATTGTTTGAATGCCACAGCCTGTCTGAGTATTGTTGCTGACCACGTCCATCCCTTTATGACCACAGTCTTCTGATGGCTCCTTCCAGCAGGATAACGTGCCGTGTCACAAAGCTCAGATCATCTCAAACTGGTGTCTTGAACTTGACAAGGAGCTCACAGGACTCAAATGGCCTCCACGGTCACCAGATCTCAATCCAGTAGAGCACCTTTGGGATGTGGTGGAACGTGAGATTCACATCACGGACATGCAGATGACAAATCAGCAGCCACTCCATGATGCTATCCTTTCAGTATGGACCAAAATAACTGAGGAATGTTTCTGACTCCTTATTGAATCTACACCATGAAGAATTACAAAAGGCAAAAGGGGGTCCAACCGGGTATTAACAAGGTGTACCTAATAAAGTGGCCAGTGAGTGTATGTCTGTGTCGTACTTTGCTTATTGGCATGTCATTAGTACTCATACTATAAGATTTACCCTTTGACTTCCAATCAGGCATAAACGTTCTTGCCGAACGAGATTGTAGATGGAGAGTGGCTGCATTTTCTGTGACTTGGTTTTCATTCTTCTTAGCATCGTTTTTGAGCATTCAGATGTTAATGGGACCTCTCATGTATTAAACCATCATGCCAGTGCCAGAAAAATCGGTCGTATCGTTCCTCATTGACTATCGCCCTCTGGTGCTCTCACCCATCATCATAATGTGCTTCAAGAGGCCGTCATGGGACACATGAAAGCTCAACTCCCCATTGAAGATGCCGTATCACCTGCCCATGTCTCACCTACACAAGAAAAACAGTAACGTAAGAATGCTGTTTATTGACTTCAACACCACCTTAATAAAAGGACAAGTGCCTGTGTGTCGGTTGAGATGTCTCTGCCATTCTAGCAGATGGCGCATCACAACCATTTCTTGTAATAAAATGCACGATATTTGTCATTCCAACACTTGGTGCAGCACAACCACTTGTAGTAATGCATTTTAGTACTACAAATTTTTGTGATACGCCATCTGTTAGAATGAAAAGTGCAATACATTTTATTACTAGGGTGGCACAGTGGGTAGCGCGGCTGCCTCGCAGCTAGGTGACCCGGGTTCGCTTCCCAGGTCCTCCCTGCGTGGAGTTTGCATGTTCTCCCCGTGTCTGCGTGGGTTTCCTCCCACAGTTCAAAGACATGCAGGTTAGGTGCATTGGTGATTCTAAATTGTCCCGGGTGTGTGGGTGTGTGTGTGTGCCCTGCGGTGGGCTGGCACCCTGCCTGGGGTTTGTTTCCTGCCTTGTGCCCTGTATTGGTTGGGATTGGCTCCAGCAGACCCCCGTGACTCTGCAGTTAGGATATAGCGGGTTGGATAATGGATGGATGGATGGATTTTATTACTACATGTATTACAAAATACATTCCAAGTGAGGGTGCACTGCAAACATTAAAGCTGAAGGCTGCATTGATTTACATAAATTATAACCCACCTTAGATGGGTAGCACAGCTAGTCCCTCAGAACCTGATAGGAAAACTAAGATGGCTGGGCTTCAGTTCTTCCTTTTGTAACTGGAGTTTGGACCTCCTGTTAGAAAGACCACAAACAGTCCATATCGACAATAACATCTGCAGCACCAGTGGAGCCCTGGAGGTCCCCAGGGATGTGTGCTCAGCCCACTTCTGTTCACCTTGCCAAGTAATGACTGTCCTGTGACGAACAGCTCCAGAAGCATCATCAAGTTTGCTGATGGCACAATGGTAGTGGATCTCATTAACAATGATGATGATGAGACAACGTACAGAATGGAAGTGGAGCAGCTGGCAGAGTGGTGCCAGTCTCTGTAGGTTGGTAAAACAAAAGAGATGATCGTGGAGTTCAGGAAGATTCACCCTGGCCACATTTCACTTAACATCAAGAGTTATCAGGTAGAGAGAGTGAAATGCACCACATTTGTTGGTGCGCAGCTGGCGGAGGACCTGACGTGGTCTATCATTACCTCCTCCTTGACTGAGAAAACGCAGCGGCGACTCCACTTTCTGCACTGGATAAAGAGGGCGAGCCTTCCATGCCACATACCCCCCTCATTCTATAAGGGCACCACTGAAAGCATCCTGACTGGTTGCATCACTGTCTGGACTGGGAACTGATAATGCACCTGATCGCAAGTCCATTCAACTGATAGTGCACACTGTGGAGACCACCATCGGGACTTCTAGTGCACACTGTGGAGACCACCATCGGGACTTCTCTGTCTCTCTCTCTCTCTCCCACCATTTACATGTTCACAAAGTGCAGTGTCCCTACGGTCTCCACCAATGGTGGGTCCTTCCGGTCATCTCTTTTCTGTGCTTCCATTCAGCAGAAGTAATCCAGTAAGCTGCGGCCCAACACTGCCAGACTGAACAACAGCTTCTCGCCACAGGCAGTCAGACCCCTGAGCACAATGTCACCCCTGGTCTGTCCCTGTGGGTGCCCCTTTAGCACAGGATCTGCACTCCTTTCCAGTCCATTGTACATCTCCTGTCATCACTGATGCTGTTTGTCGATATGATCTCCTCAGTCTGTACAGATGCTGTCCCGTGTTTTTCATTCTCTTACGTAAAACGACCCACCCCTCTGTACTGTTACTTTGTCATATTTATTGTCCAGATATTGCATTGTGGCCTTGAGAAGCATAATTTCCTACAAATGTACAACATACTAAGGTATGACAATAAAGCCCACATGACTTGACTGACTTTCTGTATTTTCAGGATGGGTTTTGGCCCAAGCAGCCCCTCCATTTTTATATAGTTTTTTTTCACAGCCTCCAACTCACCTTCATCTGCAACTCACAATTTTGAATCCTGCATCCATTCATCGTTTCTGTGTGGAATGGAATCTGGCATGTCCTCCTAGTGACTCTGTGGATTTTCCTCTGGATTTACTGGTCTTGAAGGCTGGGTAAGTTAATTACTGTACTGACTCTAAATTGTGTGGCCGTGTGATGGAGTCCCACCCTAGCCAGGGCTCACTCCTATCTTAGGCCCAGTGCTACCAGGATAGGCTTTGACTGACCGTGACGCTGAATTGAACTGATCGGCTCTGAGAATGTTATGCCATGCCTGATTTATTATAAAATCGCTGTCTTCGGCAAGCAGTAGGGTGTAGTGGTTAAGGCTTTGGACTTCAAATCCTGAGGGTGTGGGTTCAAATCCCACTACTGACACCACTGTGGGACCCTGAGCAAGTCACTTGGCTTTCTAATCGGAGCACAGGCAGGTCAAATGAAATGGAACCACTCGTATCATAAATGTTGTAAGTCACCAGCCAAATAAATACATGTAAATGCTTACCTTGTGAAAGCTTTTAGTCTGCCTGTGCTTTACTCATTGAGAGTTTGCTGGCTTCTCTCGTAGCCACAAACCGTAGATTTGCTTGCTGTTTATTTAATCTTTTATATCTACTTGGAGTTTACCTGTTCTCTTGTGCCTGTGCTGTTTGTCTTCTCTCTAAATTGGCTCAGATTGAATCCTATGAAGTGTGCCTCCTTCAAGGTGAATTCCTGTACATTTGTATTCGTTATTCTATGGGAGAGAAGAGTTTAAAAATTGGATCGGTGGATAGAATCACACTGCAGACCATTACTGAGATGTCCTCCATCCTTATTTAGGAAATCACAGTAGGAAACAAATGTGAGCGATAAATGAATACTTGTCAACTGTTCAGCTGAAAAAAATCAACTGGATTGTAACCTCCGAAGCTCAAAGCTGGATAAAGTGTGCCACCTAGTGGTAGAAAGAATACTAATACATTCTTTTAACTATCCATTAGCATTCCCGTTACTCCAGTATCTTAATAAAATAATCTTTCTAGTTAGCCAATATAAAGTGTCATTTTGCTTAACATCTAACTAATAAATAAGCAAATAAAAGTTTCTGCCCTGATATTCGTCACAACGCAATCATCACGTGAGAGAGAGAGAGCGACAGCGGGAGGGAGACAGAGAGAGAGAGAGAGAGAGAAGGAGGGAGGGAGCAGGCGCAGATGGTGCGTTGCCGCACCCACAACACGACGAGCCACCTGGACTCGGACCTGAGTGCAGCGGGTTACCCTCAGCACCACACTGGCACAGTGTGAGGTCCCCCCACCCCCCGGTGCCTGAAGTGCCAATCCTCCCACCAACTCCCAAGTGTTCCCTGTAAATTGGAGGACGCGCTTGCAGGGCTGGATGCAGATTAACGTCATACCCAGGACAAGCCTTGACCAAGGGCCCAACGGAGTGGAGTTCACTTATGGCGTTTTCGGGATTCGAACCGGCACAGAACTCCAAGTGACAGGAAGAGTAAATATCCAAAAGAGGTAGTTTCGGTCATTAATTTAAAAAAAAATAAATGCGAGAACATTATTCGAAAAATCAAGGAAAACTCACAACAGTAAATTCTAATTTGATTCAGAAAAAAAATTATATATCAAGGTTGTGAGAAGTGTGGCAGCACTGTCACGTCACCCACACGTGATCGAGACTACTATTCTAACCTGAATCGGAAAGGGAGAGGGCGTTTTCATCATAGACATATAGATAGACGCCGCATTCACTGTGTTGTCCAGTCGACACGATACGTCAGCGCGTCCGCCACATTGCGAGTGGAAAAAGTGCCATTTAAACTAATACAGGTAGATGTGGAAACCGAGTTTTCTGATGAAAAAACTATAACGTTTAAAACAGTATCGTTTACATACAACATATTTTGGTGAATCATTTAATTGCAATTATTTATATCCATTTATACACTAATAATGGTAATTATTAAATAATAATAATTATTATTATGAAATAATTCCTCCCATATAAGTAACATGTCTCGGACTGCCTTCTTCCATCTCCGAAACATTTCTAGACTTCGTCCTGTTCTTACGTAACACAGTACTGAAGTATCGGTTAATGCCCGAGTCACCTCACGTATAGATTACTGTAATGCTATTCTATCTGGCATCCCACAAAAACGTATCCATCGCTTACAACTTCTTCAAAATTCTGCTGCCAGGATAATAACCTGCTGTTCTAAATCTACTGAACATATCACACCGATTCTCTCTCAATGTCACTGGCTCCCTGTTCACTACTGAATACAATACTAAACACCGCTCTGAACATTTAAAGCTCTCCACACCTCGCTGATCTCCTCCAGACTGACACTCCTCTCGCTCACTCAGATCCTCATCTTCAGCTCGACTTTCTGTACCACACGTCAGACTCTGTGCTATGGGAGCTCGTGCGTCTCTCATTGTGCTCCTCTACTCACGAATTCTCTTCCCTCTCATATCCGTCAGCTCGACTCAATAACACATTTTAAAACTACCCTCAAAACTTATCTTTTCAAACTGGCATACCAACTGTGAATTTTGCACTGTTACTGCCAGTTATCTTTGTTTGTTTTCTAATGATTGCTTTTTGATTTATCATTCTCTTGTTTTAATTTTACCAATGTTGTTTCATTTTATTGTAAGGTGACCTTGAGTGCTGAGATTATAAAACGGGATTTTCTAATTGCCAGATATAACCAAAACAATTGTTCAGCCTTACCTGTGAAATGTACTCCCCCGTACAGCGGTTTGTACAATCCCAAGCAGCACATGCGTGAGGCATCTTTATCCATTACTTCACTCCACAGCAGTGCCACTCGCAATATGGCGGCGACGTTGACGTACGATGCTGCTGGTCATGCAGTGGTCTAGTAATTCTATGTCTATGGTTTTCATATGTGATTTCCAATGAACTCCCTTTCGGATTCAAACAACTTTGTTTTTCCGGTACGTCTTGCATTTGCGATGCCCATAAATAAAGCGCAAGGACAATCATTTAAAGTTATTGAAGTTTACCTCCAAGAACCGTACTGTTCGCACGACCAGCATTCCAGAGAAGGATTAGGAAAGAATGTATACGTTCTTGCCCCAAATGGCAAAACAGAAAATGTCGTGTATCATAAGGCACTCTAAATTATTCGCAGCAACAATAATCCGTTATTCGTTAATAATGGCAGTTTGACTTTTGAACAATATTAGAATAATAAATTAACTGGCAAATAATAAATGGAAACTGTTTCACTCTTTTCAAACACGAGAGACAGCAGGGCATCTCTGCTAGTTAGTTTACAAGGGACAAAGTGTGTCCAGATGGCACTTGGATAGGATGCCTGTCTATCGCAGGGCACTCTTCCCCACTAATGTAGCGTCACCAATCAGCCTAACCAAGGAGAAAACCAGAGTACCTGCAGAAAACTGACAAGGACACCAGAAGAATGTTCAAACACTAATCCACACTGGCAGTGCCCAGGCTGAGTCAGACCTTGGGTCTATTTTGTGTTTTAACGTTATCTGCACAAGTGAGTTTTTACTTTTGAGTGAGTGTGTGGGTTTTCTGGGGTGGATTAGCTTCTAATTAAAAAACTGGTTGGAGTGAAATTGGTTGGTGTTTGGTGGCCCCAACTTAATCGAGTCATTTCACAAGGAAGCAATTTAGAGCATGGAGTCTTAAATTACAACTCATTTTAAATTAAGGAAAAAGAAGTCAATCAGCAGCAAAAACTGGAAACTAATTAAGAAACCGGTTGGAATGAAAACCTAAAGCCATGTAGCCCTCCAGGATCATTGGGATATGAGATTGGACTTTAGGATATGAGTGGTAGCTCTGAGGCTAAGGATCTGCGCCGGTATCTGGAAGGTTGCAGGTTCGAATTCCGTTACTGCCAGAAGGGATTCTGCACTGTTGGGCCCTTCAGCAAAGCCCATAATTGCTTCAGGGTTGCTGTTCCCTGACCCCAAGGGGTATGTGATAAGTACATTTTGTTGTACCTGTACAATATCTTTGAATCGTTATTATTATTTTACACCACAAAGATGATAGGGCAGCACGGTGGCGCAGTGGTTCACTTCCCGGGTCCTCCCTGTGTGGAGTTTGCATGTTCTCCTCGTGTCTGCGTGGGTTTCCTCCCACAGTCCAAAGACATGCAGGTTAGGTGCATTGGCGATCCTAAATTATCCTTGGTGTGTGCTTGGTGTGTGTCCTGAATGAAAACCTGCAGCTACTGCGGCCCTCCAGGACCAGAGTTTGAGACCACTGGTTCAATTCAGTTTATGGACAGACACAAGGCACAATTTGTCATCATCGTCTGAGGTGAATTCCCACTTGAAGTTGAACTACTTTACCCTTTTTTGTTAACACAATTCATAAACTTTGACTGCAGTGGGCTGGCGCCCTGCCCGGGATTTGTTTCCTGCCTTGCGCCCTGTGTTGGCTGGGATTGGCTCCAGCGGACCCCCGTGACCCTGTAGTTGGGATATAGCGTGTTGGATAATGGATGGATGGATGGAAGTTTCCTCTCATTGACCCTGTTGGCTCAGTGTGTGGCCCTCCGCAAATCTCTGGACCTATGTGTCACACTGGGGGTCGCGATTACAGGGCAACAGCAGCAGCCCTTGTGAGGTTATTCCTTTTTAATAAGATTTCCAGTTTCAAATATTATCTTTACATTGACTCACGTACTTTTTAAATGAGATATACCATATATGCTCGCATATAAGTCAGGTCTTGAAACCCGAAAAATCGATCATAAAATCAGACCCCGACTTATACGCCTGTTCAAAAATGCGACATTTAATTTTTTTTTTGTTTCTTTACATCTTCTTGTCTCCTCCAATCTCACGCCAGTTTCTCAGACACATTGAATTTTGTCGCAGCAGCGCAGTTAATAATTTCTTTCGCCACTTCAATGACTTTTAATTTAAAACCAACTTTATATTTTCGTCTGATTGAGTGCTGCATCGTAGATAAGGGATGCTCTTACGATAAAGGTGTATGAGGGTGTGATGTACAAAAAACACAAATCAGTGCAAACGTCGCTTCAGAATGGTTCAGGTGTTACTGTGTGGTCACGTAGGCACAATACATAGAAGACAAAGGTCGTGTGCCCCGTGGTTACTCTCTCAGGTGGGCGTTAGCGTATCGTAATCTCTTGGACCAAGAGTGTGAGTTTTCCGCATTCGACTTATACGACCAACATTATAAAACACCGGAAATTATACGGTAAAATCAAGTCCCGACTTATCCGTGGGAGAACTTAAACGCAGGTATATACGGTAACTCAAACTTTTTTCTTTTGTTATGTGTAACTAGTCATGTAGCAAAACTGTTCTTGATTAGAGCTGTGCAGTACATGATCTGTGATACAGAAGGGAGCAAACTGTAACGACGACTGAGAATGAAAGACACAGGTGCGCACCAAATGTCAGTTAAGCACCTACTAAGGGACGCATCTGTTTAGCAATTTAACTTGAATAAAACAATAACATCTTCCCACTGTTTTGGCCACGGGAAGCGCCTCGTAAAATAGCAAGAAACCAACAGGCCTACCAGACAGGACCATCCCTGTGCTGTTTCTTAAATCGCATTACTGGTCCAGCATCCCTGATCATCTTCTGTCTCCACAAGCCACTGAAGGCCGCTTACCTTCTCAGACTCAACTTATGAGACACTCAGTAGCTAGAGACACGTGTCCTTCATGGGGAAAAGTTTAGAAGAAATGGTTTTTTAAAACAGATGAAGGGCTTTCTCTCTGGAAACAATATTTATGAGAAGTTAGGGTTGCCAGACGTCCCTTATATACGGGACATGTCCCAAATCCAAAATCCAAATCATATTATGTAAAGTCATCCCTGATGGAGGATCGCAGGAATCGTGGGGTAGAGGAGTCCTATTATCGGATTGGCTGGCCCGGCTGTGGAATGGCCGAATGAGGGAGGCAGCTTGATGGCTGAGGTCAAATCCAAATCATATTATGGGATATCATCTACTGTTAAATTCTGCTCTGTACTTGTAATATTTTCATTTTTATACTGTATTGAGGATTTGTTCCGATATGTGTATTGTATTGTATTGACTCCATTCTTTTTGACACCCACTGAACGCCCAACCTACCTGGAAAGGGGGTCTCTCTTTGAACTGCCATTCCCGAGGTTTCCTCCGTTTTATTTTTTTTTGGGAGTTTTTCCTCATCTTCATAGAGAGTCAAGGCTGGGGGGCTGTCAAGAGGCAGGGCCTGTTAAAGCCCATTGTGGCACTTCTTGTGTGATTTTGGGCTACTATACAAAAACGAATAGTATTGTATTGTATTGTATATTTGATCATTTTGTTCCCTGTTCCGTACTGACCTTTCAGGGACACCCAAATGTCCCTTATTTAGTTCATTTTATATTATATTTTTACTACCTTCTTACGGTACTTAGTTGTAACTTTATAAGTAACTAGCCGAAGCCCTCCATAGCATACTGCGGTTTAAGAATAGGAATGGAAAACGGTGAGAAAGGAATTCAGAAATCAAGAAGAAATAAATACTTCTTGAAAGACGCAGGTATGAATAGGTTTTTGGTGGTGATGACAGATAGAGTCGAAAGATCTAACCCTAGAAAAAGCCACGTACAACTGACTGTGGCTGAAGACTGCTTGTTAAAATTATTGTGAAGAGTAAACAGCATGTGGGATATCAGGTCTGTGCTCCGGTCTTTGGGAGAATTTCCAGCCAAGCAGGATTACATGTGAAAGTGATAAATGAATCAGGCTGTCCGAATTTACGTACTGTGGCCATGGCATCCTGCTAGTTTTGTTGCATGTATCTTGGACTTCCTGGAAATGTGGACGGTAATATGATCATTTTGCCTACACATACGTTGTTATTTTCAGCGTTTGCTTGCAGTGCCTCTGATAGTCCTTTGTATTGTTCCACGCGCAGATCTTGTTGATGTAATCTGAGATAGTTGAGACGCACGTCCTCTGTTTTAACATACGCATCTATGACGTACTGTTGGAATAGTTCGCCGCTGAAGTGCAAAATACTAAATGTATTCCTCATTGCTAATCTGTATGCGTAAAATTGGCATTGAGTAAGCCTTCTTCGCTTGGTGGTTCTTTTATCTGGAACATGTTGTAAATCTTTGTGCCAACCAATGTCTCCGTAAGGGAATAAAAGTAGGTAAACCATAGGATCGCAATTCATATT
Source organism: Polypterus bichir lapradei (assembly GCA_026402145.1). Classification (NCBI taxonomy): domain Eukaryota; kingdom Metazoa; phylum Chordata; class Cladistia; order Polypteriformes; family Polypteridae; genus Polypterus; species Polypterus bichir. The sequence continues at coordinate 13,489,467 of JANRMT010062797.1, read as the reverse complement.
GAGGGTGGAAATCTGTTTACAGGAGTTGTCTATGGGACAGATGCAAATGTCCCTTTCGACAGGCGGTTCGCCGTCTTCTCCGACAAAAATCGCTGCAACCTCAGTGTGACATGTCGGGGCATTGTAGCGTCATAAATTCTGTCTAGGGTTTTCCCTGAAAAGCTTTCGTACAGCTGCTGTTGGATTGGACTGAGCGATTTAAGCATACTGCAGATGCTTGGCGAGAAATGCCAAGTCGGCTGCGTGTGGGCGGGACCGGTTTTGAGGGTGGATGTGGGAGGAGAGTTAGAGTTAGCGGGAGGAGCTCTGTTGTGCGTATCCCATGACGCGGTAGGAGGGTTAGAGTTGGCGGGCGGGACTCTGTGAGTTGCTGGGCGTGGCTCTGTTGTGCGTATCCCATGACGCAGTAGGAGGGTTAGAGTTGGCGGGCGGAGCTCTGTTGTGCGTATCCCATGACGCGGTTGGAGGGTTAGAGTTGGCGGGCGGGACTCTGTGAGTTGGTGGGCGTAGCTCTGTTGTGCATATCCCATGACGCGGTAGGAGGGTTAGAGTTGGCGGGCGGGACTCTGTGAGTTGGTGGGCGTAGCTCTGTTGTGCATATCCCATGACGCGGTAGGAGGGTTAGAGTTGGCGGGCGGGGCTCTGTGAGTTGGTGGGTGTGGCTCTGTTGTGCGTATCCCATGACGCGGTAGGAGGGTTAGAGTTGGCGGGCGGGGCTCTGTGAGTTGGCGAGCGTGGCTCTGACTTACTTGCGCTCACTGTCGTTTGTGCTTTTAGTGAATTATATATATACTAAGGGGCTTTGCCCCCTGCTCGTTTCGCTCGCCATCCCTCATGTTTGTTTTTCCAGATACACACTTTTAAGATATGTTTTTTCTTTGAATTGTTGCTATGTCATTAAAGTTCACTTTTATTTCAGAACTTCTGTAAAAACAATATTTGGAATCTTTGGAGTCCCAGTGTGCTGAATCTTTTAAATGAGGTCAGTGAGACGTGTTTAATGACTTTGTACCATAATTCAGGACAGCTCTCTCTGTTTGGAATTTCAGTACAGACAAAGCGATCTTCTTCATCATCAGCAGTTAATCGTTTTTTTTGCAAAGTAACCAATAAATGCATGTGAGGTAAACTCCGTTTTTGAAATTCTCTGACTTAAACTTCAAAGCCTTACAATATTTACATACTTCTGACATATCACCTGTGTCCATATATTCGATCTCGATTCGCCTTTTCTTTATTTCTCCGAGTAATAATTTCTCTTTCTTTGCGCTAATGCGATGTTTACTGTCTTTGTTTTTTTGACCCTGTCGTTGTTTTCTGCTTTCATATTCTGTATCTCGCTCTTCATGTGTTTCTACGAGTCTTTTGAATTCCAGTTTTCATTTTCTCTAACCTGCCCTGCATGTGTTTGGCCCCCTTGTTTTTTAACCTCTTTATGACGTTTTACTTTGTTTTCTACTCTTTGTCTTTTATTTCTGACCTCGCTTTGTCCTGCTTTTGTTTCAGTGACACCTGGTCCGTGGTGATTATTTTCCCTTTTTCAAGTAATAATTTCCATTTGTTTGCACTCCTGCGATCTTTACTTTCTTTTTTTTATACTTTCTAATTTTCCTACTATCATATCTTTAACTTTCTCCACATGTGTATCATGCCAACTTTTTTTTTTAGCCTTTCAAATTCCACTGCTTTCATAATCTCTAACCTGCTCTGCATGTGTAAAGCGCCAACGTTTGTGAACGTCTTTGTGAAGTTCTACTTTGTCTTTTAATTCTGAGCCCGATTAGACGTGCTATTGTTTCAATTCCACTTGTTTCGGGCTGATAATTACTTTCCTAATTTTCTGAATTTGCACCAAGGTTATTCTTTTTCTTTTTTGTCTCTTTTCTCCACACTGCTTTCTTCTTCGCTTAGTCATCGACATTTCATTTATAACGTATTGTCCTTGTACGCTTTATATGCGATGAGAGCCCTGGATCTGTGTGTGCTCAAGTCCTTCCCACGACTGAGTGTGTTGCTGCCCATTCTCTTATTTGGTTGTAAGTAGGGCGTGTTTTTCAAGAATCTCATGTTCTACATCATTGCGAGATGGTTCGTGGTCAATCTCTTGGCACAAAGTCTCATGTTTAAGGTCCCCGCGAGACGCTCCGAGGCCAATCTCTTTAGTCTCGCGGTCTCGCGGGTCTTTTAAGTGTCTTCTGTGATCTTAACGTGAACATCACGTCTCGACGCCCTACTGTTTCTCTCCAAGATTTTTTTTTTATAATAGAGAGATTATAATTTCTTTTCGCAGATTCTCTTGATGAAAGTAACCCAAATGTAACGAGGAAACTCATGTTTGCTGCCTGTTTGCAGCTTGTTCAGTTGCTCTGCTTGGCTGAGGATGGCGACGCTCTTACCGTTTTGCTCTCCAGCCGCGCTGCTGTGCAGTTCTGGATCAGCATTGCAACATACGGTGACTGTCAAAGAAAAGTGTGTTGTTACTACTTGCCACGGCCCACTGCCTGTATTAAATAATAAGAATATTTCTCTGTTGTCTGTATTAAATAAATATTTTCAAATGATTTTACTTTTACAGAATTGTTTTTTAGCTTGTATTAAATAATTTTCAAATGATTTTACTTTTGTTTGCCTCATAACCAGTTAAGATCCTTGCTTTATGTTTTTAACTTATGTCTCTACTTTTATATAATATATTGGTCTGGGTGTGTAGGGGGCATGTTTAAATTATATATATATATATATATATATATATATATATATATATATATATAGTAATGTAGAAAGAGATTTTATGAGGGTCCTGTATTTCTAATTTTCTAATCTGGCAACCCTATGAGAAGTTACAGTCTGGTTTTAAAGAAGGGCACAGCACTGAAGCAGATTTAGTGAAAGTTTTGAATGATCTAAGAAGTTGTATGGATATTAATTAACGTTTCTGTTCTTGTCCTCCTCGACTTAAGTCCTGCATTTGACACAGTTGACCAGAATATACTTTTAAATCATCTTAAGGAATGGATTGGTTTATCTGGGACTGATTTAAATTGGTTTAGGCCAGCAGGGGTCACCAAGTCCGGTCCTGGAGGACCACTGTGGCTGCAGGTGTTCATTCTCACCCTTTTCTTAATTAGTGACCTGTTCTTGCGGCTAATTAACTTCTTTTGAATTCATTGTAATTGAGTTGCTCTTGAAGACTCAGACCCCTTTATTGATTCATTTTCATTAATTAGCAGCCAAACAGTAGTGAGAGAGCGGTGTGGTAGCGCAGTGGGTAGCGCTGCTGCCTCGCAGTAAGGAGGCTTGGGTTTGCTTCCCCGGGTCCTCCCTGTGTGGAGTTTGCAGGTTCTCCCTGTGTCTGCGTGGGTTTCCTCCAACAGTCCAAAGACATGCAGGTTAGGTGCATTGGCGATCCTAAATTGTCCCGAGTGTGTGCTTGGTGTGTGTGTGTGTGTGCCCTGCGGTGGGCTGGCGCCCTGCCCGGGATTTGTTCCTGCCTTGCGTCCTGTGCTGGCTGGGATTGGCTCCAGCAGACCCCCGTGACCCTGTGTTAGGATATAGTGGGTTGGACGATAGCTGACTGACTGAGAAAATGAGCCCAAACTGGACCAGCAAACTGGTATCCATCATACAATATCTGAAAATAAGGATATTCTCAGGAATGTTGATCTGCTCAGGTCCTCAAAATAGTTTACCAGAGCTCTTAGAAAAGAGAAAATCAACAATTTATTGCACAACAAGAGCAGCAACAAGCAACAAGAATGACAAAAATCGATGCCTAATTAAGCAACTGGTTGGAGTGAAATTGGTTGGAGTTTGAGGCCCTTTGGCCTTCTGTTGGCTCATTCACTTCACATTTCATTTCTGTTTAAGGAAAGAACTGAAACAATCAGATGAAGAAATTCTTAAAAAAAACAAGTCAATTAAAAATAATTCAAAAGAATTTAATTAGCAGCCAAAACTGGTCACCAATTAAGAAAAGGGTTGGAATGAAAACCTGCAGCCACTGCGGCCCTCCAGGACCGGAGTTTGAGATATGGGGAGCAATTACATAAGCACGTTCCATGTGGAAGTCCTGCTAGTGTCAATAAGCAGTTCCCCTCCCCTAGACTCCTCCTACTTTAAGTCCCTCCCACCCTTTGGAGAAAGAGAGGGGGAAGTGGCGAGGGAGGGTACTTTACAGGGTAGCCATGTCTACAGCAGACACAAGTGAAATGCCAGGGTTTGGTGGCCCATAAAACTTTCTGTATGACATGTACAGCTAACCAAGCCTCTCTCAACGCAAAACATAAAACTTTTCGTGGGTTTCCAGCCTGTTTAGACCACATATACATGCAAGGGTGGAGTGGTGGCTCTGAGGCTAAGGATCTGCGCTGGAATCCCAAAGGTTCGAATCCCCGTCACTGCCAAAAGAGATCCTACTCTCCCGTAACCTTCAATTGCTCCAGGGGTGCTGTACAATGGCTCACCCTGCGCTCTATACCACAAGGGGTATGCGAAAACTAACAAATTCCTAATACAAGAAATTGTATAAGGCGAAATAAAGAACAAAAAAAAAAAACAAAGATGGGGGGGTGTGCCATCTTCACAGGGTATGGCAAATCACACACATGGCACAGCATAACTTGAGGAAATGAATGGCATAGCTCAAGACAGAGATTAGATTAAGGAGTGGACAACAATGCCAACTTGCATTGTCCACATCACTGAGTAACCTCATTACGCGCCTGGCACAATATGTTCGGCATATTTGAATGGCAGGAGCCTGAATGTAAAAGGAACCTAATACAACAGAAACAAAATCAGATGAGGAGCGAGCACTTTATAGGATGCATTTCATGTTTTTATAAAAGCCCCAAACAAATTGGATTAAGTTCACAAAACTAGTTATAATTATCCTCCCTGCTGAACGATCACAATAATGACTTTTTAACGAGGGACAACCTGATCTGTGTTAACCTCCGCACCTCACCCCACAGATTGGCATCATTTAGGAGGCTCCCAGGTGCAAAAGTGCTGATTGAAAACATGACGGCTTCATGTCGACGCAGCTGTTTTCTTTCAGCAATGATGTCATGGTGAGGGTGACCCCCTCCCTCCGCTGACAGGTGGCACCTGTCTTCTACTGTCCATAACCAAAAGGACCCCCCACCCTCCCCCCCACCGGCCATCTTATTACCCTCGGCTCGAGTTACCAGCCATTCCACTCACACATTCTGGCACTCTCCTGGCCGTGCCCATCACCACGTTTCTCTTAGCACCTCTTTCTTCCTTCTGCTTGTTCTTCTCTTCTGATTTTTGTCCTCCATTACTGAACTCCCCCCCCCACCTCCCCTAGGAGCACCAGCACTGCTATCCCTGGTGTTAAAACATTAAATGGTAAAGACGTCGCTTGCCATTTCTTTGCTCTCTAGACTGTGATGTCTGAAATCTTAATCGAAAGAAATGCTCTCCTTGCACTGACCCCCTTCCGGTAAAGGTCAGACTGGCAGACTACCAGCCACAAATCCCCAGACCAGCACCCCCATGAAGAAAGTGTTCTGAATGAAGATGACTACAGTAATGATGCAAACGCAAAAAAATCTTTTAGTCTGAATATTCTTATTATTATTTGTTATAAACTGCTCAAAAAAGATTAAAGGAACACTTTGAAAACACGTCAGATCTCAATGGATCTCTCGACTGCTATGGACTGATATGGTAATGCGTGAGGAATGAAAGGATGGCACATCGTTTGATGGAAATGGAAATCATCAACCTACAGAGGGCGGAATTCAAAGACACCCCGAAAATCAAAGGGAACAAAATGAAGAGGCAGACGGGCAGGCGAGTCCATTGTGCCGAAATTTCATTGCAGCAACTCCAAATCATACTCAGCAGTTTGTATGGCCTCCACGTGCTTGTATGCATGCCTGACAACATCAGGGGGGACGTGGGGGAGACGCATGCTCCTAATGAGACAATGGATGGTGTCCTGGAGGATCTCCTCCCAGATCTGGACCAGGGCGTCACTGAGCTCCTGGATAGTCTGAGGTGCAACGGATAGACCGAAACATAATGTCCCACCTAGAGGTGTTCTATTGGATTGAGGTCAGGCGAGTGAGCGTGGGGGGCCAGTCAATGGTATCAATTCCTTCATCGTCTTGCCACATGAGGCTGGGCATTGTTGTGCACCAGGAGAAACCCAGGAGCCACTGCACCAGCATAGGGTCACACAATGGGTCCAAGGATTTCATCCCAATACCTAATGGCAGTCAAGGTGCTGTTGTCTAGCCTGTAGAGGTCTGTGTGTCCCTCCATGGATATGCCTCCCCAGACCATCACTGACCCCTCACCACACCGGACATGCTGAGTGATGTTACAGGCAGCATAACGTTCTCCACGGCTTCTCCACACCCTTTCATGTTTGTCACATGTGCTCAGGGTGAACCTGCTCTCATCTGTGAAAAGCACAAGGCACCTGCCAGTGGTGGACCTGCCAATTCTGGTATTCTATGGCACATGCCAATTGAACTCCATGGTGCCAGGAGGGCAGTGAGCACAGGGCCCACTAGAGGACGTCAGGCCCTCAGGCCACCCTCATGAAGTTTGTTTCTGATTGTTTGGTCAGAGACATTCACACCAGTGACCTGCCTGCTGGAGGTAATTTTGTAGGCTCTGCCAGTGCTCATCCTGTTCCTCTTTGCCCAAAGGAGCAGATACCGGTCAGTCCTGTTGATGGGTTAAGGACCTTCTACGAGGGGCCCTGTCCAGCTCTCCTCGAGTAACTGCCTGTCTCCTGGAATCTCCTTCATGCCCTTGAGACTGTGCTGGGAGACACAGCAAACCTTCTAATGGCACGTATTGATGTGTCATCCTGGAGAAGTTGGACTACCTGTGCCACCTCTGTAGGGTCCAGGTATCTCCTCATGCTACCAGTAGTGACACTGACAGTAGCCAAATACAAAACGAGTGACAAAACAGATGAGGAGGGAAAAATGTCAGTGGCCTCCACCTGTTAAACCATTCATTCCTGTTCTGGGGGTCGTCTCATTGTTGCCCCTCTAGTGCACCAAAGCAGCTGAAACTGATGAACAAGCCCCTCTGCTACTTCACTGAGCAGATCAACAGCCCACAAGTGTCACTGACTTGATGCTCTAGTCTCACTAACAAGGGCTCCTTTCATTTTTAGCAGTATATTTGAATTATTTAAAATGTTTGTTATTTAAAGCGCTTTACAACAGAGCTCTCTGTGAATGGCGCTATATAAAATAAAGGCCCATTCAAACACATTATCCACAGCAGAAGATTCATTCCTGGAGTCTCACCTCTTTGACTGAAGAAAAGCTTCTACAGCGCCAACTCCAGCTGGTGAAGGTCATACTGACAGACCACCTGCCCAAATCCACTCCAACATATTTGATCAAAACTGTTAAAAATGACTTTATCGTATTTGAGGGGCCTTGTGTTGCTTTGTAAAGCACATTCTGGCAAGTGCTGTCTGTGAAAGACATGATTATACAGTAAAAGAACAGTTCATTCACATGCATTGTCAGCAATTGGCCCTCAGTGTCCCAGACCCATCAGACTAACAGGTCCACCCTGGTTGTAAAATCACAAAGATGGAAGAAAACAGGGGGGTCTTTCAGCTGTCTAATGATGTTTCCATGTCGTCTTCTTATATAATACGCTACTGTGGCTGTTCATTTGTCTGTCCAGGATTTTATTTGGTACACAAATACTACGTGACGTCTGCTATCTGCTTTCGTGGTGATGATTGACATCCAAGGTTATTCCTCATCCACCCATCCATTATTCAACCCGCTATATCCCAACTATATTGTCACGGGGGTTATTCCTCATTTTATTTTTATTTTATTGAAGAATCAACTCTCGGCAGCAGCCAGCAGGGTGGCCGTGTGCTACATGTGTATGGGCGCCGTTCTCATTCCCTACCACCTTCGCTGTCACTTATTTATTATTAGGCTGACCCGCCTTTTAAGGCGACCGACTTTTAAGTTGACCACTTCTTAAGGCAATTCAATATGTAGATCAATTTGATATTTTATACAAACTCATTAATTTGGTTATATTGCATTTGAGCGGGATTACTTTAATACTCGTAGTTTCTGTTATTTTTTTGATGAAATTTAAACTTTTTTTCTATATTGAGGTCGCCCTTTTGAACCCCCCTGATATTTACTACGTGGTGAGGCATTTGTACTCCATCAACATTAATTATTTCCAGAGACATAATTTTGTCTATTTTTCCAGCGCATCGCGCACAAAAGCAAGGGGACGATGGGAGCACCAGAACTCTGCTCACATCGCGTCGCTTCGAACCGCAAGCTGCAAGTAGTAAGTCTGTGATAAGCGGAATACCACTACGCTTTCCACTCACGGGACGGAAGGACAATCCCGACCGCTTTTATATAGTAAGAAAGAAGAAGAAGATATCGCACAGTCTGGAGTAGCAAATCATCTTTTACCTGGAAAAACGAAACTACAAATCCCATCGTGCATTGCAAAATGGACAGGGCGTGTGTGAAACTCCGCGCCTGCGTAGCACTCACGGGATGGAAGGACCGCTTTTATATAGAAGGATTTATAATCAATTGGTTGATCACCTTAACTCCAATAATTTATTTGAGATCTACCAATCTGGCTTTAGGCGTTATCATGGTGTTGAGATGGCCCTCCTGAAAGTATTCGATGACATCTCTATTATTACTGACTCAGGTGGCGCTGCAGTCCTCGTTGACCTGACCGCTGCCTTTGACACTATTGACCATGAGACATTGCTGGTGCGGCTTGAACATCTTGTTGGGCTTAAAGGGGCCGCTCTTAACTGGTTCAGGTCATATCTAACTGGTAGACACTTTTCAGTCTTTTTCGTCTACCGCTTCTCTTAAATGTGGTGTTCCTCAGGGATCCATTTTGGGTCCTATCTTATTCTCTATATACCTTCACCCTATTGGAGCAATTTTTAGGAAATTTAACATTTCTTTCAACTGCTATGCTGATGATACTCAGGTTTATATTCCTGTCTGTAACTCTGCAATGAATCAACTGCACAACTGTCTTTCTGAACTAAGATCCTGGATGGCTAATAATTTTCCTGATCTGAATCAAAATAAAATGGAGGTGCTTATACAACAACAACATTTATTTCTATAGCACATTTTCTTACAGATAATGGAGCTCAAAGTGCTTTACATGATGAAGAAAAGAGAAATAAAAGACAAATTAAGAATTAGAATAAGAGAACACTGATTAACATAGAATAAGAGTAAGGTGGTCCGATGGCCAGGACAGAAAAAAACAAAAACAACTCCAGACGGCTAGAGAGTAAAAATAAAATCTGCAGGGGCTCCAAGGCCACGAGACCACCCAGCCCCCTCTGGACATTCTACTTAACATAAATGACCTCAATCAGTCCTCTTTGTATTTAGGGTCCTCTTGGAAAGACATGATGATGATGGTCATGTAGACTTCTGGCTTTTAATCCAGTGGGTCCATCAGCTAAAGCCCAAATTGGTCTTGGACTTCTCGGCTCTTTCTCTGTCAAGTCTGCAATCTTCGTGTTATCTTTGACAGTAACCTCTCTTTTGAGAAACAAGTTAATTCTGTAGTCAAGAGTTGCTTTTTTCCAGCTGCGTCTATTAGGTAAGATCAGGCCTTTTTTATCTTTTAGGGATCTTGAGAAAGCTACTCCTGCTTTTATCTTTTCTCTCCTCGATTACTGCAACTCGCTGTATTCTGGGATTAGCAAATCTCTGATACGCAGGTTACCGTTGGTCCAGAATGCTGCCGCTCACTTTCTGGTTGGGGCAAGAAAGTCTGATTCTGTTTCTCTGATATTAGCTTCTTTACACTGGCTGCCTGTCAGTTTTCGAATTGATTTTAAAATCTTGTTGCTAGTTTTTAAATCTTTACATGGGCTCGGCTCCTGCCTATTTATCTGAATTGTGTGTTTTACACCAGCCATCCAGAGAGCTTAGATCTTCTGGTCAGTTCTTGACAAGAAACAAATTGTGATGGCCAGGCACACTGGGTCAGAGCGTCCCTCAAAATGGCAGATTTCATGGGGTTTTCCCAGAATTCCGTGCTTAGTACTTACCAAGAGTTGTTCAAGGAAGTTACAACTGGTGAACCAGTGACAGGGCCAGTGGCGTAGCTTTTTCCGACCCAAGCGGCACATTTTTGGGGGCGGCATTATTGGCCACAAGGCTTAGTACAATTTGTGAGTAAGCAGCAGGATTCGGAAAAATATCACTCATGTATGAAAAAAGTAAAATTCACTGATTTTTTAACCACAAATGCTTGAAAAATAATGTTCAGACTGTCCTTCTGCATCAGACAAATCTCTGATACGCAGGTCACCATTGGTCCAGAATGCTGCCACTCGCTTTCTGGTTGGGGCAAAAAAGTCTGATTCTGTTTCTCCGATATTAGCTTCTTTACACTGGCTGCCCGTCAGTTTACGAATTGATTTTAAAATCTTGTTGCTAGTTTTTAAATCTTTACATGGGCTCGGCTCCTGCCTATTTATCTGAATTGTGTGCTTTACATCAACCATCCAGAGTGCTTAGATCTTCTGGTCAGTTGTCTCTTGTTGTCCCTCGTACCAAGTGTAAAACTAAGGGGGACAGGACTTGTGCTGCTGCTGCTCCTCGCCTATGAAACTCTTTACCTCGTCACATAAAGGAGTCGTCTACAATTCAAATCGAGATTAAAGACTCATTTCTTCTTTAAACTCAGTAGTATATAGGGATTTATAGTAGTCTCTGAAAGTATGCATTATATTTTTGTGTTCGACGATTTTATCTCCGTTTGTGCTAGTGATTACCGAGATTGCGTTGCGCACTTCTTGCTTGTGAATTTGTTGAGCTAAAAGCTTATTAGCTTTCTCCCCATGTTCATAGTAATGATGTCTGGATTTGTAAATTAGTTGTTCAGTTTCTTTAGTTGTCAAGAGGTTTAATTCCGAATGCAGAGCCTGCCTCCTCCTATTTAGTGTCTTGCTTGGTAGTCTGGCGTGTTCTTCATCTATTTTAGTAATTTCGCTTTTTATCTCTGCTACTTGACTCATTTCTATTCACTTGCATTCCGTGACCTTCAGTAATACTGATGGTTTCCTCATTGTGATTACGTAACATTACTTCTATTTATTATTTATTGCATTTACGTTCATCTATTTTATTTCTTTTTATGTTATTCATGTTAATTGTATGTTTTTTCTTTTATTCTTTTATTGTAAAGCACTTTGGCCACAGTATTCCTATGTTGTTTTAAATGTGCAATATAAATAAATTGACATTACATCGACATTCCCCTACCTCTTCATATATTAAATCATTCTTGAGGCAGATTGAAGATTTAAGTGCCAGCTTAAGTGAAAAATGAAGGAAAACGTACAAAGTAATTGCAACACAAACACTGACCCTATCGGTTTTAACGGGCTGTCACACACGTGCGCATGGGATGCAGCTAAAGGGCCTGAGGAAGGGCAGTTCCAAGTCATACCGGGATGTGGCGGAGTGCTCTGACTCTCTTTCTCCCTTTCCTGCAGACCATTCACAGGAGATCCCACCTGGCCCTCTTGACGTCACTTCCGGGTCCGAGCCTATGGAGGGAGTCCTTGCCGGCTCCGGCCCCTGTGATGTCACGTCCCGGGCTCGAGCCTATGGCTGAAGACCTTCATGAGCTCGACCCCTTTGACTTCACTTCCTGTCTTCCCCTTTAAAAGCCTCCACCTTTTCCCTCAGCTCTGTTTTGGACTCGGTTTTGTGCACATCAGTGCTGTATATAATTTTACGACTTTGCATACCAAACTTTCTAAGTCTCGGAGTCAAGTTTGTGACACGGGAAAAGATGCCAATGGAAGAAGAGAAGAAGCTGGCCGCTTGGGTGGAGATAAGAAGAGTAGCTCAGGAAGCAGCGAGCGCATCAACCTTTGAATGCTAAACGTACAGCGAAAGAGGATGAAGACTGTAAGTCAAGTGTATTGACGGCACGTTATGGTGCCAGTGCGCCGTTACTGGTTATATTCTAATCTTTGTAAAGTGCCTTGTAATGATACTATACACTGATCAACCACAACATCCAAACCACTGACACGTGATGTGAATAACTTTGATTATCTCCTTACAGTGACACCAGTCGAGAGGTGGGTGATATTAGGCAGCAAGAGAACAGCCAGTTCTTGAAGGGGATGTGTTGGCTGCAGGATAAACGGCAAAGTGTAACGATCTGAGCAACTCTTGACAAGGAACAAATTGTGATGGCCAGGCACACTGGGTCAGAGCGTCCCTCAAAA
>JANRMT010062797.1:13455562-13470960 GCA_026402145.1 Polypterus bichir lapradei | reverse complement strand
ATAGATAGATAGATATGAAAGGCACTATATAATGATAGATAGATAGAAAGATAGATAGATAGACAGGAAAGGCACTATATAATAATGATAGATAGATATGAAAGGCACTATATAATAGATAGATAGATAGATAGATAGGAAAGGCACTATATAATAATGATAGATAGATATGAAAGGCACTATAAAATAGATAGATAGATAGATAGATAGATAGATAGATAGATAGATAGATAGATAGATAGATAGATAGGAAAGGCACTATATAATAGATAGATAGATATGAAAGGCACTATGTAACAGATAGATAGATAGGAAAGGCACTATATAATAGATAGATAGATAGATAGATAGATATGAAAGGCACTATATAATAATGATAGATAGACAGCACTTTATTCTGAACACTGCCTTATGACAGCACTCCTTTTGAAAGGTGCCATATAGAAGAATAAGGAATTGCTTGGCATTGCCCACAGCATTCCTCAATCTCGTCTCATCTTGTGGTTAAACTCTATCGATATTACATTCCGTGCATATTTTAACATTTACTTAATAAAGAAGCTGTAAACCATCACTTACCCTCAAGTTTTATTAATCAATATTGTCATTGAATATGAAGCACTTCTCAGAAACCTGAGTTTGATTGCTGCCTGGCATGTGTCAAATATCCATGTCTTGCGTTAGCTGAAACCACATTTGCATGTCTTTTATTTACATTTTAACTAAATGTGATGTTTATTAGAAATTTCATTTTCTCATGATTTCAATAAAATTATGTCAAGAAAACAAATTTTTGTAATCTTGAGAGCTCGATAAAATGAACTCAGTTATCTAAAGTAATCCCAGTAAGCAATTTAAAAAACAAATACTGATATTGCATGTTCCCTCTCGACTTCTGTAGCACCCCCGTAATAACCCTGTAAACCTATAAACGTCTGACACAGAAGGTAAGCTGACTTTTCCTTGCCTTACTCCCCACTTACCTACATGTAGATTATGAGCTCCTTGTAACGCTACACCTCTGTAACAAGCCATACAGACAGACAGACAGACACACCACCTTCCCCTGTGCTCTTGGAGCTTTAAGCATTTATTTCTTATTTCAATATGTGTGAACTGTGTTGGATTGCAATAATGATTTATTACACTTTATCATCTTGTGTGTTGTTATAGTCTTCTGTGTCTTGTAGATCATAATGATCTGGTGAGTAAGGTGCTATTTAAAATCATGATCAGTAGCTGTATGTTGTTCAAAACAACTCCTCCATAGCTGGACTCTCATCTTAGAGTCTAAACAAAAGGCTCGCTCTACATGAATGTTACGTGCTTTGTAAACTGTCTTGTAACAGAACTCTTTTTGAACGCCATTCTTTTTTTTTTATCATATATTCTATGTATGCAATTCAAAGGATTGTAATGACTGGGGTCTCTCCTGATAATGTTACACTGATGGACTCCATAACCTCCACTACTAGCTTTCCGCTGCGGACGACTCTGACAGACTAAAACGGCGTTCAGTTTCTTTCCTGGAAGAGCCCGGTGAGATGCCTCTGCCTTTTTCTGTTGTATTTGAACTGCGTTCATCTTCTGTGGTTCTGTTCTTTTTATGATTTGTGCAGCACTCATAGTTATTATGTGTATTTATAGAATTCCTCACACTGGTTCAGAATGATTAAGTAGACCAAATGCTTCTTCCTTTTCCTCTTTTGGTTTTGACAAATTTCAGTATTTGTCTGTGGTTTACTTTGCATTATTAAAAATATTGTGTCATATGCAGTCTGTGTCCTGCCGTATTGTTATGTGATGGCGCTCTTTATGAAATATAAAGATTAGATCCACATTATCCACAGTAAGCTCTGCATGCCAAGAGTCTGATCTAGTTACTCGATAAAATGCTCTACCTGCATGGACGTTCCTTCTGGTAAATGTCACACTCACTGACCCCCCCACACACGCACACACACACACACACACACGCACACACACATACACATACATACATACACACGCACACACACACATACACCCCCTCCTCTCCTTCCTTCTGCAGTGCAGACCTGACCCCATGCGCCTCACGCCCTCCACCTTTCCTCTTCTCCATTCTGTTTCCTGCTTCTTATTCTTCCACTGTCGTTTTCCTCATTCGCCCTGTTGCTTTGGTGCCCTCATGCCAGACTCTGCCTGTGTATGTGTGTAAAACCAGGGGGAGTTGGGGGGGGGGGGTGGATCTGACAGCACCTGTTTCAGGACCTCAGCCACTTGTCACAAATGTGGAGTTAAAGGCATGGGGGGTGATGGTAGAAGTTAATAGAGGATTCCCTAGTCCTCATGGGGGGGGGAGGTCGGTGGGGGTCTCAGTTGACAGTGAGAGGAGGGGAGAGAGAGAGAGAGAAAGAGAGAGAGAGGGGGTCATCTTGGATCACTGTCTATGAAACAGAGACACACGTTACTCTGCCAGCAAGTTCGAGAGGTTTAGGTGAGGGGGGGGGGAACTGCTGCCGTCAACAAGTAAGTAGCACGGCAGCATTGGGCGGCCGTCCCTGCTGGAGACACTCTTCGTGGATCAGATCAGTGACAAGGCACCCCCCATCTCCCCTCCAGCCTTGATTCCGAAGAGCAGCCAGACGGCGCGGACCGCAGCCCACGCAGCACTCCCGATTCCGGTCAGTGTCCCGGCGCTTCCTTTTTCACTTTGGGGTCTTGAGGGACGCGGACGGACTGGCGGACCGCCGCATTGTCAAATGAAGGTGACATCCACGCAGGCAGAGGCGGGCGCAGCTCACATTTTTGCACTTCGGCGAGCGCGGCGCCTCAAGAGAATGAAAAGTGAGAAACGATGGCTTTTAAAGAACGCCACGTTCTGCGAGTTATTGAACGGCACGACTACAGGCCATTTTATAATTTGTGTGAAAAAATACCGAAAAAAAAACTTCTCATTTATCAGCAGCAAAGAAAAAAGCTCAGCCGTCTCAGCATACGTTGAAATTCCATGGTCAAAAACTGCACGTTTCAGCAGTAATGAGAATGTACTGCATGTGTAGAGTTTGAAAAGCTGCCTCCACCTGTCTCCAGCTATTAATATTATTATTAGTATTACAAATAAAGGGGATGTATTTATTTAAGTAATAGTAAGAGGAGGATACAGGGTGGGAACCAAACGCTAGACGGGACGCCATTGATGCATAGGACGCATAGGATGTACTCAGTTACTAGGACTTGGAAGGAAACAGGACCACCGGGAAACTCGTTAGAAACGTGTACTCAACCCCCCGACGGTGAGCGAAGCGGAAGCTGAAATCAGGTCCCAAGGCTGGAGGTGAGAGCTTCACAGGCACTCACTTAACCGCACCCGTGTCCTGTTTATGGAACCGGAATTATCTGCAAAATTGTTAATAGCCTGACCGTGAACGTACAAACTCCACACAGAATGCGATTGCAACGCCACAGAGCCATCTGCTGCGCCACCTTGTTGCTCCAATCGTTACTATGCTGTTTTAAATAAAGTAGCAACGTCTACGCTTTGCACCAAGTCCGGCCCGGCACTCGCGTTTTTACACGAGACTGGAAGAGCGAAATATGAACGGGTTGAAAATAAAACTGTGAATTTACAATTTGAGAATACTGAGGGGACGTTTGATTTCTTATAGTAACGTCTGTTTACAAGACTATCTCGGAAAAAAAAGGTCTTGACAGGTGACATTTAAGCAAACACGTAGGAAATGGTTGTATTAGCAAGCTTGTGAATTATTTCTTTATTATTTCCATAACGTTAAAGTATGGCACTCATAAACTACCTTTAACACTGTAATATTAAACTATAGGTCTCTATTTAAAGCACGACTCAGACAAAATTTTTATGATGATGCCGACAGTTTAGTTACACTTAAAAAATCGGCTTCTTGACATACAAATGTCATTTAAAGTAATAAAATAATTGAAACCCTAATATAGTCCATCCATCCATTATCCAACCCGTTATATCCTAACTACAGGGTCAAGGGGGTCTGCTGGAGCCAACCCCAGCCAACACAGGGCGCAAGGCAGGAAACAAACCCCGGGCAGGGCGCCAGCCCACCGCAGCCTAATATACTCAGAAAAATCAAATACAAAATGAATTATAATTATAATCTTAAAATATTTACCCAGGATTCCATTTTACAGTATGCTCCTGTATGCAAATATTGCAAAATAACTATCCAATCAATGTACGACTTCAGATAGTTTTTTTCATTGAGAGGCGGACTATGGAAAACTTTTTTAGCGTGTCAAGAGAGAATGTCATAGACAGCGGTGGGCAACAGGGAACAATATTTGCCATCTTTAAACGCATGTTTTTATGTTAGCCCATTTGGGTGGTTTATAGTTTGAATGAAATCAGCCTTTAGCACAGCAAGCAATAAGAGCTGCAGTCCTTTTGCCGTTTTCATCGTTCAATTTTATTTTGCCGCATCTGTGTCTTCTATGCTGTAGTTTGAGAATTATTATTTGTACAATCATTGTTATTATTGATGGCCTTGTTATTGTTGGATTGTGTCGTCAGGCGTTAAGACCAAACGTCACTAGTGTGCGAAAGTAATATCAAACAATATCAGGTATAGTACGGTGTTCGTTTGAGTATGTATTGTTTAAAAAACGCCTCCTCCAAATTTTCCCTCCGTAGACGACCGCCTAGTTCGCTTAAATTTTAGAGCCAGCCCTGCACTTATGGTCACCAGCTCTTGAACTTAATGATATTTTGTGAAGGGTATGTTACGTATTTCAGTTATAATGATTTAAAGAATAACATTTAATTTTTGCTTAAACTTAAAAAAGAGAGGCCTGTTGGCACAGCCGTTGATGCTCCTGTCTCGACGGCACAAGGATCTGGGTTCGATTTGGTCGGTGCCAGTATGGAGTCTGTACTCTTCTTTTCGAGTTCGTGTGGATTTTCTGTGGCACGTCTCGCACATTCATACATTCGTATATGCATGTTGGTCAATGTAGTTGCCTCTTACGGTGGACTGGCATTTCGCTCAGAAATGGTACCACCTTTACGCCCATTGCAGTCGGGACAGACACCACCAAGTCACCATTCAAAGCAAGTTATTAAAAAAGGATCGAGAAATTTTAAAATTCATCATTTACTCTTTAAATCTCTAAAATTTGATTTTTAATTTAATAAAAGTGTATATTTGAAATTATTTGGAACGATAATCCTGCCGAACATTCATTGGAGAAGAATATCATCCATCCGTCCATTATCCAACCCGCTATATCCTAACTACAGGGTTACTGGAGCCAATCCCAGCCAACACAGGGCGCAAGGCAGGAAACAAACCCTGGGCAGGGCGCAAAAGAATATCATCAGATTTCAAATTGGTTTGATTTAATGCTAGTCTCGATCAGGTGACTGGCGAACAAGGCTCATTTCCTCTTTGGCTCCAAATTGCCGCAGATCTCTTTGTTTACATGCTATGTTAGATTGATTCGGTGACTTTAATTTGAAAGGGTGCGCGTGTGTCCAATTTTGGACTAGCATCCCTTTCAGAGTAAATTCTCACACTGTACTGCTCCGGTATATCCACTCGTCTACTGTATGACGCGTCATGACTTAATCCGCTCCTTTTGCCGTCTGATCTGCCTCTCTTGTAATGACTCCATAGAATAAAAATACTCGAGAACAATCTGCCGAGCGGTATGACTCGCCGCTAGCCTTCAAGGCGCTGACACAATTTTTAAAAGCCAGGACGAGCAGCAGTCAAACAGCAGCTACTGACAAAACATGACCTCTGCAGTGTGCCGTCTGCTTCAACAAAACGCTCAATGGAAAATCTGCCTCCGCCTTATTAAGCGCGTGCTGCTGTAGAGCGCCATCAGCAGGTTGTTCTTTTAGTAACGCCTGCCTAGTAATTTATATAAAGCTCCCAGTCACCACTGAATAGGGGGGCAGTGATTTTTTTTTTTAATTTTCGTTTCAGGTTTATCTGATTTCATTTACTTCGCTTTCAAGAGCTGTCATCGCTCTTAGTTTTTGCCGTGAACACCGGTACGGATACAGCCCCGATAAGATCCACTTGCAGAGCCACAGCAGTTACACACCCGGAAGGGACGTCACCGCCGTTTCAGGACTGACTTCGTAAAATTACTTTTGGAAGGTTTCGGCAGGTCTCGGCAAAGCCCGGAAAGTAACGTCGGGTCAAAAACCCGTTCAATTTGGAATGAACATTTAAGCCAATCTAA
This sequence comes from Polypterus bichir lapradei, assembly GCA_026402145.1. Classification (NCBI taxonomy): domain Eukaryota; kingdom Metazoa; phylum Chordata; class Cladistia; order Polypteriformes; family Polypteridae; genus Polypterus; species Polypterus bichir. Next base: position 13,464,741 of record JANRMT010062797.1, on the reverse strand, counting down.
TATTTTTAAACATGTATGTAAAGAAAACGGCAATATATATTCTACACCATTTATCTAAATTTTTTAAAACAATATTGCACACATACATTGTACATAAAAAAAATTGAAACACTTTTATTATTAACGTTTAACAACTCTAACGTGGTGTAAACATTATAGTTATATTGCATATTTCGTTTCATGAATGTACACGAAAAACTATTTTCAATTAACACAAATCTTAATGATTTTAGTTTTGTCGACATGTTACATGGTTCCCACAGATCCGAACACAACGTAAATGTTAATATTAATATTTCACATAAATGATCCGTATTGTTTAGTTTGATGTATGACACGACGTGATGGCAGAAACCCTCCAAACTTCACAATGACGCATATTATTTGTTTTGATGTACTGTTTCTCCAAATCATTTTTATCGTATCATTTTTGAACTTGTCCTTGACCTGACGTTAGTTTCCGGGCTTTGCTGAGACCTGCAGAAACTTTCCAAAAGTAATTTTACGAAATCAGTCCTGAAACGGCGGAGACGTCACTTCCGGGTCTGTAACTGCGGGTCATCTTTTCTTTTCTAGTCAATGCACAACAGTGTCGCCCCCTAGTAGTCAAGTTCTTGAAATGTAAGGAACGAGGATTTCAGTTTGATCCTCAAGGCTGACTCTCTGTGTGTGACCCGGAATGAGACACCTCACCTGAGAATACACAACTTCACTTGCGATTTGTAAGTCGTTTTGAACTGAAATGTAAATAGGAACGAGATGTCGTTTATGACTTGTTCTCGGTGCTGCTTAATGTGACCCGGATTACTGAGTCTGACTACGCATGAACCGATGGATGAGTGGATGGATGGATAATCAGGTAGATCGATGGATGCAAGTAGGAAAGAATCTGTGCCGCCCTTGACTGTCATGTCTGCTCAGGCCAGATTTTAAAATGAAGATCTGGTGAGCCAGCCCAGGTAAAAATAAAAAAATATACTTAATTGTACTAAAAATATACTTTAATATGAGAATTTCTAACACATTATTGTTTTTGTGTGCTAAAAACAAGTGCAAAGAAAATATAATACAAATGTACTAATTAAAAATACATTGAATACTTCAGTGTACTTAATCTAAATATGCTAATTTGCTAATATTTAAATTAATATTAAGTGTACTATCCATAAAGTATATAAAAATGTGCTATTAGTGCATTACTTAATACTGTGCTATGCATGCTTTAAATATAAGTTCAATTTTGGTGTACTTTCATACACTATTGTTAAGTTCATTTTAAAATTGTACTGCCCTTCTGGGATATAATATACAAAAAGTTTACTATATTTGAGTTGTAAATGCATTTGACATCACAAATATATTTTCAATGTATTATCCTGGGGCAGCATGGTGGCGCAGTAGGTAGCGCTGCTGCCTCGCAGTTAGGAGACCCGGGTTCGCTTCCCGGGTCCTCCCTGCGTGGAGTTTGCATGTTCTCCCCGTGTCTGTGTGGGTTTCCTCCCACTGTCCAACGACATGCAGGTTAGGTGCGTTGGCGATCCTAAATTGTCCCATGTGTGTGCTTGGTGTGTGTATGTGTGCCCTGTGGTGGGCTGGCACCGTGCCCAGGGTTTGTTTCCTGCCTTGTGCCCTGTGTTGGCTGGGATTGGCTCCAGCAGACCCCCGTGACCCTGTGTTAGGATATAGCGGTTTGGACAATGACTGACTGACTGACCATGAGTAACAGATTGCAATAAGGACTGCAATATCAGATATTTAGAACATTTGCAAATGTCACTAACCACTGATTTTCTGCCACCTGATCAAATCATTACTTTTAAAAATTATTCGTCCTTTACAATCATACGAAAAAGTTTGGGAACCCCTCTCAGCCTGCATAATAATTGACTCTGCTTTCAACAAAAAAGATAACAGTGGTATGCCTTTCATTTCCTAGGAACATCTGAGTACTGCGGTGTTTTCTGAACAAAGATTTTTAGTGAAGCAGTATGAAGTTGTTGGGCTGGCACCCTGCCCGGGGTTTGTTTCCTGCCTTGCGCCCTGTGTTAGCTGGGATTGGCTCTAGCAGACCCCTGTGACCCTTTACTTAGGATATAGCGGGTTGGATAATGGATGGACGTATTATCCTCTCATTTTGATTGAAATATATATTAATATATGTCCTATATTTTATAGGTGTATTAACAAGTCTCTAATGTGAGGATTCAAATATACTTCAAATAGAAACAAAGTTCATTTGTGAAAGTACAGAAATAATAAAAAAACAGTGTACTGTGCATATTTAAGCACATCTTAATGGTGTCTCAAAATTGTACATTCAAGTTGTATTTAAGTATATATTTAGTTACACTAATGATATTACAATAGCTCACTTAGTACAAAATTAGTGCTTGTAAATAGCACACTTTTAACACAATAAGTGCACTTAAATTAAGTTTATTTTAGTGCACTTTTTTTTTTTTTTACCTGGGAGGCCACATCGATCGTGTAAAGAAACATACACCTTGGTGGTGGAGCAAGTCAGATTTTTGGATGAATACAAATTATCATTATGTATAACAAATATAAAATGCAGGCTACTAAAAAGAGAGAAGATGTCGTTCAATTCAGGCAAAACGCAACTGTCTGAGCTATGGCAGAGTAGACCTGTGGTTGCAATAAGACTGTTGGTTCAAACATTCAGTAAGACCTTTCATGAGTCTCTAAATCAGACTGAGTAATATTATAGAAATATATATCTGTAAAGCACATTCAGTGCGTTTAAATGTTATTCAATAACCCAGTTATTTGCAGAAACCTGATTTCTTAAATGCAATATAAGCTCTTATTTCATTTAGAGATATCGGGGTATTGGCCTCTGAGAAGTTAACAGAACTGGAGTTTCCGTGAATAACCCTATTATGTGGCCATGTCAGCCTGCACATGTATTTTCGTTACACACACTTTCAGCAGTCTAAGTAGAAGGGTCCACAAAATACATTTCCAGAAGCAGGTATCATTTCTTCACCTGGCAAAAATAATCTGTTTTAATATTTCAGAAATCACAAATTGACGTTGATGAGCTGAACATACAGTGCTAAACTCAGACACGCAATATTGGGAGCAGCAGAGTAGCACTTTAAAAGTAACACGCATTATGTAGTCAGATTACTTTTTAAAGTAATTAATACGTATCTTACTGAAGTAAAATACCTACGTTATTATTATTATTCCAGCAGAAATTGGGTGTAAGGAGTGCCGGGTCCTTTGTCAGGGCTCAGTAACACAGCCAAGCAGAAAAGTGTGTGCTGCATACAATCCGATAACTGAAACCTTTAAGTAAAGTGTCAATTTGACTAAACATGTTTAGAAAGCACAAGAAAATAATCGCAGACGCCATGCTTATTTTCAAATTCATGGTGGCCAATGATGACATTTAATTCTTTTTTTTTTGTGCAATTTAATGATGTCAGAGTGTTTTGACAAAGGAGAACTTCAAAAAATTAATTGCCCATGTAAATACGGATTTGTAAGACGGCAAGTTTCTGCCTTAACCACGTTATTCACAGTGGCGTGCAGTGAGGTTCATGGCTGGTGAGGCACTGACTCCTTATTTATAAAATATATACAATGCAATACAATACAATTTATTTTTGTATAGACCAAAATCACACAATAAGTGCCGCAATGGGCTTTAACAAGCCCTGCCTCTTGACAGCCCACCAGCCTTGACTCTCTAAGAAGACGAGGAAAAACTCTCAAAAAAGTATGAAAAATATGGAGGAAAACTTGGGAACGGCAGTTCAAAGAGAGACCCCTCTCCAAGTAGATTGGGCGTGCAGTGGGTGTCAACAAGAAGGGGGTCAATACAATACAATACAATACACAGAACAGAACAAATCCTCAATACAGTATAAAAATAAAAATTTTACAAGTATATGAACCCAAAAGAGTAGCTTATTCACTGACTGCAGGCTTCTTGGTAAATGTTTCATGTCACAATATTCCGTGGTAGTCCAGACATTGACATAAGTTGAGAAGAAAAGGCACAGAAAGCAGTAAAGGCGGTTTCTCGTAGGAGAGCCACACAGCCAGTCTTTTCGCGGGTACCACTCCGTTTGAAAAGAGCGAGTTGCCTTTTGTCCCTTAGTTTGAAGCAAACCTTTCAACTCCGGCGTTGGTCTTCCATTATTTATTACTTTCTGTTTTGACTGACAGTCCAATTTTGAGAAATTTTTAAGCTGAGATATATAATCTTCCATTTTGGCAGTCAGTCGGAACAAAAAATCAAAATAAACGGAGCACTGAAGTGCACTTGACTGAACCTATTGGTGCCTCAGCGTAGAAGAACAGCAGCAACGGGTACCTGTTGGGTTCACATGCAGGTGAGGCAAGGTACGGTCTGCCTCATTCACCTTGTGTCTTTTCACTGATCAGCAACACTAAATATGCCACACACATTCATTAAAGATATTAGGCAGACTGTGGAAAGTCAGGGTGTGTAATAAACGTGTCTACAAACATTAGATTGGCGACATACAGAGAGACAGCGACAGGCACGCACCAATCGCAGGCATCAACCCCGTGTGTGAGGGAGAGCGTAGTCCGAGGGGAGGTGAGGCTCATCACTGCCACACCTCGCATTTCTCCTCTGTATTTGAACAGGAAATACGCCAATTCAGTGATTATGACTATAAATAATATATATATATAAATTTTTAAAACCACACTTATATTAAGTTAGAAAGTGTACTAAAAAGTAAAAAATAAGTCTCTCATGCATCACTCGTAAAATAAAAATGTGGGTGCTTTTGCTAAGATTTTAAGAAGTGTTTTTTGAATGTTGATGGATGAAAAGCGCCCACGCTTTTATTTTTTACTTTTTAGTACACATTTTAACTTAATATAAATGTGGTTTTTAAAAAGTATTTTTTTATACATATATTATTTTCAACTTTTTAGTCTTGGGTTTGTTTTAGTATAATTTTGTAATCAATATTTGAACACTTCCTTTAATATTTCTATCCGTAACTAACGCCATCTATTGGTGAACTATTCTTCATATGAAAATTTCATTTCTTAATTAACATGGATTAATTGATCAATTAGTGAAATTGATTATTGATTCCTGTATTGTCATCAGAAGTGAGTAAGTGTGCAAAATTTCAAGTCATTTGGACAATAGGAAGTGGGTTAAATATCGATTACAACATTTGTACCAGACAGCAAACAGGTGTGAGGTAATAAAATGATCACAATTATTGGAATCATACAGAAAAAAAAGTATAGCACAGACCAGCAGACAAATTTATTTTATGTTATCATCATTAGTTTTTTACTTTTCATGATAACAGGGGAGGCCGCACGTCCCTGGTTGTTCACCTTAATCCAGATCTGTGTGTGCATGTAAACGCACTCATTCAGATAATATTCTTTATGTAACAGTATAACTGCCCTGTGTTGCCATTTCATTACCCATCATTCATTGCGCCACTTCCTCTGACTGTAGTTTCATTATGGAAATGGAAAAATGATTATACTATGCCTTTAAACACAGAGAGATGGTGTTCGTTACGCAAAGGCACTACAGGTATATAAATGCAGAATGTTGCCAAATCAGCACACACCATTTGGAAAGCCATTCCATCTTCTAGTATTCACCTTGCATGGTGTAGAGGCGTAGAATCAGATCCATCTTACCTGTAAAAATGATAATTGATTCAGCGAACCTACCACTGGGGCGGCACAGTGGTGCAGTGGGTAGCGCTGCTGCCTCGCAGTAAGGAGACCTGGGTTCGCTTCCCGTGTCCTCCCTGCGTGGAGTTTGCATGTTCTCCCCGTGTCTGCATGGGTTTCTTCCCACAGTCCAAAGACATGCAGGTTAGGTGCATTGGAGATCCTAAATTACCACCAGTGTGTGTGTGTGTGTGTGTGTGCCCTGAGGTGGGCTGGCGCCCTGCCTGGGGTTTGTTCCCGTCTTGCGCCCTGTGCTGGGTGGGATTGGCTCCAGCAGACCCCTGTGTTAGGATATAGTGGGTTGGATAGTGACTGACACCTACCACTGACTCACAGGGTCAAACTGAGTAACTCATTTTACATTTCAGTGCTTCAGTTGTGTAAACATCTAAAGGGTTAAGAGGTTATGAAAAGGACAGAATGTAAAAGGCCCGCTCACAAGGTTCCAGCTATATCGCCTCTTTTTAAATTCTTTCTTTTTCATTTTTAAATTTCTTTTTTTAAGGTGGGAAAAATCTTTAACCTCTGTGAAAGACCAGCCTGGACACAGACAGACACAGAGACCACCAGAAGTCCAAAGACACACATTCATTTTCACAGCACAACACAGCCACAATAAACTCCCACGGCTCGGTCCTTTTCCTTTTATTTTTGCCACCTCCACTCCTCTCTAGCAACGGAGTGAAGCGGCCACTTTTATAACGCCCCAGATGTGCTCCAGGTGCTCCATTATGATCTCCTGGCAGCACTTCCTGGTGTGGCAGAAGTTCTGCAGTCCATGGCTCTGGAACTATCCAGGCACCCCCTGGTGGTGGCCCGGGACCTCCACAGGGTTGAGCTTCCCAGCTCCATATCCGAGGCCTTGATGCAATCCAGGGGGGCTGCCCTCTTGCGCCCCAGGGAAGATATTGCTCCTCTCCCGGTCCTTCCCTTCTCCAGGCATCCCAGTGGGGCAAGGTCTATGGTCGTCTTTTACTTTTTCAGATGTTGTGGCATTCCAAATACTCCTTTTCATAAAATATCATAGAGTTGGGGTCCAGCCGGGATCCTCCTTTTAATAAATGAGGTCAAAAAGAAAAGAAAAAAAAATGGCATTCATTGTGTCCTCACGAGTTTCAGCTACAAAAGGTTCCTTCGTTGCAGAGTTCTTAAAGCTATGTGAGTGCGGTCCGAATGGGCACTGACTTTTTATGCCTTTGCGGTCTAAGTAGCTCCTGGGCTGGGACGGCTAGCATCATACTGGAAGTGATTCAAGTCCATCCTGGGACTCTTCCTCTGGTCTACAGGGAAGAGAGAAGAGGCAGTTAGTGATTATTTTCGCCCCTGCCCTGTGGTCAATCTTGTTACCGTAATAGAGTCGCTTAGGCGTTCCCTAAGTGTTCACATGTAATAATTTGTTAATCCCATTAGGCAATTTCTCACTGAAAGGCACCAAAACTGTAATGTTTGCTCGTTCATTTCCCACCGATGACTCTATGTGATCATGAGTGATTCAGTTCATGTGTCAGAGCAGACATTGTAAGAGTGTTAAACTGCTTGTACGTATTGTAGTTGTAAAGCACTTAGGCCTTGTGTTCACTCAAAGGTGCTTTATACACTTAAATTGTTGTGCCGATTCACCACTGCAAGGGCTTGGTTTTGATTTCTGGCTCATTAACTTCCTGTGTGGAGACTTTGCACGTCCTTCTTCTGGCCAAATCAGTTTTCCCTGGAGTCACAGGGTTCTCTCTAAATTCAACTGAGGTGTGTTTTTAGCTAAATGGTGTCAGTAAATTGGGCTGATGTGTGTGCATGATGGACTGATGTTCCTCGAGCATTTGTTCCTGTAGGAAGCTTTAAAATAACAAGGATGATGGGAAACCAGGCCGAATGACAGTGTAGGCCCAAAATCCATCAATCCATCCCTCTGTCCATTTCACAATGTACTTATTCCAAATTGAGGGTTGTAGGAAACAACTTTAAAATCTAGCACAACAGGGGTCTCCAACACGTCGCCGGTAGTTCGCAACCCCTTTCCAAGTAGATCACCAAAGGGTTAATGAATCCTACATAAATTTGAAAACTTGATTTGTCAAATTAGGGGTGGGCGATCTTTCCAAAAAATCCTATCGCGATCCTTTTAACACAAAATCACGATCCACAATCTGAACTGCAATCTGTCTTTTCAGTGTGGCGTACACTTAAGAGAATATCCGGACTCAAACTCTCATCAAGACCTAAGTAACGCTTTATTTTAAATATCAGACAAAGTTGAATTCAATTGTTCTCTCGTTCGCTAGCTAAGCGGAATTAAGGAACAAGCGCCGAAGCTGGGGAGTGAGTGAGGAAGCCCCGCCCCCCTCGGCCCACTACGTGTTTCTTGGATTCGCGCTAATAAATCAAAACCGCAGTCGAACTCTGATACATAGTGAAATGAGAGAAGTCGCAAAATCAACCAGAGTCCATCCATCCATCATCCAACCCGCTATATCCTAACTACAGGGTCATGGGGGTCTGCTGGAGCCAATCCCAGCAAGGCAGGAAATAAACCCTGGGGCACACGCACACACACAGCAAGCACAATTTAGAACTGCCAATCCACCTAACCTGCATGTCTTTGGACTGTGGGGGGAAACCAACGCAGACACGGGGAGAACATGCAAACTCCACGCAGGGAGGACCCGGGAAGCAAACCCAGGTCTCCTTACTACGAGACAGCAGCGCTACCCACTGCGCCACTGTGCCACCCATCAACCAGAGTGTTCAAGCAAATTATAGAAAAAAAAACCTGACCTAAATCCATGAAGTAGTTCTCTCGTGAAAAGCGGACAGAAAGAGAGACATTAGATTTTATATATTATATATTAGTAAACCTTCAAAATAATGTGAAGTTAAAATCTCAACAGCATTCTCAGCATTTCTGGAGCTTAGTAGAGCCAGACGACTACAAGAATCTTCACCAAGCAGCTCTGAAAATGTCTGCTTTGTTTGGATCTCCATACCTCTGTGAGTCTGACATGAATGTCATGAAGTCAAAGTTATATACTGTATACCCTGCCGTTCTTTCTTATATTCTGTAAGTTCCTTGGCCATGGGAAAGGAGTGACCCGACATTTGCGCGATAGATTTATGAGCGCCGACAAAATAGCGCCCATCGCGGCGTCAAAATCGCGCCGACAAAATCGCGAAAGTTTCATTAAATATGAATTACTAGTTTAAAGCATATATAATAATGTTTATTTTAGAAGTCAATATTATGAGTCACGGCACGCAGATAGTCCTTAAGATCACGCCCTGCATATGTAGGAAGAATTGCAGCCAGACGTCTTGATAGTTGAGCGTATTTAGACTTGCTGGCTGCCTGACTGCTGGTAATTCCGCTTTGTATACGATTGCGTATCAATCGACCAACGTAATTGTCCTCCCAGTAATCATTCACATTCTGGAGATTGTCGGGTCTACTCTCGCTCAGTTCATCGAAAGCG
>JANRMT010062797.1:13428550-13445908 GCA_026402145.1 Polypterus bichir lapradei | reverse complement strand
TAGATAGATAGATAGATAGATAGATAGATAGATAGATAGATAGATAGATAGATAGATAGATACTTTATTAATCCCAAGGGGAAATTCACATTATCCAGCAGCAGTATACCGATACAAAAAACAATATTAAATTAAAGAGTAATAAAAATGCATGTAAAAACAGACACTAACTTTGAGTAATGTTGAGTTATGTATTATGTTTGTTATAATGATAACTGCAATAACAATCAGTAAAATCGTTTTGTTGGGCATGCTTTCTCTGGTAAAGTGTAGCAGAGATACCAGCAGCAATTGGGTAAAGGAAGGAAATCAGCCATGACATTTTTCAACTTGGCATCATCTGCTGCGTTCCTCTACAAGTGCTGACAATAGTAAAACTGACATCCCATGAGTAATGCTGCCAAACAGTTTCTCTTCATGGTCTGGTCGTCTCTGACTATGGCACCCTAATGTTGAGGTATGTATGTGGGAATGAAGGATCCTGAGGGCCAGCCATTAACAAATCATGAATATTTAAATCTTATTTCACATTCTGTTACTATTTTTCTTCTTCTTATTATTATTATTTTTTCTTTTTTTGTTACTGCAGCCGCCTCCATTTCAGGCGAGAAAAGAGAGAGCGATTGACCCATTGCTGCCAGGCACGCCATCTCTTCTGCAGGAGCACCCACAAAGTGAGAGCCTCACCAGCACCATGACGCTCCTGGCCTCTGAGAGATCCATCCTCATCCGGAACAAGTTCCGTTCGGGTGAGTGTGTGGATGGCTTCCTGTCTGGTCAGGTGTAGTCTTGTCTGGCCTGTATGTGGCCCACTGGTCGTGTCTTATTGCTGCCACCAATTAAATAAATCCCTCCAAGTGCCCATTGTTATGAATGTTTAGTTTCTATCGGACCCTGGGATTCCGTAATGGAGTTGGGCTATCATTCATTTGATTGCAGTGTAATAAAAATCAAGGTTGTTTTGGCCAGGGGGAGGCAAATTTCAATTAAAACTGGTAGGTTCTCTTCTTCCCCTTCTGCCACTTGCACATTTCTAGACTCTCAGCTGAGCCACATTGTCCTTTCTATAGACATTTATATTAAGACCCTCAGACACTGGTTATATAGTGCCTTGCAGCAGCACGGTACACTTTCACAGTCAAGGCAGTACGAGTGCATTGCTGGCTCGCTTTACTTTCCCACCAGCTGCGACCCAAGTAGTCAGGAATGAGTGATGGGACTAGCATGGGGGGTTGGGGGGGGTGGGATTCGAGACAGCTGAAAGGGGGAGGGGTGGACAGAAATAGAGAGTGAGAACGCAGCAGTCAGCACACATGGGGCATGCTGGCAATTCCTCACCCTTAGACACCGGGGTTAACCCTTTCCTCCCAGTGGGCGTCTGTCTGACCATCCATGTGCCTCAAGTTTGCCTGACCTTGCACCTCCGACTGTCTGTTTTCAGTCCTGCAGCTCCGGATGCAGCACCGCCAACAGCAGGGCGAGCCGGTAACCGACCCAGGTGAGTGTGCGAGTGTCCCCTCACAGCCCCCCCCCCCCCTCTCAGTTTCTCACTCTCTTTTACCCTCTTTTTCTTTCTCTTAATCTTCTTCCCCGTCCTCTTCTTCTTCTTCTTCTTCCTCTTCTTCTTCTTCTTCTTCTTCTCCTTTTCTCTCTCTCTTAGCTTCTCTTTTCTTCTTCGCTCTTCCCAGCCCTGATGAAAACAAACTCGGGCTTCACTGGCGAGCGAGATGGAGAGAAAGGCCGGGTGAGTAGCTGAAGACTGGCATGAAGTGGGTTGTAGAAGAAGAAAACTATGCTTGTAAACTAGAAGAAATTAATATACAGTAGAGTGTTTATACCATGTGCAAGGCACTATAGAGGAACCACATGACAGGCACATTGTCAAGAGCCTCAAATGAATACAAATTCAGATTTATATGATATAGTGCCATTTGCTGAAGGCAGCATCACATCACTGTTAACAAAATCATCACACTCACGAGGATATGCCCAGGTCCAAGAAGCAGTGACATCAGAGAAAGGTGCACATCTGGATTATCAGAGTGTATGTCCTCAGTGTGGACCTCCTCCTCTGAGGCTGGAGATGTCACCACATGGCATCTTGGGAAGTCCAGCTCCAATGTCATACAACAAAAAGTCAGGCCTGCCTGGCCCATCTATCTGAGGCCAGTATCTTCTAACTTTTCCAGTGATGTTTTATACGTACTCAGCTGGAACTGGTTTGACTTCAGCCCTCCTTTGAAAAGTCATTTGTTTAATGAGACTGGCACCCTGAAGCAAGTGTGATTTACAGAGCACAATTATTGAGGTAACAGTGGCCAAACTAGGAAGACACAAGGATATTAAAGGCCTTAGAGATGGGCAGTACAGTTTGAAGTTGACATCAAGAATCAGTGGAAACACTAGAACCAGCATTTAGGCAGCCACTCAATACCTACAGGGTGGTCCCGATCTAATTATGCAGATCCAGATGACTTTGATTTATGCGGGGATGATTCTACTTTGGCACGAAGACGATTCTTCATGTTGTCAGTTCGCACACTTCTCGATGGTCCGGGATTTTTCGGGTGATTTTCTATGTAATAAACTTAATAAGTTAGAGCGTAATCAAAATTGCATAATTAGATCTGGACCACCCTATATTGTACATTATATATTCAAAGTCAAAGCGAACTTTATTGTCATCTCAACCATATACAAGTATACATCCAACCATTATCCAACCCGCTATATCTTAACTACAGGGTCACGGGGGTCTGCTGGAGCCAATCCTAGCTAACACAGGGTGCAAGGCAGGAAACAAACCCCAGGCAGGGTGCCAGCCACCGCAGTACAAGTATACAGATAGACGAAACTGTGAAGCTCAGGATCCACAGTGTAACAACATGAAGTGCAAATTAAAATTTAAAATTAAATGAAAAATAGAATTAATGTTTAAATTTAAAATTAAAATTAAAACACAAACAAGACAAGACATTGTGCAAAGACAAGACAAAGAAGTAGCAGCAATACTGAGGTGTAGTTAGCAATATGAACATTGACGCAATGTATGGTATTATGCAATTGAGACACATGAATATAGTCAATAAATATGTAATATAATAAATAAATAATAGATATAGATAATACAGAAATGATCAGTGTATGACAATAGCTGTTTAAGACGTGTAAACAATGACAGGTCAGAATGTTTCAGAGAATGTCGAAGTGCAGTGTGCAAAATCCTTCAAGGTGAGCAGGAGATTTTCAGTTCTTTTCTCTGTGCATTCATCCATCCATTATCCAGCCTGCTATATCCTAACTGCAGGGTCACGGGGGTCTGCTGGAGCCAATCCCAGCCAACACAGGGCGCAAGGTAGGAAACAAACCCTGGGCAGGGCTCCAGCCCACCGCAGGGCGCACAAACCCATGCGCCAAGTACACATTAGGGACAATGTGCACACTCGTCTTTACAGGACAGTGGCTGGCATGTATAAAAGTTCTGTTTTTAGAGGTGGCTGAGGCCATGTGGAAGAACCCAGGGGGCAGCCTGGTGTTAAGGAGTCTGACAGCTTGGGGGTAAAAACTCTCCTGCAGCCTGGCAGATCTGGCTCTGATGCTGCAGTATCTTCTCTTGGATGGCAGAAGTGTACAGTCCTATATATTGTGCCTTTCGTGCTGAACATGTTTCCTGTATTTCACATCCACCCATCCATCCAACCCACTATATCCTAACTGCAGGGTCACGGGGGGTCTGCTGGAGCCAATCCCAGCCAACACAGGGCGCAAGGTAGGAAACAAACCCTGGGCAGGGCTCCAGCCCACCGCAGGGCGCACAAACCCATGCGCCAAGCACACATTAGGGACAATGTGCACACTCGTCTTTACAGGACAGTGGCTGGCATGTATAAAAGTTCTGTTTTTAGAGGTGTCTGAGGCCGTGTGGAAGATCCCAGGGGGCAGCATGGTGTTAAGGAGTCTGACAGCTTGGGGTTAAAAACTCTCTTGGCAGATCTGGCTCTGATGCTGCAGTATCTTCTCTTGGATGGCAGAAGTGTACAGTCCTATATATTGTACCTTTCGTGCTGAACATGTTTCCTGTATTTCACATCCATCCATCCATCCAACCCACTATATCCTAACTACAGGGTCACGGGGGTCCGCTGGAGCCAATCCCAGCCAACACTGGGCGCAAGGCAGGAAACAAATCACAGGTAGGCCTCCAGCGCACTGCAGGACACCCACACACGGGACAATTTAGGATCCCTAGTGCACCTAACCTGCACGTCTTTGGACTGTGGGAGGAAACCCACGCAGACACGGGGACAACATGCAAACTCAAAACAGGGAAGCAAACCTGGGTCTCCTAACTGCGAGGCAGCAGCGCTACCCACTGCGCCACTGTGCCGCCCTCTGCATTTTACATTGTCAGTTAAATGCATTTGATCAGAATGGAACCTTCATACTTTACACTCTGACTCTTTAACTGTGGTTACTAAGAAGTCAAAAGCATAAAACAGGGTTCTCATCAATATAATCCTTCAACGGTCTCTTTCATGGTGAAGGGCTTTCCGTGTGTTACATTTCCAAATCTGCATCCTTGATACTTAAACCATTAGGCCGCTGTGCTTTTGAAATAGCCAGCAATAAGCACAATGTGATAGTCAAAGTAATCATTCAGTTATGCAGTGTGAGTCACAATTATGTTAACATTTGAATGGCGGAAACAATTTATTCACAAAACAAACTTCATATGTGCCAGATGATTTACAGGAATGTCTCGCCATCCATCATGTTCAACATGTGTGGCACATAAATGGCATATAAGTGTATACATAGCAGTACCATTAGTGTTAACGTAATCTCGACTCACCCTGTATAAAGTGTCGTTTTGCTGTGAATGGTGAAGCTGTAATCTTCAGGTTTTAAATTTCCACTTTTAATCTGGTAAATCACAGCACCCAATAATCTCCAAGGCATTATTTTTAAATGGCCCCTGTCATGGTGGATGCTACCTCAATTATTTTACATGTACCATTCTTGCCTTTTCCTTCTTAAATGATCAGACAAGTGTTGCAGGTCTTATATGAGCTGCCTGACTAGGCAACATTGGTGTATTCTTGACCTACCAGGATAAATTAGAGATGTTCTTCAAGATACCGTGGGTGATACCAATGGGTGACTGATCCTCCTTCACCTCCTTATCTTCCTCACAGACGGACGACCTCCTCCGACATAAGGTGGCGCAGAGACTGCCTCAGCCTGACAGTACACATAAGGCCCCAGCAGATGGTAAGTGTCCCATCCTTCCTGTCCACCTCCCATTTTTCAGACAGACAGCCAGCCAGACTGGACTCTTTCTCTCTTTTCTCCCATCTCCTAACATCAGACACTGGGGAGCTGAGACAGAAGAAAGCCAGGCTCGCCGAAGACCTCAGTGAAAAAATTTTGAAAAGGCCAGGCCCCCTGGAGCTTGTGCAGAAGAACATCCTACCCCTGGGAAGCAACGAGCTCAGCGAAGCTGTCACAGGTTTGTGCACTTCACATGTATCGATAAACATACAATTTCCAGACAAGTGGCCTTCTGATGGAACAGAAAACTAAGGGCAACTGACAAGAAGGCTTCTGTTCTGTCCAGTTTTCTGCTGCCAAGACCTTTAAGAGATTCCAGCTGGGATGTTCTGAGATCTTTGAGATCGTCACTTGTCTGGATATTTTGAAAGATGCTCTAAAAAGTTATTGTTTGAGTTAATGTTCCTGTTTGAGTCCTGCCTCAGCTGTCCATGTTCTCCCCTTGATCGTTCCTTCCTTATTCTGCAGGCAAATGATCGGGTTGACTTGCACCTCCATTTGATATCCTGGAATATTCTGTAGAGCTTACGTTTGCACCCCAGGTGTGATGGATATGCTGTTTTTATGACATTTCTATGTTCTACCCATATTCATGCCATCCAAAAATTTACAAATATGGCTAGTCAGGTTGACTGGTAACTTTTGAAGGACCTGGTTTGGCTGTGTTTGTTTGTCTGCTGTTTTATACTGATATCCCGTCCAGTCATGCATCACAGGAAAATTTAATGGAAGGAATTATTAAGGATAAGATTGAGGAACACATGGCACGGACAGGAGTTTAACTGAACAGTCAGCAATGGGGTCAGAAGAGGGAGGTCGTGTTTTACTAACGGGCTGGAATTCTATGAGGAGCCAACAAAAGGATACGACCAAAGTGGAGCAGATGAGATTATTTATCTGGACTTTCAGAAAGCATTTGATGCAATGCCACATGAGAGGGTGGGCATCAAACTAAAAGAAGTGGCAGTTCAGGGTGATGTTTGTAGATGGGTGCAGAATTGTCTCAGACACAGGAAGGTGATGGTGACGGTGCGAGAAACCTCATCAGAACTGGCCGATGTTAAGAGTGGTGACCAGCAGGGGTCAGTGCTGGAGCCGCTGCTATTTTTAATAAATATAAATGATTTAGATAGGAATATAAGTAACAAGCTGGCTAAGTTTGCAGATGATACCAAGAAAGGTGGATTAGCGGATAATCTGGAATCCGTTTAATCATCACAGAAGGACTTGGACAGTACAGTAGACAGGCTTGGGCAGATTTGTGGCAGATGAAATTTAATATCAGTAAATGTAAAGAATTACACATAGGAAGTCAAAATGTGAGGTTTGAAAACACAATGGGGGTTCTGAAAATCGAGTGTCCACCTTATGAGAGGATTTAGGAGTCATAGTGGACTCTAAGCTATCGACTTCCCGACAGTGTTCAGAGGCCATTAAGAAGGCTAACAGAATGTCAGGTTATATAGCGCCTTGACGTGTGGAGTACAAGTCACAGGAGGGTCTGCTCAGTCTTTATAACACACTGGTGAGGCCTCATCTGGAGTCCTGCGTGCAGTTGATGACTCCATAAAGACATAGCAGCACTAGAGAAGGTCCAGAGAAGAGCGACTAGGCTGATTCAGGGCTACAGGGGATGAGTTATGAGGAAAGATTAAAAGAGCTGAGCCTTTACAGTTTAAGAAAAAGAAGATTAAGAGGAGACCTGACTGAAGTGTTTAAAATTATGAAGGGAATTAGTCCAGTGGATCGAGACGGTGACTTTAAAATGAGTTCATCAAGAACACAGGGACACAGTTGGAAACTTGTGAAGGGAAAATTTCACACAAACATTTGGAAGTTTTTCTTTACACAAAGAACAACAGACACTTGGAATAAGAGACCAAGTAGTGTGGTAGTCAGTAAGACTTTAGGGACTTTCAAAACTCGACTTGATGTTTTTTTGGAAGAAATAAGCGGACAGGCCTGGCGAGCTTTGTTGGGCTGAATGGCCTGTTCTCGTCCAGAGTGTTCTAATGTTCTAATGTTATGCCAGATTTGATTCCTTCCTTTCATGTTCTTCCCATGTTTCATCCTACACTCCAAAGACAATGTTGATTGGCAACTGTGATCTGGCCAACCTGGGATTTCTGTGTCATGTATTGGACTTCCCGTTTAGCCTTGAGTTCAGTTCAAGGCTGGGGTGCTGCCACAGTCCAAATTTAAGGCTCAGGCCGATCTGTGACCTGTTTGGCTGAGTGTGTCCTACGATTGCCTGCTGACCTCTCAAATGCCAGTTCCTGACATGAGCTCAGTAGTGCTGCCTGTTTAAACTCTAGAGCAGTGTGCCAAATATCCTTAAGGAGCTTCTTGATGCCATTTGACCATCTCAGGAATGCCTAATGGTGGAAGCTGCTGGTACTGTTGGGATGAAGGACTTGAACAAGAGCAACAAGGTATCGGTCCATTAAGACCACCCACCCCTCCAGGAATCATCCTGAAAGTCATCTGTGATACATTGATACTCCTGATTTTCATAGTGAAAGGAAGTGTTCTGTAGGGAATTTCGTAATAAGGCTCACTTGGAATGAAGCGGCAGGGTCTGATTTGAATCCGATTTCTACACAGATTTCACAGCGCAGGTTTAAATCAAATTTCTTTGGAGTTTCACAGCGGCCATTGATTTAAACCTGATCTCCCAGCAATTTAGCAACAGGATTGATTTGATCCTGGTTTCCTAAGAATTTCACCACTGGAGCTTATTAGGGTCCAGTTTCACACAGAAATCCATCCAGTTTTTTTATTTTCTATTTGATTTGGGGTTTTCTTCTTACTATTTTAGTGCGGAGGTCTGATTTGGATCTAATTCTCTTGGAATCTCACAGCAGGAATTGAGTTGAATCCAGCTTCCCATGTGTATTGTTGTAGAACTTTTTAACTGTACTTTACATCGCTGCTTTATAGAACTCCACGTGAACAGCCTTATGTGCATGTGGGCAGCTGCTTCAAGCAAAAAGACTTACTACCTTGGCATAAGCACACCAAATAGTTGTCTTATGACTTAAGCTACACCTGTGCCAACCACCAAAGCAGGTGCCCACTCACCGCACTGCTGCTATAGGAAAGCATCTTTTCCAAAGCTGCTAAGCCCTGTAGAAATATGGCAGTCACCCACACCAGGTACTCTTATCACTGTACCTTAAGTATATTTATAAAGAAGTTCCTATGTCTGTTATTTGGCTCACCTACGCTGCAGTTGCCATTAACTATGTTGTTTGTTTGAGCGTTGGGTTGTATCTGCTCTCTAGCGCCCCACGTGGACAGCTGCTTCAAGTAAACAGACTTCCTAGCTCTGTGCAAGCAGACCAAATGGTGATCTCCAAGACATTAGCTACACCTGTGCCAATCACCAAAGCAGGTGCCCGCTCACCACCCTTCTTTTTCTTGAAGACGTCCTCCTCAAGTGCAGACTCCTGTAGCAAAATGGCAGTCATCCTCACCGGGTGCTCTTTAAATGATATGAGGTGAGACACAAAAATAAACAGGCTGCTAAAAAAAAATAATATTTATTGATGAATGACAGCATTCTAAACATTGTCACCTTCTCTATACTCCCCCTCCTGATCTCCACACCGCTCCAGACGTATCTTCCATTGATTGAAACAGAGCTGGAAGTCTTCTTGCTCGAGGCTCTTCAACAGGCTTGCCGTTTTTGTCTTCACTTCATCCATTGAAGAAAAATGTGTTCCCTTCAAGTCACTTTTGATTTTCAGGAACAAGTAACAATCACAGGGAGCTAAATCGGGCGATTAGGGAGGATGATCGAGGACAGGAGTGTTTTTGTCAGTCAACAACTGCTTTATAGAAAAAGAGAACATTTGTGAGAAATTTGATGTTGATTCACTGTTTGATTTTTTTACCCAACATTATCGCGGTAACTCGCGTAGCGACTGTTGTGCAAACACTGACTGGGCTGGCTCTTCACAGGATACACCGAGCCGGTGTAGGAGGGGATATCGTTCTAGGGTTCACGTCCGGCCGACCACAAGACGGTTTTACAGGAAAGCCCCAAGCCCAGTCCAGTTATTTCTGTGTCTCAACTCGTATACCTTGACCCAAGCAAACAATATGAAAATATAATATATAAAACAAAATTAACAAACACAGTAGAAACGGTTCACCGACAAATGAGCACTGACAAACCCGCTAACTGGTTTTCGACAAATGCGCGCCGACAAAATCGTGAGGGAGGCCAAAAGAGTGGGACGCCCTTGCCACAATTCTTCCTACATATGCAGGGCGTGATCTTAAGGACTATCTGCGTGCCGTGCTGATGGCATGCCGCGTCTCATAATATTGACTTCTAAAATAAACATTATTATATATGCTTTAAACTAGTAATTCATATTTAATGAAACTTTCGTGATTTTGTCGGCACGATTTTGTCGGCGCGTTTTAATCGGCGCTATTTTGTCGGCGCCCATATGTCAATCGCGCAAAAGTCGGGTCACAGTAGAAACAGTGGGAAAATAAAATTTCAAAATATTATTTTAAGGATACTTTCTGTAAGGATATAGATATGAACACAAATCTTTTTAAGTCTGATGTGTAGTTGTTCAGATTTTTCTTGAGCCTGCAGAGTCTTGTCTGTGGCCTGTGGCAATGGGAGAAACAAAGATGTCTGGGTGATGGTCAGCACTCGCTCTCTCTCTCTCTCTCTCCCTCTGTCACTGTTTCCCTCTCTCACTCTCTCCCTTCTTCTCTCTCTTTCTCTTGCTCTCTCTCTCTCTCCTTCCCTCAAAATCAATCTATAGCAGTCATTTAAACCTATACATAAGTGTGTGGGCGGCACAGTGGGTAGCGCTCCTGCCTCGCAGTAAAGAGACCTAGGTTCGTATCCCAGGTCCTCCCTCCGTGGAGTTTGCATGTTCTCCCCGTGTCTGCGTGGGTTTCCTCCTACAGTCCAAAGACATGCAGGTTAGGAGCATTGGTGATCCGAAATTGTCCCGTGTGTTTGGTGTGTGTGTGTGTGTCCTGCAGTGGGCTGGCACCCTGCCTGGGGTTTGTTCCTGCCTTGTGTTGGCTGGGATTGGCTCCAGCAGACCCCCGTGACCCTGTAGTTAGGATATAGCGGGTTGGGTAATGACTGACTGACATAAGTGTGTGTTTAAAATTTGATTTAGCATCCAGAGTTTCAAAGTTTTAAGAGACTCTGTTAAAATTAAGCCAAACGTTTGAGGATTTCTAATAGCTGGCTGTTTACTCCAATGTCCTTATCGCTGGCAAGTTAATCAATAACAGTTTGATGATATTGCATCTAGGCCAAATATTCAGTTTTGAATTGTAAATTGCTAAGTTCATTCTTGAGAGTTTAAACAGTAAAGTCTTCATATGGCTTATTTTGTACGTCATACACAGCATGTTGGTAGGTTTTACTGTCCCTCACTTAATATCGAGAGCCTGAAGCCAGGGGGTGAATGGCATCCGGGCCTTCACACCAGCTGGCCAGTCTAGGTGTGTTCTCACCATCGCCTCCTAGCAGGATATTTTATGACTGGCAGAAGTCTGTTTATTTAGGAATGAGCAGGTCAACCATTCTTAGAACTCAGTGGTGGAAAGAATCAGTTTGTGGTGGACTTAAACCTAACCTGCCAAGTGTTATGAATGGACACTGTCATGAAAGCAAGAAGGTATGAGGCCTCAATAATGCCTCACAAAAGCTTCACTGGCCATGCCAGGCCTGAGAAAGGCCTCACCTCACTTGATCAGTTCCCACTCATATGGCCCGTCTCAGGCTTTGCAGACATAAAAGGCATGTAAGCCCCCAAAATATCTTTGTAATGTCTTTCATTACCACAAGAAGTCCCACCAGAAGAGGATAATCACAAACTTTGAGTGATGCAAAGATGGGCTAACAAAAGAATCTTTATGAAAGGGAGACGTATTTGAAAGGCTCCCAAAAAATGTAACAAAATCTCCGCAGAGCAAACTGAAGCATTAAAGGAGTCACAAAAAAAAAAACACAATCCAGTAATCACAATCCTAAGAGAGAGTAAAATATTACAAAAATAACAGAAAACCATGAACCACACTGAAAAAAGTATGACCTCCATTCAACTTCAAATAATGAAGGTAATGATTCACACTTAATATTTTCAATCTGAACCAATAGAATTCTTTTTATCTTATTGAACCACAATTTTTAAGTTGAGGCAAATCATTTAGCGTGATTGGGTGTAATTCACTTGTTTTATACTGAAGTAAATCTATTTTTTAAGTTGTTACAATTTAATATGGTTTATTGGTCATAACCTGTTTTAATGCTATTAGCAATATTATGAACATAACACATTCCAATGCTGTACTTTTTACATTTATTTAAAAATCTTGTGCAAATACACAAGCATTTTGCAGTGTAAATCTTAAATATACAACAAAAAATTATTAAACGTTTCTACAGCTTTCTTGAAAGTATGTTTTACTACGAGTTCTTATACTTAAAGTTAACAGTTGAGAAACAGGGTTACTTACCAGAAATCCTCCGTTATAAAAGTCTGTTGCTGAAAATGACCAGACCTGTACAGCCACGTCCACTCCACTCGGGGAAGTGTTCACGCTGAAAGTCGGCACGCTGGAAAGTTCGACCGGAAGAAAATACAAACGGCCCCTCAAACACAGCACACGAACAACCGAAAATATTAGGTTAACTGAAATAGGATTTTTATGTTTATTCCCTCCACCATAATGTACTTTGGTACAAACACATTTTTTTACATTGATTGGGATCAGAACAAATACTTCAAGCTACAACACTAAATGACTAACCTTAAGTTGTTTGAAAGAAAAAATTTATGTTGAATGAACAACATCAATGTTATACTTTTTTCAGTGCATAATACAGGGTGGGCCAAGGAAAAATGGTCTACCTCCAATACCGGTGCCACGCTCTTTGGATGAGGCCATAGCCACTTCACAACCAGAAAATTGACGTTTGGTGTGCGGTGTCAGGAACACGAATAGTGGGCCCAATTTTCTTCTAATCAACTGTGAATACTGACATCTTTGAACAATTTTATGACCAACTAACACCAGAAGAAAAACATGTACTGTTTTTTCCAACAAGATGTGGCAACATGCCACACCTCCCACGACTCACTGGCATGGGTTCATGAACTGTTTACATTGGAGCAAACTGTGAGCAAGGGGTTATGGCCACCACGTTCCCCACATGTGATTTTTATCTGTGGGGAAATTTAAAGCAGAAAGTGTACACCAACAATTCTCGTACCCTGGATGAACTCAAGAAAAACATCACGAACACTATCTGCAGCATCACATTATCAGCCAGCATGCTCTGATGTCCCCAAAGGTGCATTGACGTGAATGGTGGCCACGTTCAGCATTTGTTGTAACTTGATGGGTAAGAAGTGAATAAAAACAATCCACTTGCTCGTTCATCTTGTCATACTATCGTCAGAGATGGGCTACTTTTCCGTAGCCCACCATGTACTTGTACTCCATAAGACTTCACAGTGATCCCCACTGAACTATCTGGGTCAGTTCCTAAACAGAGATGAACAGTTAACCCCGCCTCCTGGGGGAGGGAGGTTCCTCCCATAAATAGCCAGGATCATACTGACCTTTAAAGAGACAGCACACCATTATGTAGTGACATAGAAAACCAATACAGATAGATAGATAGATAGATAGATACTTTATTAATCCCAAGGGGAAATTCACATACTCCAGCGGCAGCATACTGATAAAGAACAATATTAAATTAAAGAGTGATAACAATGCAGGTATAACAGACAATAACTTTGTATAATGTTAACGTTTGCCCCCCTGGTGGAACTGAAGAGTCGCATAGTTTGAGGTCTCCTCAGTCTGTCAGTGGAGCAGGACGGTGACAGCAGTCTGTCGCTGAAGCTGCTCCTCTGTCTGGAGATGATCCTGTTCAGTGGATGCAGTGGATTCTCCATGATTGGCAGGAGTCTGCTCAGCGCCCGTCGCTCTGCCACAGATGTCAAACTGTCCAGCTCCGTGCCTACAATAGAGCCTGCCTTCCTCACCAGTTTATCCAGGCGTGAGGCGTCCCTCTTCTTTATGCTGCCTCCCCAGCACACCACCGCGTAGAAGAGGGCGCTCGCCACAACCGTCTGGTAGAACATCTGCAGCATCTTATTACAGATGTTGAAGGACGCCAGTCTCTTAAGGAAGTATAGTCGGCTCTGTCCTCTCTTGTACAGAGCATCAGTATTGCCAGTCCAGTCCAGTTTATCATCCAGCTGCACTCCCAGGTATTTATAGGTCTGCACCCTCTGCACAGTCACCTCTGATGATCACGGGGTCCATGAGGGGCCTGGGTCTCCTAAAACCCACCACCAGCTCTTTGGTTTTGCTGGTGTTCAGGTGTAAGTGGTTTGAGTCACACCGTTTAACAAAGTCCTTGATTAGGTTCCTATACTCCTCCTCCTGCCCACTCCTGATGTAGCCCATGATAACAGTGTCGTCAGAGAACTTTTGCACGTGGCAGGACTCCGAGTTGTATTGGAAGTCCGATGTATGTTGGCTGAACAGGACCGGAGAAAGTCCAGTCCCCTGCGGCGCTCCTGTGCTGCTGACCACAATGTCAGACCTGCAATTTCCAGTCCACGATCCATGGCACCAGGTATGAATCTACTCCCATCTCTGTCAGCTTGTCCCTAAGGAGCAGAGGTTGGATGGTGTTGAAGGCGCTAGAGAAGTCCAGAAACAATTCTTACACGACATAGACGTAACTTCATGTTGATACAGGACACCAAGGCTCTGTTTTTGACTCCATTTCCTTGCTTCTTTCCTTCACTCCCCTTTTTTGTCTTCTCTTCACAGCTCGGATTCAGCTTCCCCAAATGTCCACCGAGAGCTTTGATGATGAAATCAGCAGCTCTCCTGCTTCATCTCCTGAGCAGCCGCTGGGCTTTGTGTCTTCTCCCGATCAAAGTGCTGACCAGCCAATGAGGTCCATCTCTCCAGTGTCCACTTCCTCCAGTGCAACTTCACCCACTTTCCAGGTAAAATGTTGTCCTCTAACAGCCACTGCTGTGAACCAGGTGGGAGACGTGACTGCGCCTGTACTTGGCGGTCAGTGGTGGTGATGACTATTTATATATCCCTCTTGTAGTGTAGTTTAACCTTATTGCCGCTAACGGAAATCAGCAGCCAACCAATCCCAATGAGCGTGGCAGAAGCGGACCCCATAGCAACGTCAGGGATGACCAGTGGCATCTTTCTACCTGTACAGCCTGTGCCTCTTCTTTCCAAGGTATGCAGCTCAAGGCCTTTTCTGTCCATTCACAATGCTTGATGCCAGCTTCTGCTGTTTGTCAGTGAGAACTGGAACAAACTGGTCTTGAGCAGACATCTTTCTGGCTTGCTTTTGTTGGGATAGTCTGCCTTTGCATTTGCTTTGTAGAGTTCAGCCAACACTCATCTGTCTTAAATCAGGTCAAGCCACCACGGCCCAAGAAACCAAAGGAGTCCAAGCCAAAGGTGCGGCGGTTAAAGTATCATCAGTACGTCCCCCCTGATCAGAAGAGCTCCAGCGAAGCTGGCAATGCCTCTGGAAACTCTCAAACGGCCACCACACTGGTCATGGACCCAGCCTACTCACGCCTTCTCCAGCAGCAACAGGTCTTCCTTCAGCTACAGATCCTCCAACAACAGCAGCAAGGGAGCACCACGCAGCAGCTTTGTGTTCAGGGCATTGGCAACAGGTAAGGGGGTACATGGGGCACAGTGGAGTTTGGGATATGAGAGGCGAGGGGAGCATGGGGTCAGTGGGGAAGGATTGATGTATAGACAGATGGGGTCACCTGATGGGTTGACTTGCACTCACATTTCCCCAGCCTGGATTGAATGTTCCATCACAATTCTCATTCTTCTTCAGTTACATCTGATTTTTCCGGAAAAAACTGAGGACAGAACAATGGGCGCCACTGCATTGCCCACCACGGTGACTAGAGCCAGGTGGCCATCAAATATAGGTCACAAATGAGGGGGTCCTCGGGTTCGTCACCGTAACATTAGCAGTGTGGTACACCCCACCCGTTGAGAGGGTGCAAAGGGTGAAGTCTGGCTCAGTGGCTCTTTCTCCCCAAATTCCACCATCTTTTTTGTTTCTTCCTTCCTAGCCTATCCTGTTTCTGGTCTCTTGTTAATTTTTTTTTCTTTTTATGTCTTCCCCTCATCCTTTCACCCCAGATTGTCTTCCTGTTGTCCTCTCTCTAAAATTCTAAGGCCTTATTTCACTGGTTGGGCCCCCCCCCCCCCCGTGCCCACACTGCTGCCTCTCTGCCAGGTCCACAGGGTTCGCCCTCTCATGTTTCTCTTTCTCTCTCTCTCTCTGTTTTCAGCGGGGATCAAGTTCTTGGCTTCACAAGCTCTTCTCCCACCGTCAGCCCTCCATCTGTGAAAGTGAAGCCAAAATGCTCTGCCAGCCCCCCAGGCTCCACCCACAAGCCAGAGCTCCTTCCCTCTAACCTGGATGACCTTACGGTAGGCAAAAATAGTGCCCTCTGCTGGCACGACTTATTGCTTTGCTTGTGCAGCCCCTCCCATGGCTCAGTACTGAAAATGGCTACTATCTCCCCCTCCAGGTTTCAGAGCTACGGCAGCAGCTAAGGAAGCGTGGCCTCCCTGTGTCCGGCACCAAACCCGCTCTGCTTGAGCGGCTGAAGCCATATCAGATCCAGCGGCCTTGTGCTCCTCCAGCTCCCCTGCGGGGTGCACCCATTTTGGTGCCGAGTGCGACACTGACTTCTCCCATTGACCCCACACAGTCTGGAGCGAGCACCTTCATCACCCCGGCCGATGGCTCCGTACCTGTTAACAGCACCTTCCTCGTCAAGACCAACCTGAAGGCCACTGGAGGGCAATTTTCAGCCCCATCTGGCACAGCGGTGACCTCTGCTTTTCTAAACCAGGAGAATCCTTTTCCAGCAGGTGGTGCCACTGTGTTTGTAAAGCCAGAGGGTGGATTCCTGTCTAGCAGCTCCAGCACACCTCTTGGTGGCCAGTTCCTTGGACACACAGACAGGGGTCCATTCTTGACCCCTGCCAGTGACACTGGTCAGTCTGCCACTCCCACAGCCACCGCCGCCCCCCCGGAGAGCTCATCTAGAGAGGAGGTGCGGATACCTCAGGAGAGAAAGCTCCCCGAGTGCAGCGTGCCCTCTTGGGACATTCCCGTGGACTGGAGGCGGGCAGAGGACATGCGAGTGGAGCTGGAGATGCAGCAGCGGCTGAAAAACCGACATCGGGAGCGTGGGGCCTCGCTCGGACCCCCTCAGCACAGGCTGCCTGCCACGGCCACTGGTGCCGCTCAGCATGTTCAGCTGGAGTTCCAGCCGGGAGACGGTGAGAAGAGCCCTCAGGATTCACCAGTGCTCTCCGTCCCTCCAACGAGCTGTGCTTTCTCGCCGCCAGTCTCTCCTCCTCTTGCCCTTCAGACCACCGAGTCAGGACTTCATCCTTTCCTGCAGCGTGACAACAGCACTGGTGGCAGAGGCAATTGTGGCCCCGCCGGGGAGCAACAGACCGAACATTACGCCACTCAGGTACGTCTTGCACTCGCCGCATATGCCACACATCGAAACGGCGCGTGTGAGAGCCATCCCAGCAGGAAGTAAAGTCATTGCACTGCCTTCACACTTGGCAGCTTGTGCATGCTGTTCCTCGTCAGTATGTGTGGCAACAGAAAAGCGATGAAACGTTTCTCAATTTTTCTTTTCGCTGGTTCCAATTTCTGTCCTCTTACAGGTGTTCTGTTCCCAGCCCTGTGAACCAATTGGACAAGATTTCGAATTACCTATGGAGATCACGGCTAGCCCACCGCAGCCACTCCCGGCAGCACGCACATTGGAGGAGGAGCTGCAGGAAGCCATCCAAAGAGTGCAGGTGAGGCAGAGGAAGAAAGAAAGAAAGAAAGAAAGAAAGAAAGAAAGAAAGAAAGAAAGAAAGAAAGTACTTTGTGAATATCAGTAAAATCATTTATTGGAAAGTGAAAGAAAG